>CM041782.1:125541343-125952336 GCA_023374045.1 Limonium bicolor
CAACCACCCACGTGGTTAACAAGGCTGAATAAATACAAGTGTACCGGTCTGATGATCAGACTCCCGAGCATAGAACTAATAACCATATATACATAAACACAATACTGAGTATTTACTTACATCCTTTACTGTAAACCATCACTGTAAACTGTTCACAACCAAAATATATCGCCACGGGAGCACAGGCGCATCCCGGGCCCAACATCCAAAAATAATCAAAAGTAATCCTGCATCCTAGAATCTAGAGCCATTCTGCTTCTTCGATCCTCATCCTACAGTAAAAGAAATATGGAGCCCCCGAGGGGGTCAGCAACCCTTGGCTGGTATGGTTAACGCGCAGCCCATCGGCTACCGGGATACGCGTAACTAATTGTCATGATGACATGGATTCTTTTTAAAACACACAACATATACATATATCACAACATGAGTATTGTACACAACATCACACATAACATACAAGAACAATTCCTTTTAGGAAGTGAACCAATACAATTAGTTCCCATGGAGAGCCTAGAGAATGTTGCCATGCTCATGCTAAGCTCGTTACATAACTCGTTACCGTCCTGTTAGATTGAACGAATAACTTTACACAAGGTGCCTCGGATATAGTGATCCAAGCACACCGAAACAAAACATAGTATGCCCCTGTGGCCCGACGTGAGTCAGTAAAATAGCCTTGGTTAAGCTAAAGGGAAGGTTGGAAACCAAATTGGAAAGAACCATAACATACAAGAGAATCGAACCGGTTATGACATCGACTCCCATACTCACACGTGTGGCCGGAACAGACCGGACTCCTCACTTCCCCCGTTAGCACTTGTTAGAAGTTCAACATTGAACTCAATAAATAATTCACAAACAACTGGTTAAGTCTTGTTAGACACACACAAGGGAAGAGAGAGTCATGCGTAATAATACAATAATATTTAACAACTGTAAACTCGTTACATGATTTAAGTCTTACAAGGTCATTAACACACAGAAAAACAAACAACACACAAGCCGGTGTAAACCGGTAGGCAACAGACTGCAAGAAAACCATACCTTGGTCCTTGCTTCGATTTGTTTCCACCGTAGGTCACTCCTATGCATGATTAATAACATCGGTTAATTAATTACTTAACTTCAAACTTACTAAATGTTTAACATGATTATACGACATGTTTTAATGCCCAAACTAATCCTTCATTACCTACATTATACCCCCTAGGGTTAACTACATTTGCCACATTCTTTACTGTTTTTTTTTATAAGTTTTGGTCTGTCCGACCCACCGTCCGACCCTCCAACTGGGTCGGACCCTTCCAGTGATTCTCGGGTTTGAAAAACTCAACTTGTCCGACCCATGTCCAACCCAACCATCTGGGTCGGACCATTCCAGAGATTTAAACACACACGTCCGACCCATGTCCGACCCAAGCCCTCTGGGTCGGACCATTCCAGAGATTTACCGTCCTTTACACACACGTCCGACCCATGTCCGACCCAAGCCCTCTGGGTCGGACCGTTCCAGAACTCTTTACTGGCGTCTAACAGAGGCTGTCCGACCCAACCTTGGTTCGCACCCCTGGGTCGGACGCCACCAAAATATGCCCAAACATTGTCAAATCTTCTCCAAATTTCTCCTAAAGCCTCCAATTGTGTTCTAACATCATTTGATACACTTACACCCTCATACAACATCCATGAAACTCCTTTTCTATCTCCTTAAACACTTACTCTTTTCATACCAAAATTCCTAACACTTATGTTATTTTCTCCTTGGTTTTCTAAGTGGTGTTTCATACTTATGATAACCACTATGCCGATAATGTTTCCTCACCACTACTACATCATCTCCAAAGCATCTTTTCTTCCTAAACAACTCCTTGAACATCTTTACAAGTTTATAGTTTCCCATGCAACAAATCACTTCATCACTTTTTCCCCAACAATACACAAGTCCTAAATGCAATCTCACTATGATCTTGAAATGTCCCAAAACATTCTTTTGCATTCTAAGACCTCTAGAACATTGCCTAAGCCCTTTTTACATCATTAAACCCTTAATGCAAGTTTCTTCCACTAGTTTAACACTTAACCATTCTATACATTTCCTAGCTTACCAAACTCATTTTAAACCCTTAGAACTTCTTGTTTATTACCTAAATTTTGACGTGAACTCTCCTAGAACATTACTAAACCAAACACAATGTTTTCACCATTAAATAATCAAGAACACTAAAATCCATCAAACTATTCTTATACACAAAACTTCACTCATTTAGCACTACATCACAATATAGTGCATAATTTAAATTGCATGGCTCTTAGGCCCTTAAATAACATGGCTCTTAGGCCCTTAAGATGCATAAATCATAAACACTGAATTTCCCACATTATATTTGCCTTTGACCTGCAAATACACTCAACAATACATATGCCTTTTACTAAGCCCTTGAGAGCATTCTTCTAAGTCATTTTCCATTGGCTCCTTAAATCATTTTCAACAAGCAATATAAGCTCATTTCTCCTAAGACTTTAAACCACATTAGGTTAGCATATTTACCTCTTTTCCTCACAAACTTCTTTCTTGTTTCCTTGACTAAATTGGCAAGGCTTTTAGTTGCTTGTCAACTTCTAAACATTATACAAATGATATAATGAGTATACAAGCTTTATGCTTCATCTCATTGTAAACTCTAGTTACATATATTATTTTAAAGCATTAAGATGATTGTTTTACCTTGGAATGGAAAGAGAGTTTGGATATGTAGCAAGAGAGGACTCCACCAAGCCCTTGGAAGATTCAAATGGAGCTAAAACAGGCAAGGTAAGGACACCATCAATGGTGATTTTCGGACAACACACAAACATGAAGGAAATGTTATTTTTCTTTGAGTTTCCTTACCTAGAAGCAAAGGAGAACAACAATATGTGGAAAGATGAGCTCAAGCTCCTCCCATGGTGATTCCTCTTGGCACCGAAATGGAGCTCTTGGGATTTTGAGAAGATAGGAATGAAGAGCTTGATAAGACTAAGAGAATGGTGGTCTTTG
Organism: Limonium bicolor; assembly: GCA_023374045.1. Lineage (NCBI taxonomy): Eukaryota > Viridiplantae > Streptophyta > Magnoliopsida > Caryophyllales > Plumbaginaceae > Limonium > Limonium bicolor. The sequence goes on from CM041782.1 coordinate 125,544,384, forward strand.
TTTTTGATTTGGCAAAGTGAGCTAGGAGTTACAAGAGATTGAAGATGAAGAATGGTGGTGGTACTATTGCAAAACCGTGAATGAAGAACAAGAATGAGGTAGAAGAGAGCTTGGAACCGTGGGAAATGAGGAGGGAAATGAGAGAATGAGATAAGTTGTAAGTTTTAGATATTTAAGTAGTAAAAGCAAATAGTACTTCTACTTTACTACTTTAGTTAGCTTATTTTTTTTTAAGTATGGTGAGTCACCACCATAAAAACCGGCCCCCTTAATGTCACTAAGGGCATTTTAGTCTTTGTTGGCCAATTTAATTACTTATACAAACATATGTTACAAACTAGCTTATTTTAGTTACTATTCACTAAAACAAGGCACATAGATGTGAAATTTTTGATTTCCCATTGATATAGACTTCCAAATGTGATAATATAGTACACATGTTAATTAAAGAGTAATGATGGACATTTAGCCATTCAAAACTCATTTACAAGACAATTTTTCAAAAATGTGCTTTAAGACTCCTTAAAGCACATTTTGTGTTTTAACTTGTTTTCAAGCTTGGTTTTCTTTATAATTGGTTTAATATGTTCATTAGTATAAATGAGGTCTTGGTAAGTTCATTAGGTCTTAAACAAGCTTATCCCAAGCTTAGAGCACATTTTGGCCTTTATTGACCTTAAAGCATTATTTGTGTTTTCTATGGTTTAAATTGTTTACTAATGTTTCTAAGACTCTTTTTAGTCTTACCACACCTTATTTTAGTGTTTAAACAACATAACTAGGTTTGGGGTATTTCAATCTACCCCCCTTAAAAGAACTTTGTCCCCAAAGTTCATACTTCCACATATCCTAAATATTCGAATAGAACACGGGAACACATCAACAATACCTCCATAACAACATTAACAACATCTTTACATAACATCGGACACAAGGTCCAAACAACAAAACATCACAACATCATTCAGACTCAGTGGTCTGTAACATAACAGGGTAACAACATGGCAACACAACACATACAATGTATCCAAGTACATGTCGTACACACATAACCGAAACGGCTCTACCCCCCTTAAATAGGGGTACGCCCCGTACCCTATACATACAAACGCTAAGAAGTAAACAATGATGGGTACTTCACCTTCATCTTATCTTCCAGCTCCCAAGTGGCCTCCTCAACGTCCTGGTTAGACCAGAGAACCTTCACCAGTCTCACAGACTTATGGCGAGTGTCTCGAGTCTTAGTATCCAGAATCCGTACCGGAGTCTCCACTGATCGCATGGTCGGCTCTAAGGTTAGCCTTTCAGGCTGAAGTACATGAGACGGATGAGACATATATTTCTTCAACTAGGACACATGAAATACATCATGTACCTTGCCCAGCTCGGCGGGTAAATCAAGTCTGTAAGCTACCGGGCCGATCCGCTCCGTCACAACATAAGGCCCCACATATTTCGGGCTCAACTTGCCTTTCTGGCCAAAACGAAACACTCCCTTCATGGGGGATACTCTCAAAAATACCTGATCACCCACGGCGAACTCCAGGTCACGTCTGCGCACATCCGCGTACGATTTCTGTCTATCCTGAGCTGTCTTCATGTTAGCCCGGATCTGGCGAACTTCTGCCTGAACTTGTTCCAGATACTCTGGTCCTATAATGACCGTCTCACTCGACTCATCCCAGCATAATGGCGTGCGGCATGGTCTACCGTACAATACCTGGAAAGGAAACATCTTGATCGAAGCATGGTAACTGTTGTTGTAGCTAAACTCGATCAGATGTAACTTGTCAATCCAGCTGGTCTGAAAGTCAAGTGCACATGCACGTAACATATCCTCAAGTGTCTGGATGGTGCGCTCACTCTGACCATCTGTCTGTGGGTGGAACGCTGTACTTAACTTCAGCTCGGTACCAAGCGCTTCCCGTGTGGATTTCCAGTACCTGGAGAGGAATCTGGTATCCCTGTCAGACACAATAGTCTTCGGTACCCCATGGTGCCGAACAATCTCCCTATCAAAGAGCTCTGCTAGTTTTGCCACTTTCCAGGTGTCCTTCATCGGTATGAATCGAGCCACCTTGGTCAGTCGGTTAACAACAACCCAAATCATATTAAGACCTCCCCTTGTAGGCGGAAGCCCTACTACGAAGTCCATAGAAATGTCATGGAACTTCCATTCAGGCACTGGCATTGGCTGTACCATACCACCAGGCCGTCGTGCTCAAACTTGACCTTCTGACAAGTGAGACACCTCAATACATAATCGTTCACATCCTTTTTCATTCCAGTCCACCAAAAATATCTTTTCATACTCTTATACATCTTTCTAGCTCCGGGGTGAATCGAAAGTAGAACAATGGGATTCACTCAATATGCGCTCCTTCAACTCAGCGCTACTCCTCGGTATACACAGTCGGCCATTTAGCCTAATCAGGTCATCATCGTGGAGTCTGAAGTCGTACTTCTGACCCTCGAATGTGCCATCAATAAGCTTCTGTCTAATCTCCACCATATACTGATCCGTCATCTGAGCACTTCGCACCTCTTCAACCAAGCTAGAATGAGAGACTAGCGAATGGAGAGAGTGTGCTCGGCGACTCAGTGCGTCAGCTACCACATTTGCCTTACCCTCTTTATACTGCAGATTGATGTCGTAGTCATTTAGAAACTCAACCCACCTTCTTTGTCTCATGTTCAACTCCTTCTGAGTGAACAAGTACTTTAAGCTCTTGTGGTCAGAATAAATTGTCACACTTACCCCATACAAATAATGTCACCATATCTTCAATGCGAAGACAATGGCACCCAGTTCTAGATCGTGGGTAGGGTAGTTCTCTTCATGCTTCTTCAGCTGTCGGGAGGCGTATGCTACGACCTTCCCGTGTTGCATCAACACACAATCCATACCTCTGCCTGATGCGTCGCAATAGACCTCAAAACCATCTAGACCGTCTGGTATAGTCAGGACTGGTGCAGATGTCAGAGCATCCTTGAGACTCTGGAAAGAACTCTCGCAGTCGACTGTCCACTTGAATGGTGCATCCTTTTTCATCAAGGAAGTCATCGGCTTTGAGACACTGGAGAAGTCCTTCACAAACCTCCTATAATAACCTGCCAGACCGAGGAAGCTCCTGATATCGGTAACTGTCTTCGGCCTAGGCCAGGTGCACACTGCATCAATCTTTGCCGGATTAACAGCGATCCCGGCTTCCGAAATCACATGTCCAAGAAAGGATACTTGGTTCAACCAAAACTCACACTTTGAAAATTTAGCATACAACTGATTCTTTCTCAATGTTTGCAACACACTTCTCAGGTGGCTTTCGTGCTCACCTCTTGATTTCGAATACACAAGTATATCGTCGATGAAGACTACCACTGACTTGTCCAACTGATCTTGGAACAAGCGGTTCATTAAGTCCATGAACTTGGCTGGTGCATTGGATAGACCAAATGACATAACCGTAAACTCATAATGTCCATACCTTGTTCTGAATGCTGTCTTCTCAATATCACTGTCACGGATGGCAATCTGATGGTATCTGGACCGTAGATCTATCTTGGAGAATACTGATGCTCCCCTCAACTGATCAAATAAATCATCGATGCGTGGTAAAGGGTAACGGTTCTTCACCGTAACTGCATTCAGCTCTCGATAGTCAATACACAGGCGGAGACTACCGTCCTTCTTCTTCACGAAGAGGACCGGCGCTCCCCATGGTGAAACGCTAGGGCGGATAAACCCCTTGTCGAGTAGGTCTCTCAGCTGCTCCTTGAGCTCTGTCATCTCTGCTGGAGCCATATGATAGGGCGCCTTCGCAATTGGTCCGGTGCCTGGTACCAAATCGATCTCAAACTCAACTTCCCGTGCTGGCGGCATGCCCGGCAGTTCCTTAGGAAATACATCAGGAAACTCCGACACTACCGGCACATCAAGACTAAACTCTGGATCTCTCTCTATGTCCTGGGCATAGCAGAGGTATACATCACTCCCTCGTCGTAATTCACGATACATAGCCATGGCGGTGACGATCTGAGTCGAAGGCTCCCTGGGCCTCTGGCGGTAAGATATGGTAACCCCAGATGGACTCCGAAGAAGCAGACGATGCTCGGCACACAAGATTCTGCACTTGTACCGCTCCAACCAGTTCATCCCGACAATCACATCGAAACCAAGTCCGTCGAACTCTATCAAGTCGATCGGAAACTCTTCACCTCTGATTCGCACAACAACACCTCGGTGGTAGAGGGTACACCTGATCCGCTCTTTCGATGGGAGAGTGACTAGGAAGTCTAGCATCTCATCACCGTCTAACCCCAGCCTCTTCGCAAAGGATAGCGAAATAAATGTATGCGAGGCTCCGGAGTCGAACAAGATCGAAGCGTCCACGCCATTGACTGGGAAGGTACTGGTGAGGATTATGCCGCTCCTTCCGGCTTCTGCCTCATTGCAGACACTCAGTGTACCTCCCGTTCTGAGAGCACAGCCTAATTCATTGGAAAACTAATAAGTATTGGTAACAACACGGTTGATATGCTTCAAACAACTCCACTTTATTCATTAACAGACTCTTTTACAACATTCGTTGGCTTATACTGTCGCCATAACTAACACTTACAACATCCTTAACATACACTGGTTCAACACGTCACATAATTATACGAGGCTTTAAAATTGTCTGAAGGTCAAATTCAAACGTCCGGGTTTCATGTGTGTGGCATTGATCACTGTCGATGGTGCGGTATTCAATTTGATCTTCTTGATGCCATGGTATAGCATCCTTAACTGCCCACCCATGATTAACACATCTCCTGATTTTAGTACTAACTTCTTTGCGAGATCAGCACGCTTCTGCTCGCCATATACAAACACTACGGTATCACCAATGGACCAAGACACCACGGGCACTCCCTTACTTAGAGACTCGGGTGACTCGTCCTTATCTTGGTGTAACCCTAACCGTCCACCTTTCTGGTAGAATTTCACAATACATAGATCCGCCTTAACACTTGGAATTGAATCCGTTTCAACTTGTTGAGCAATTCCCACGGCGTGGTTAACGACCGCAAGGAACTCCTCAGGTATACTTGGTACAGTTGCTCCATCTTCAGCTCGTACTTCTTGATATGACTTGGTGTAAGGGTTCCAGTCCTTACCCATGCACATCATCTTCAATTTCATTCTCGATCCGCTCGGGTATTTGGGTGTGTAGAAACCTCCAGGTTTTGCTCCAAGTTCATTGCATCGTCTGATGATATGGATTTGTGCTTCCGAGGTCAGGTATCCATTTAAGAGTATCATACCTGGTTGGATAACCTGACATTGCTCCATTGGAAAGTCGATGATGTTGATGGTGGTTTCTTCAGGGTTTGGTGTGGGCGGGATTGGATAACATATATTGAAGGTTCCTAAGTTTTCAATTTACCTAATTAGGTGTTCTCACATTGTACTTTAACCGTTTACTTATATAGTCATTTACTTGAACTCGCTAACACACATGCATGAAATGCGGTATGCAATCACTTATTTCACTCAACAGTTTAGGCGGTACCTAGTCTAGAAGAGGGCCCTGGCGCCTCAGACCGGTCCACCACATGCAGGGTGGCCTTGCTAGGTCCCGACCCCTTCCCCTTCTGGGAATCTGTGTACCTCTGATCCGGGGGTGGCTGATTCGCCGTCTTCGGGCCATCGGTGGTCGCGGTGGCCTTACCCTTCCATTGCCCCTTGGGCCTGTAGTTCCTACTGTTCGGGTTCTGCCAGCACTCATAGTCGCGGTGCCCCATCTTTTTGCAGTATCGGCACTGCACATCATTACCCTTGCAGTCCTTGCCGGGGTGGTCTCCGTTACACCACTTACAATAGTAGTGGCGCTCCGGTCCAGAGCCCGTGCTAGCTGCTAACACATCACATACTCAGTACATACTTCACATGTTAATAACACACATTAGATTTCGGTACTGAAATTTATTTATTACCCTTGGGTGGGTAAGAGCGTAAGGGCTTGGCCGCATACGCGTAGGTGAGCTGCAGAGGCTCCTCAGCAGTGGTGGTCTGGGTCTGGCCCTTGCCACTCTGTTGCTGTCCTTTCTGGGACTGGGGGTATGGTTTCTTCTTCTTTCCTCCCCCTTGCCCTTGCGTGCCTTGGCCCTCGCTCATGGCCTTGCTTGAGCGCACTCTCCTCGTCCCTCAGACGGACGGTGATCTCCACAATTGCAGCGGCATGGTAGCACTCCTATATTTAGGGTGTTAGTTATGCCCCGCTAAACAAACTCACATCACATTAACATACTATACATAATCATTCACTTATACTGTAGTTCATTACCTACAAGGTAGTATACCCGCTCGGCCCCATGCCGTAGCGTAGACGGTAACTCAACCCGTTGTAAAAACGGTTCACTAAAATCCGGTCTGAGTAGCCCAGATCCGGCAGCAGATGGATGAGTCCGATAAAAGCGGTGTAGTACTCATCAACTGTCATCTTGTCTCCCTGTCTCAAACTGTCAAGCTCTAGGCGCTTGGCCTCCTGAACATGAATAGGGTAGTACTTGGCTCGCAGCAGGGCCGTGTACTCCCTCCACTGGAAGGTAGGATCACCGACTCTTCACTCCCTTACCAGCTTCCACCATGTCTGAGCCGATCCCTTCAGATAGTAAGCGCTAGTCGGACCTTGACACCAGCAGTAACGTCCAAGGTCTCGAAAGCGGTCTCCATCTCGGAGATGTACGCCTCCAGCTTACTAGGGTTGGTCTCCCCACTGAATGACGGGGGTCTCAAATCCGCCAACGCCTTGACCCAGTTGGTCTCGCGCGGCTGTGGTTGCGGTTGTGGCCCTTGTTCACCCTCACCGCCTTGCTGCTGCTGCTGCATCGCAGCTAATAACAGTGGGACCATCTAGGCTACGGCGGCCGCAACAGCGTCGGCCATGACCTGTGCCGTAGGGTTCTCCCCCTGGTTCCCAGTATCACCAATACCGCGCCCGCGGCCTTGACCTCGTGGTCTACCTGACATCTAAATTCACATGAACATTTATTAGCACTGTGCTTGCACACTTATCGGTCCAACGGTTGTAACACCTTCCCGACATAAGGTATTTCCACATTAGTTAGTGGTTAACCTTTCCCCAATTGTCCACTTAGATAACTATGGTTAGATTTCCTAACTCGGTATATCCCTAAGCTCGGTATTCTTGCCATCAGAGCGATACTTCGCTCTGATACCACTTTTTGTAACACCCCTACTCACACTTACTATTAACTGGAGTCGCAGCGGAAAATAAAACAACTAAAACGATTGGTGCTACAACGCCGTCAACCACCCACGTGGTTAACAAGGTTGAATAAATACAAGTGTACCGGTCTGATGATCAGACTCCCGAGCATAGAACTAATAACCATATATACATAAACACAATACCGAGTATTTACTTACATCCTTTACTGTAAACCATCACTGTAAACTGTTCACAACCAAAATATATATCGCCACGGGAGCACAGGCGCATCCCGGGCCCAACATCCAAAAATAATCAAAAGTAATCCTGCATCCTAGAATCTAGAGCCATTCTGCTTCTTTGATCCTCATCCTGCAGTAAAAGAAATATGGAGCCCCCGAGGGGGTCAGCAACCCTTGGCTGGTATGGTTAACGCGCAGCCCATCGGCTACCGGGATACGCGCAACTAATTGTCATGATGACATGACATTCTTTTTAAAACACACAGCATATACATATATCGCAACATGAGTATTGTACACAACATCACACATAACATACAAGACAATTCCTTTAGGAAGTGAACCAATACAATTAGTTCCCATGGAGAGCCTAGAGAATGTTGCCATGCTCATGCTAAGCTCGTTACATAACTCGTTACCGTCCTGTTAGATTGAACGAATAACTTTACACAAGGTGCCTCGGATATAGTGATCCAAGTGTTATACCCAAAATTTCAACCCCCGGAGTAGTCTCTAAGGCATACGTGTTACAAAGGGCAAAAGGGTCAAAAAGCACCAAGGCGGGATTTTCCAAGGACATTATCGGGATTTTCTATTTTTATATGACTTGTTCATTATCTCCAAACACTTCCAAATATCATAGTCATTATGAAAGGTATTTCATGATTCTCTGATAATATTTATTCTGGAAATTTAGCTTTTAATTCATATTATAAGCTAATTTCTTTAATTAACACATGAAATAACCTCAAAATAGAAATAATAAAAGGTTTCCAAAATTAAAATAAAATTGTCACATGGTTAGCATGACTACATACAGTCATAAACCTGAAATTATTTTATTTGGTACCTTAGCCCAAAATTTAAAAGAGAAATTCAATCATTTTTGCAATTTTCTCTCTCCTATGGAAAATACCGAAATTAAAACAAAACGTCATGAAATTTTAACACAAGATAGAGGATGTTTATTAGAGACTAATGCCGTTGGAATTTCGTTATTTCGACTTTCCAATAATAAGTTATGAATTATGGGAGATTCCAGATTGCAAGATTTTTATCTAATCGGTTATTTATCAAAATAACCCGATTCCAACTCTCAAAATTCCTAAAAATCATCCTTTATCTTCAGTTAAAATTTCATAATTTATCTCGGCCTGAAACATATTTTACAAAATCAGATTCCCTTAGAGCACGAAATCAGCGTTTTAGATAAAGATCTTGCTCTATCAATTTGACCATGCTCTTTCTATAAAAGGACCCCCAAAAAACGAACTAGGGCAGAGGAGAACGCCTCCAAAGTCAGAGAACACAGCCACAAACCTTCTTCCCACGTTTTTACACTTCCAAGCCTCAAATCAATACCGAAACACTGCAGAAATCACCCCAAAATCACCAAAAACTCATCCTTTCTTCTCCTATTGAACTTCCAAGCACCAAAACATCACAAAAACAGAAGCAAACCGTCCTTAATCATACAAGGAAGAAGAAATCAGAAACTCGGGTCGAAGCTGAACCGGATCGGCTACCAACGACGCGTTCGAAGTTTCCCGACGTGAAGGAACAACCAAATCCCGAAGCCAAAACAGGTTAGAATTCGAATTCTTTAACTCCACTGATCACAATACGCTTCTGGTTGAAATTCTTATTCGAACTGACTCTTCTTTGCTTCTGAATTAAAGTTTGTTTGCGTTTCTGTCCACTAACTTGTTCAATAAGTTTCGTCCTTAATTCGTAGTCAAATTGAAAACTTTTGATCACTAACATGTTTAGAATCTTTCAGGCTACGTACCCATAAATTTTGAGCCAAAAACACCGCCGGGAACAGCCTTAACGCCGCCGTCCGAGGTCGGTCCGCACCCACGGACGCTATGTCCGGGGTCCCGGACGCTCTGTCCGAAAGCCGGACGCCCCGGACGGTGGCGGGATATTTTTATTTTCGAAATTTAGGGTTTTATAAACATGTCCGGGCCCACGGACGTCCTGTCCGTGGCCCCGGACTTTTCAAAATCTCGTTTCTGTTTAAATTTGACCTTTTTGTGTAATTAGGTTAACTGGGGTCCGTGGGTTCGGACATTAGGTCCGTGGCCACGGACGGAATAAAAATTTGACCTAATTCTGCCTTCGAAACCCTAGTTTAGGTAACTTTCAATTTCACTTTAATTTTCTGTCAAAAAACGTTAAAAAATAAAAAAAACAGAAGCGCGCACCTAGGTTAAAAACAACTTTGTAGAAAGCCGTAAACGAATCAAGTAGAGGAAAAACGACCTAGGAAGGGTAATGAAAGTAATTTGAACCCTAATTAAGTCGAATATCAAGCCCCCGAACCCGAACTCTCCTTTCCTAATTTGATCTAGGTAAAAATTAGGTGGCGACTCATAATAGGTTCCAGTGGGCTAGCTTAGGTTTTAATAATTATTGTTTTATGACATAGTTATTAATCTTAGGTTATAAGTGGACCTAAAACCCGACTAGATCCCAATCAATTTAATCAACATAGGATAGGGTTTAAAATCGAGGCTCACAGACTGGCGACTCTGCTGGGGATAAATTCTTAATTTTAACTTGTTTAATTTTAAGAAAGAGGGCTTAACTTGAAAAATTGTTTATTTATGGCTTTGTTACTTTGTTGTTTACTTTCGTGCGCACTTTAAATTTTTGCACCCCTGCATCATATGAGAGCGAGGGTCCACCTAAACTGATTTCATCCCGGGACCCGTTTGTGGGTCCCCTGTCAGGGACTCACACCTTTTAGGTGATGTGAATAAGCGGGGGAAAAGAGGAGGATGTCGTCTAACCACATCCCCTTAATACCTGGGCCTTAGCCCCAAGCGTTTTCCTGGCAGTGTCCTTACCTAGCCCATTGTTTGGTCAGTCAAAGACCCGGCCGCAGACGCACACCTTCAGGTGATGTGAAAAAAGTGGGGAAGCCCAAAGAGAATAGCGTGCAAGCCCTATTCCTTTGAGGTGACCTGGGCCCATGCCCCAAGCACCTCTCCGGATCGATCCATACCCAGTTTGATTTAAACGCCAAGTGAGGACATGTTGAATTTGTGTGGGCCTTGTTTGCTTGTATGATCGGCCCACTACCCAGCCTAGTGATTGATAGGAACTTCTCCTACATCAACCTAGCCCAACCCGAATTGGCGGCTCTGCTTGTTTGCGGCCTAGAGGTCCTGTTTGGTTTAATATGTGAGTCATTCGGGCTTCGGCCCAAAAGCTTAGACTTAGGTGATTTCTCTTCTGGCCCAATTTGAATTATCCAATTAGTTCTAGGCCCAAAAAAAAAGAAATCCACCTGAACTTGAAATAACCCACAAGTTCTGAAAATAAAATCTTTTTCTGCTTAGCAACCATCTTCTCTGGCCCAAAGAAAGTTAGGCCCATTTGTGATTTAGGGACCATTCCAGCCCATGTGCTTTACTCCAGGCCCAAACACATTCCGGCCCAAGGGCTCATTCTAGTCTAGGTAGACTTCTATTTCGGGCCCTGGTCCAAAACCCTAGATCTAGGTGTTATCTCTCAGGCCCAATCAAAGCCATCTGTTTACATTTCAGTCCAAATTCCAGTTCATAGTCTGAGAGATACTCCAGCCCAAACACCTCATTCTCTAGGTATCCTGGCCCACTCGCTTTCAGCCTAAGTCTGTTTTGATCTATCTCGTGAAGCGTCATTCTCACCTTAGTATCTTTCAGCCCACTTCCTTTTGTTAGCTAATAATGGACACCTTGAACACAGGTAGACTCAAGTCCTAAGTGCGGTCCAATCGACATGGAAGCCCAGCTCGCAATTTTGGAACAAAAGCACATGGCCACCATTGAAGCCATGGAGCAGAGGCATAGTGCTGCCATGGACGCCGTGGAATCTAACTACGTTGCTGTTATCGAAGAGTTGAAAGCAAAGGCTCTTTCCCTCGAGTCCGAGCGTCAAGCTCGGGATGAGTTAGTGGACAGGCTTCTCAACACCCTTTATGATTGCATTGAAGTTGGCTCCATTAGGGTCCGAGGATCGGAGGAGAATGTCAAAGAAATTGCTACAGAACTTAGGAAAGTGATCAGACAACCAGGAGCAGCAACTTGCATCCAAAGCTGCACCCGTAAGAGAACCAGGCAACATGAGGAGGGCAGTGATCGACAGTCAAGAGGACCTGGTTGGAGCGTTGGGACAGTAGAACCCTCCCGACGGAGTTCTCGACAGAGAGAGTTTACAGACATCGGCCGAACACCAAGACAAGCACTTGAGGAGCTTCGAGGAAGATATCCGATGCAACCGCTCGCCCTGAGGCCAGGAACTACTCATTTGGGGAAGGATCTTAATCAATTTTGTCACTTTCATCAGCTGCCCGGTCATGACACTGACCACTGCAGAGCCCTACAACACAGAATCCAGGATCTGATTGACCAAGGGCTCCAATTCTAAGAACATGGTGGGGAGCGTAGGGCACGCGTGCCCAGGCATCATCAGAAATGTTGTTTTTTAGTGTTTTTCTCATTAAATGCATTTCTTTTCTTGATTAGTTGTCTTTCAACTTTTGTAGTAGTTAGTCCCCTTGAATCGTTTTCGGTAGTTTTCCTGAGTTTGTAATTTCCAACATTATTCTTTTTGTTGAATAAAACATAGTTCATGTTTCATAATTTTGGTACAAGGCATCATTCATTTATTCGAAAAAACTTTTTTTTTAAAAAAAAGAGCACTCACGTCTTTCAAGGATCACGAAGTAATCATTTTCTGACTATGCAATGGAACGACTTGTCTCTTGTTTCTAAAAATTCGAACATGGCTAACCAAACACCACAACTCACCACATAATATCCAAATAACCCACGAAGCGGTTCCAAATCCACATCCGTTTAAGTGTTGTCATAAACCCCAGGTCAATGCTGGGGGCAATCTGAGTTCAGGATCATCATCTTTAATCTTTCGTTTAAGCGTGTGAACTAGTCTCTGAGTGAAATTCACGAGAGTGTCTTGAGCGGAAAAACCACGAGTGAACGAGCGTGTCATTTTTACACGACTCCGGTGAGACCACATTCAAAGGTAAAATAAACGGCATAACTCCGACCGAAGGAGATAATTTGTAAATTTACTCTTAGACCTGCGAAAAGTAACAAAGAGCGGATACACAACTATCAAGAATGACGAAGCACCTAGGTACAACACCACGTAGCCAAAAGCTTGTGAACCCTGACATTAAACCCTAGGCACCCCCGCTGAGCCTTTCATATATTCCTTTTCGATATTATGAACTCCACAAAATAACCCAGCCAACGATGAATGTCCGACCCGGTGACCAAAGGACGCGAGGAGTCCGGCTCTCAGATAACGTTCTCGTCAGTCCAAAGAAGCAACGCCGCTGTCAGCATGACAAAGTGATCCGCAAATGGTCCCAGAGTGACACAGGATCCAAAGAGCTCACATCAAAACAGCTCTCGAAGCCCAAAACCGGGAAACACAAGAACCCCGAAGGCAAAGTCAAGAAAGGATAAAGAAAAAAAAGGCAAACCCGAAGCGCCTCGAAGAAGTCCAAATGACAAAAAAGAGAAATGGTGTAAAGGACAACTCCAAAAGTCCAGGTCCAGAAGCTCGAAAACAACGTCAACATGAAGCAGCCAGACAACTTCAAGACAATAAAGATGAATCCGAGAGAAGACGCAAGTTGCAGCTTTGGTCACCCATTTAAGCTCCACATACCTCAAATATCCCTCCATGATCCCGTCGTCTTTCATCACACCCTATGGCCACGTTATAAGCTTTAAAGACTTCCGACTTGATAGTTGTGTGTCCAATCACGTGAAAGTAACAGATCAAATGCGTAAATCCATCAAATATCGAATTCAATGGTTTAGAAGTTATGACCATGAGCGAGAAATGAGTGCAAACACCGACCACATCGAGTGTAGGTTAGGAAGCACCACATCAAAGAATAAGCCTCAACCCTGTGAGGATGAGACTTGTTCGCACGTTTAATCAAAGAAAATACTGGGGGCAATCGATCGTTCCGATCGATTGCCATGAACTCTAGCTCGGATTGTCCTAAGGAAAAATACTGGGGGCAATTGTTGGTTCCAACAATCGCCATGTCAACACCAATTGAAACCCAAAGCTTGAGCACCACCATCCCACCACAGACACACATAAGCCCTTACCACCACACACACACTCTCAAGCCCATCATAAATCACAACCCAATCCCTGGTCTATCACAAATCTGGAACACCGGCAAAAGCCTTTAGCACCACAACAAACACCACACACTTCCACCAATGGCATGTTCATTTTTCAAGAAGCAAATTGCAGATTTGAAATTTTTAGTCAGGAAATGATCATTTCACTTTCCTTTTTCAGCAGGGTTTTTCTCAAGCATTGCCAAGTTCGGCACCTTTTCCAACAGTTTCCTGTTTTGAACGAGTATCTTTCATATATTTTGATTGCATACATCTTATCATCATTGCCATTTGGCACTCCAGTAATCAGTTTTCATCATTTGCACGAGACCATTATCTTCCTAACTCATTTTTAGTTCGAGACCCAAAACAGTGCGAGGCCCTACAGTTTCCTCATTCAGTACGAGACCTAGCATCTTCATTCAGTGCGAGACCCATCATTTTCAAGACTTTAGTACAAGACATCTTCATTCAGTGCGCGACCCAGAATCAGTGCGGAATCCAGCTTTTTCTTCATCCATTTAGTACGAGACTTCAGTGCGAGACCAAGCATCTTCATCAGTGCGAGACCATCAATTTCGTCAGTGCGAGACCCATCATCTTCATCAGTGTGATACCTATCATCATCCAGTGCGAGACCAGTACGAGACCTAGTATCATCTTCAGTGCGAGACAAGTACGAGACAGAGCGTGATCTAAGTTGGCGGGGCAGAGGCAATAAGTCCCCATCTTCATGTCAACTTCTTGGGAGAAACAACTAGTGGGCAGTGGCAATAAGTCCCCTTGGTAATCTAGAAGTTATCTGCTAACAAAGAGATTGTAGGGGATAAAACTATATACAAAAGAATAAACAAATAACTAAACCTACAACTCTACTACGGGTAGCAAAATAAAACCCGGTCGGAGTATAGTGTAAATATATTACGACCGAGAGTATCGTACCCAAGGGACTTATAGAAAATTAGTCCTAATCCGGGCAAAAGCCTATTCTATAATAACAAGGGGGGAATTGAAAATGTGATCCTAAACTAAATAAATAAATAAATAAACTAACTTTGATTTGGGAAGATTATCAATGCAAAAGGTTCGTATGACCAATGATCAAAGGTGGCAAGTCTCAAAGAGGATTAGGTCTCGCAAAATGCATATGCCGGATGTGATGCCGGATCCTCGCTACCCGGCAGATTCATGGCCTTGAACGTGCCGGATAACTTATACCCGGCATGCCATCCGGCATGGTACATTTTGTAAATAACATTTCCAGATTCGGATCTGACAAAAGGAACTCAACATTCATACTTGCATCGTGCATAGCTAATGCCGAATACAACAGAATAATGGGAAATAAGAGATTAACCCTAAACCTTAAGTCTTGCTCCCGCTGAGGCGCAGAAGACAACGTTAAAGATTACCTAAATCCTAATCTGTCCTATTCTAGTCTTGTGAACATCAAAGGATTAAGAGATAAGAGAATGAATAGCTACTTCATTCTACTTGTAAGAAGATTGGAACTCGGGTTAAGAAACTTGAAAATTCCATAAATGATCATAAGAGTTTTACAAGGAAATCATCCCTAACCAAAACTAACAAGGATTCTGCATCACCATCCACACAACTACAAGAAGAGAATACAAAGAGGGAGAAGGAGATGTTAATAGCCTTAACCCTGACAAGGTCTTCTTCTTCTCTTGCGTGGATGGATCTGCAAACGTTCCTTGGACACCAACACTTGGAGTGGGGCGGAAATTGAGATGTGAATGGAGTATAATATGGTGTTGAAGTGTGTCAAATTGCTGCCTTCCTCGGCCTATTTATAGGCATAATTGTGTCTTTGCCGGGCGTCGTGCCGGGTCACCAGTAGCCGGCACACGTGTTAAATGCGCCCAACTGTTAACGGTCGAAACCGTCAATTCCGCGCGAAACAGTGCATATGCCGGGTAGGATATACCCGGCATCACACCCGGCATTGACTAAATCTCCAACGGTCAATAACGGCCATCGTCTGGTCAACCGTGGCGACTCTTCACTTATGCCGGATAGCATATACCCGGCATTATGTCCGGCAATGCCTCTTTCTGTTCTGTACTTATGCCGTGCAGAAGCTACCCGGCATGGAGTCCGGCTTCAACTAACTTTTGCCTAGAAAATCATTCCTTGCACAGAAAACTCATAAAAACATAATTGTACAAATATTATACTTTAACACATAATAGCATAAATAACATAAATATAACTTTATTTAGATAAATATAATACTAAATCTAGTGCATAAAATATGATAAGTCTGCGGCTTATCAAGGCCCTACACTTACCTTTTGCTAGTCCTCGAGCAAAACAAGATTAGAAAGAAATTACTTATGCACAAAACAGATAAACTTTAAAATGAAATGTAGATAAATATTCTCAATCTATGACTCTAATTCATAAGTATCACTTAATCTACCTTATTCTATCAAAACATACTAATGGGTATAAAACAAAGAATTTTCAAAACCGATCAAAAGCTTTTGGGCTATTTTGCATAAGGGATTTTGTATCTCTCCTTTTTCCGGTTTCCATCATTCAGCTCTATTTTTCAAGAGTTTCTGAATGTGGCCAAGACTCTCAATGGTTTTTATGATCAGCCCTATTTTGCAAGGGTTTCTGAATCAACCATGATTTTTTACATTGAAGAACGGGGAATTTAGGAGAAAAATAAAAGGAAAAACTCTCGTTTCTTGCTTTTATTCTGAGGCATTTTTGCAACCTCAAGGAATATATGCTTTTCCTTTGGAAGAAGATTTTTTTCTTTCTTTTTTTCTTCTTCTTCTTTCTTTTGCACAAAAACCCTTTTTAAGATTTTCACCCAAAAGGTTTTTCACATTTTGAAAGAAAAGAATAACACCCAGAAGTATATAAAGGAAAGAATTAGGAGAAAGATCATATACTCATGTTAAACAAAAAGAATCAAAAAGTTAAAAACAGGAATCTATAAGTCATTAGAAAGCTTACCTCTTGAGAGAACAAGCTTTTATTCATTCCTAATCTTATCTCAATCAAAAACATGCAAAAAGTTTAGTAAAACATTGATAAACTTTAAACCTATGCATATTATTAACAAAAACTTATTTTTTTTAAGGGGGGTCCCTGCCCTACACTTGGCAGGAACACTGTCCCCAGTGTTCGAAAGAGAACAAAAATGTTTTTTGTTTTTTTTTTTTTTTTTTTTTTTTTTTTTAAGAAACTAAAATAACTAGGTAAAAAAATTGACGAAAACAAATCAATATATAAAAAATAGAAATTAAATGTAAGAAAGGCTCCCCTGATTGACATTGAAGGTGTGAGGAGGACCGCCCTACACTTAGCCTTTTAGGCTACTTGGCGTTATCTGAGATCCTTGGTAGAATGGTGACCGAATTCGCATGCTCCCGTGGATTGGTTTGCGTTTGGGACGGAGTTGACCTTGCTGTCTTGGTTGCATCAGAAGTTGCTGTAATGCAACTGCAACGATTTGTGCTCCTTGCGAATGGTCGAGATCTCGTTTTGAGTATCCTGGGTCTTGTTCATCAGGGCTGACATCATGTCACGAAGTTCAGCCATTTCAGCCTCTGATGATGATGTAGGATGGGATGGTCTGAATTGCCTTGACCTCCCTGGTAGCCGGCTTGACTCTGGAAGTGTTGAGGGGATTGGTTCCCCTGTGCCATGGCTGCCGATACCCTTGGTTACTCACATAATTGACTTCCTCAACATCTGAAAGTCTGAATGTCAGGGCTCGAAGCGTGTGGTCGTGCACTAACCACGTTCGCTGTTGAGGAAGTTGATTCATTGCTATTTGCTCCACCACTTTCTGTAGAGCGCTAACCTTCGTTGATGTCTGGGCATTACTCTCCATTAACTGCTCATGACTCTGCATAAGTTTGTCAAATTTAGCATCGCCCTCTCCGACTTGAAATAAACCAGCGGTGCCACCCCTGGTTCCACCTGTGGCCCAATCTCTTATCTCTTCACAAAGAGATTCAACCCCACTAAGGAATTGATCTCCAGGTTTCTTCAATATGTCTGCACCAAGGGAGGATAGGATCATGGTCTTGCATTGGTTGACCAATCCCTTGTAAAACAACTGAGATAGTTGTTCCTTGGTGAGGCCGTGGTGTGGAATGTGCGCAGCAACCCTTTGAATCTGTCCCAAGTCTCACAGATGTTCTCCGAGCTCGGTTGTCTGAAGTTGTAAATGTCGCGATCATCCAGGGTGCGACTTGGGGGCATGAAACTTATCATAAAACTTGGTTGCCATGTCCTCCCAAGGGTGATGGTACTAGGGGTTAAGCTGTGGTACCATTTGCTGGCGTTCCCCGTAAGGCTATGGGGGAAGAGGGATAGTCTGGCATATTGGAGGACGTTATTTGTGGAGTTAGGCTGTTTTGTGTGCTGTAGAAATTTGGTGACGTGGAGCAAAGCATCGTCCGGATTTGTACCATCAAACAAACCCAATCCTTGATGCATCGGATTTGATGATATGGCTTTGAGTTTTGCATTCATCATATTCGGTTTGAGGAAGGAGAGGAAGGTCGATTGCTGTTTCTGCCTTGGTTGGAAGGCCTGTTTATATTCGGACGGTAGGTGCTGCCATTGATGTAGGATCTGCTTCTTGTAGGGTTCGTTGTTGCCTTAAAGTTTGAAGCAGGTTCTCTCGATCCGGATCAGGTTGGCTAAATTGTCAGGAGTACTCGTAGATCGAAGAAGCATTCACTTGGACAACTTCAGGAGGAGCAAGAGAACATGTTATAATATTTCGTACTAATAAAAGAAATAATATAATGATATAATAAGAAGTATGAAAATACATGAATGAACAAATTTTTGGTTATGCCGGACAGAGTGCCGGGTGAATCTTACCCGGCAGTGGACTTCCTCCACTAATGCCGGGTTTGTACAAACCGGCATGCTACCCGGCGTGACCAAAAATCGAACATAACTTATTTAAAAGACATTGAAGGTAGAAGATAATCAATATATATACAAGAGGAATTTATTAAACTGTCCCTCCTATTTACGATAATAATATTGAGAAAGTTTGAACATGCCGGGTGACGTGCCGGATACAACCTGTCCGGCATCGGACTTCTCCGAAATGCCGTGTGTAGGAAACCCGGCACAATACACGGCAAGCGCAAAAAAATCGAAATTCAAATAAAGAAACATAGTATAGGGATTAATATAAGAGACAATTTGAACATGCGGACATGATGCCGGGAGAAACCTGCCGGCATTGGACTTCCTCCGAGTATGCGGGTAACTGATTTCCGGCACTATGCACGGCATATCCAAATCTGCACATCTAAGGGCGAAAGTAAATTAAAGAATGAAAGAATAAAAGAATGGAATTTGTGAATATGCCGGTTACGAGACATCCGCCAGGAATCCGGCCTATTCAACAGGAAAACAAAAATGAACAAAATCAATTAAAGAATCAACGAATAAAGAATAAGAATAGGGCGTTTTACCGAATTTAGGACTTGGACTAATTCCAAGTCCCCGGCAACGGCGCCAATTTGCTAACAGAAATTGTAGGGATAAAACTATATACAAAAGAATAAACAAATAACTAAACCTACAACCTACTACGGGTAGCAAAATAAAACCCGGTCGGAGTATAGTGTAAATATATTACGACCGAGAGTATCGTACCCAGGGACTTATAGAAAATTAGTCCTAATCGGGCAAAAAGCCTATTCTCTAATAACAAGGGGGGAATTGAAATGTGATCCTAACTAAATAAATAAATAAATAAACTAACTTTGATTTGGGAAGATTATCATGCAAAAGGTTCGTATTGACCAATGATCAAAGGTGGCAAGTCTCAAAGAGGATTAGGTCTCGCAAAAATGCATATGCCGGATGTGATGCCGGATCCTCGCTACCCGGCAGATTCATGGCCTTGAACGTGCCGGATAACTTATACCCATCCGGCATGGTACATTTTGTAAATAACATTTCCAGATTCGGATCTGACAAAAGGAACTCAACATTCATACTTGCATCGTGCATAGCTAATGCCGAATACAACAGAATAATGGGAAATAAGAGAGTAACCCTAAACCTTAAGTCTTGCTCCCGCTATGGCGCAGAAGACAACGTTAAAGATTACCTAAATCCTAATCTGTCCTATTCTAGTCTTGTGAACATCAAATAGGATTGAGAGATAAGAGAATGAATAGCTACTTCATTCTACTTGTAAGAAGATCAGAACTCGGGTTAAGAAACTTGAAAATTCCATAAATGATCATAAGAGTTTTACAAGGAAATCATCTCTAACCAAAACTAACAAGGATTCTGCATCACCATCCACACACTACAAGAAGAGAATACAAAGAGGGAGAAGGAGATGTTAATAGCCTTAACCCTGACAAGGTCTTCTTCTTCTCTGCGTGGATGGATCTGCAAACGTCCTTGGACACCAACACTTGGAGTGGGGCGGAAATTGAGATGTGAATGAAGTATATTATGGTGTTGAAGTGTGTGAATTGTAGCCTTCCTCGGCCTATTTATAGGCATCAAAGTGACTCTTGCCGGGCGTCGTGCCGGGTCCCCAATAGCCGGCACACGTGTTAAATGCGCCCAACTGCAACGGTCGAAACCGTCGATTCCGCGCGAACAGTGCATATGCCGGGTAGAAGTTACCCGGCATCACACCCGGCATTGGCTAAATCTCCAACGGTCAATAACGGCCATCGTCTGGTCAACCGTGGCGACTCTTCACTTATGCCGGATAGCATATACCCGGCATTATGTCCGGCAATGCCTCTTTTCTGTTCTGTACTTATGCCGTGCAGTAACTACCGGCATGGAGTCCGGCTTCAACTAACTTTTTGCCTAGAAAATCATTCCTTGCACAAAAACTCATAAAACATAAGATTGCACAAATATTATACTTTAACACATAATTAGCATAAATAATCATAAATATAACTTTATTTAGATAAATATAATACTAAATCTAGTGCATAAAATATGATACAGTCTGCGGCTTATCCTAAACCAACTGAAAGCGTTACAACGCTTATATGAGTACGACGACTCCACTCCAACAAACACTTAATAGTTCATAATTGAGTACGGCGACTCACTCGACCAAACAATCCACAATAATCCACGCACGAGTACAACGACTCGACTCAACCAATTCACAACATAGATATAAGTACAACGACTTAATTAAACCAATTCACAACACACATATGAGTACAACGACTCATTTCAATAAATCCACCAACATACATCACATAACCACATAGCATAACCAGTGAACAACAAGGCGAAACAACGAGGATTATAAACAAATATATATTCTCGTCTTTGGCAGACAAGCCCAAATAATGTTCGCCTACTGTACTAGCTAATATAGTTGCTCGTAATTGTTCAGTCATGCCTAATGACAACGTCTCGTTAAAACGACGTGTCTCTAAGTTACCCATCTCTTATGGCGGGTCACCCACGGCAGTAGCCACTCCAGCGGTAGAGTCTCCGACCGACGAACCATCTGTAGTCCGTTGGAAATTTGTCTTGATACTTACAGATACCCACACGGCATCCTAGTATCGTTAATTGATCACAATTCACAGCAAGAGCCACATCCTCTTGATTAACTTATATATACCATCGCATCGTCTTTCTATTTTCCTAACACAGCAGGCTAAGGTCGTTAGTCCAATCCTGAGTATGTTGACTCGGGATCCAGTGTTAGATACGAGAGCGGCGTTAAAAAGGCCAATGCTCCGTATATAAGTCTCAGATAATATATATATATCTTATTATCCTAATGCTACAACGTTTTACTTACGTTCCTTATATTACACATATAAGATAGCATCATTGCCGCTAGTTCGTTTCATAATATGTTCGTATATACGAACAGTACTGTTATCGTACAACAGTAATAATAATAAGGCAGCATTAATACACAACTCAAGCATATTAATTCACACAAGCAGACATTCAATCTTAACACAGATTTTCACACAATGTCTGAACTGAGGAAATCCTCATAGACAATCAAGCCACATAATAACATACCGTGCACCAGGATTATAAGACCGTGGAGTATGAATCAGCTAAATCCTCTGGCGATCCTCGAGACGCCTCTAAGAATCTATTAATATGCATCACACTATGCATCAGCATCTCATTCTATCAATGCACTACGGCACCCCGTACCGTTACTAATCCATCCCGGTTTATTCCCCGTTGTTAACTAATAACGTTTTGGGATTTTCGGTTTAACTCGCAATTAGGAAAACGCTACATTACATGCGTGGTTACGTTGTGTATATTAATGTACTTAACTTAAAACATTTGTTATCGCATGTAATTTAATACACATTTGTATATTATATAGTTTGTCACTATATTGCATGTATAATCTTAATCATATATTATACATCTCACCTTAGTATTTATTTCCTAAGGTTAGTTTTTCCAAGTGTAATGTTGTATAATTCATATTTGAAAATACTTTGAAGCATATAACTCCTTATTATTTCATGTATAACATAACATTAGAATTTCCTTATCCAATGTTTATAATTCTTTTCTTCTCACTTTATATCATTTTAATTATGATATTTTATGGTTATTTGGACCATATTGTATTTCTCACTCCATAACATATATTTATATATATGTATTTGTAACACGCCTGCCGGTAATCACACCATTATCTCCTAACCCATCTTAATTACTAACGACAATGCAGCGGAAATTCAACTACAACCGGGGGTGAAACAATGCCGTTAGTCACCCACGTGACTAACAAGGCCAATCCAACTCAAATACAACAATCAAATACATTATTGGTCTGATGGGTCTTATACCGAGTACACTGTACAAATGTTACTTCCAATAGTTAACCAATTCACAAATCAAATACAACCTTTAACTCCAATGTATACAATACAATAACCATTCAATACTATACCGAGTATCTATTACAATCCCCAACTTGTTGACCCCATGTCGTTCTTACAATTCCACAATACAACCCAAAACAATTCTCAACAGCTACCCATATTTATTACCACTCCGTCCTACTCTCGAACGGTCGATCGGCTTCGATGTTCCTGTAAAATAAAAACATTGCCCCAAGGGGTTCAGCTTATGCTGCATATGACTTCCGCATACCCCGCGTACTAGCGAGGGTACGCCGACTAATTGGTCGAGAGCATGCGATTCATTTTATTTCAAACAGCATGCATACAACATACATTATATACGTACATTCACAATCACGTTCAACACTGAACACAAACACTAACACGCATAAGAGGTTAATTTAGTTTGTAATATACTTAGGCTTGAGGGTTTCTACCTCCCTACGCCTTACTCATTTGCTCATGACTTACCCACTCTCTTGGGTACTCTTACTCACCATCTCGCAAGGCCTACAAGGCTCAACTCAACTCTCAAGTTCTCAAGCATCTCAGTCACAACTCAATTCTCAATTCATACTTACTCAATACTCAAGTTTACCATTCAATACTCAATACTCAAGTTACATGTTAAGTCATTCTCATGACCTCCGGGCAGGGTCATACACAAGACCCACCACCGGGCTCAAATACAAAGGTGGCTATACAGTTAGCTCCTCAAATTCTCAAATGTCCGGTTCACTACCGGACTACTCAAATTCCCAAAACTCCACTCTCGGAGTCAAATCACAATCTCAAGGATTAGCCTAGAAGCATCTCTCTACATAACATCTATTGGCTTAGGGAATTCCTCAATGTTTAGTATTCTAAGAATTAAGGTTTTACCCAACTTATCGAATACTCTCAAGTTCGTGACATTGTTCATTTTAGTCGGTTCCTCTCATTAGGGTACGACTATATTTCTAGGGGGTTTGGTGATCCCTTACCATGCTTACTTTGCTCAAGGCTCATAGTTTGAACTCTCATCAATCCTCTAATAGAGGATACTTAATACTTCCACCATTATTAGTTTTGTGGATTAAGTCATTTCGGTTCTCTAACCGTTATCGGGAGTTTACTAGTTTCCCGTACAATTCTCTCACGATCTAGTGAGTTCGTAGGTTTATGTTATCGTTTCTTGGTTCGATAGTTTTAGTGTGTTCCCACATTATGTTATTTCGCACTTGACTCATCCTATGAGTCACTACTCAAACAAGACCCAACTATGGGTCGCACTACCACACACAATCACAATCAAGCAATTCATTCATATCCATATATTTCATGAATTATACAAACTTTGAGTTCACAATACAATCCAACATCAAGCAATACAATCAAGCGCTACCGGGTGCAAACAATCCGATTCATGCATTTATCTTGTTAGGTGATCACACAATCAAACAAGCACACAAATCGGGGTAACCAAGTTAGGATACAGAGCATGAGAAAATCATACCTTTCACCAGGGTTTATCTTTACCGGGGGTTCTCATGTTCTTTGGCTCACACTTGTTCTTCGAATCTTATTCTCGAACCACTAATTACTTGTCAAATGGTTCAATTATTATTAGGGTGTTACGGTACGTACATAAATGCTACTCACGTACTTACCCCGTTATCCCGTTATTCCAGTTTAATTTAGTGCACTTAATTCCTTAACTTACCCACTCACTTCCAATACTTGTTTATACTTCTTAGGACCTTTAAAGGTTACCAAACAACTCCTAAACATCATCTAAAACCAATACCATTCAATCCCCCATGTTTAGAACCCTTAAAAACACTCTCTGTTAAATTTTGGGGGTGGTCCGGAACTTGGTCCGGACCCAAAGTCCCGGACCTATCATTTTGTGTACTCTCGGCCTAATTTAACACCCTGGTCCAAGACTTGGTCCTGGACTTAAGTCCCGGACCAATTCCTGCACTTACTCTCGGCTTGTTTTTTGATGCGGTCTGGGACTTGGTACATATCCTAAGTCCCGGACCCTGCTAAAAACTGCTATTAAGGTGATTTTTCACCCCCTAATCAACCCTTAAACCACACTCAAACTTTCCCTAATCTTTCCACAAGTTTCCTACATAATTAAACACCTCAAAACACTCCTTAAACCACTCCAAATCATTGGTTAAGCCTACTACCCAATTCTTGCTCAAGTTCTACAAATCCAAGTTCTCACATTTTGCATTTTGCACACTTGCATTTCTAAATTCCTCTTGCTAGTTTTTATATCCTACCAACCTTACCAAAAGCATCAGTGATCATTACAATTCATTCCTACATACATGCACTTCTAAAACCCAAGTCCAATTTTCATTTCCTAAGTCTTGCACACTTACTCTTTTCTTGCATTTCTAAGATCCTCTCAAGTCATTTTGCTACAGATTTTTACACCTTCCAAACCCATTCTTCATTCACCATTTCAAGGCTTTAATCTACTCTACTCAACCCAAATGAACCCTTAAGTTTCCCCCACTTACCAAGCCATCTAAAACACTCATTTTCTACCAAACTTTTGCCATAACCTCCCCATAAATCTAACATACTCCAAACCATCAAATCTTACCAATTTTATTCCTAATCTAGCCACACCCTTACAAGGGTCCTACCAGCACATACTATATCCTCAAAGTTATCCAAACAACAATATAGCTCAAATCTCAAATACCATAGCACTTAGGCCCTTAAATCAACACAAGTTCACAATCACCCTCAAATTCAATCAACTACATTAATTCACATAGTTTGGGTTCATTATTTTAATTTAACCCTTCCCAATTCCTAAAGCATTTTTAAATCAAGTTTTAAGATTGATTTCCTTATCTTAATTTCATAAGTTCTCTTTTAGTCCTCCTCTTGCTCCTCCTCTTCTCAAAATCGGTCAAGTGGGGATGGAGTTTCCAAACTCCATCCCAACATTCAAAAACAACAAGATGAATTCAATTAATCCTCTAAACCCTTAAGAAACTCTAAATCAATTTAAGGCTTAAACATAAGGTTAGGGTTTACCTTTTGGAGCCTTTTAAGAGGGATTTTCACCCTTGAATCAAGAAGGGGATTACTCCACCATTGGAGGGTTGAATCAAAGCTCCAAAACAAGAGAAAAACAAGGTAAGAGAGGGAGGGCCAAATTGGGCATACTTAAGAGATGTAGAAAAGTGAGGTCTTTCTTGGAGATTTTTACCTTGTTTGAAAGAGGAGACTCCAAACTTCAAGATGAAGTGCTTTTCTCTTCAAATGGGGAAAACCCATGGAGATGAAGTTCCTCATTTTCGAATTTTGAAAAGAGGGAATGATAGAGGAGGATGAGGGGAGTTCAAATATGTAATTATTTTTGTGATTAGAGCTTGGAGGAAGCTTGGGCAAGCAAGGAAATGGCAAGAAGCCATGGGAGGAGCTCAAAACCGTCCAAACCAGAGAGAGGGAGGAGAAAATCGGTGGGAGGAAGAAGAGAGGAAACAGAGTAAAAAGAGGGGGAAAAAGAAATAAAGGAGGAGAGAGAGGGAAAAGAGGGTACTTGTACCCTTTTTGCTTTTTGGCTCGTTTGACTCAATTAATTAGCTAACTAGTCAAGAGTGTGAGAGGGCTGATTGTTTATTAAAACTGGCCCACTAATGTATACACACTGGAGCATTTTTCGTCTTTTACAGAAAACGCTCGTTTATTTACCCGGTTTAGCACTATTCACTAACCGGGCCTTTTCCGGAATTCTCTCGTTTCTTTAATTTTAATGGTTATTATACTCACATTAATGTTTATTTATAGTTATTTAATAAACTATAATTTTTACGGGTTTGTTTGACCACTTAAAGTCACGCTTTGGGGTTTTCTCGGAAAACGTGCGCTAAAGCTTTATTAGCATTTAAATTCATTTTATGGATCCGTTTTCTTCGGGAATTGTTCCCATATATTATTTAGGCATTAATAAGCCCTTTTAAATTCATTTAATACCCTCTTTAAGGTTGTTTCCCTCTTACGGTCACTTAACGCTCAATTTAGCGTTTTTTTTCGGTTTTTAAGCGTTTTCTTGTTTCTTTTGGATTTATTCTTTTTACCAAAATTATTTAGGCACTAATAGGCCCTCAATATCATATTAGAGTAATTTAATCCCTAATTAATTTCGGGGTATTTCAATCTACCCCCCTTAATGAACTTTGCCCATAAAGTTAGTTAGTCTAAGATTGTTAGTCACCAAGGTACTCAATACTAAGGTTATACTCTCTCTACAACCTGTCAGACTCCAATGACTGACTGAATACGTACCACACATTCACACAACATGTCAAGCATGTATAGCAACCAAAAATATCTTTTCCCAAATCTCTCAATGGGGGTCCATCCGCAGACAATTAGGCACTAAGTCCTCCCCCAAATCGAGTGGTCCCTCAGGTACCGGTCACGTTTGAACACTTACGCTCTCTGGTTCACGGCCGTCATGACATTGAGCACTTACTCTTTCTGGCTCTACGGTCCTTTGGTTATGATCAAAATCATTTGCAACTCTAGAGAATCCTCAGGCTCCAAAGTGGGTACTCTTCCCTGACCGGACTACTCATATCCGGCGGCCCTTGGACAAATACAAAACACACACTACAAACGTCATACAGGTCACTTAGTACCCTTGCTCGTCCGTTGTAATGGTTTCAAAACTATTTAACACCTACACCGACTCACAACTAGCTTCACCTCCATGATTCAACCGGATACCCGTGCCTAGCCATGAAAGATCCACTAGCGCCCGTGGAAGTGGTTTCAAAACCAATCCTCATTCTCAAGTTTGAAGAAAATCATTTGCCAAAATCATTTTGGAAATTCATTTTGAAAACTTCCATGCAACTCCAAATTCCAATTTATGTTAGTTTCACCTATTACTAGTGTGATTACTTGTGGCCACTTATGCGGAGCTTCAAGAGTCATTCAACCCCAATGTGATCAGCATTGTGTTGAACTATCCATCCACCCCACTTTGGTGTTCGGTTTCCCTTGATCGCTAGCAAATCAAGTTCCACCTCCCACCTCAATTCACACAATCAAATAGTCAATCATTATTTCATTTTCTATCTTCTTAATCTTTCTAGTCATAATCATGCAACCATACATTTACCAGTTTCTAGAATCATTTACTCATTTACTACTCATCTCATCAATTGTTACTCAATCCTATCTTCAACTACTATACCCAAGAATTTCGAAAGTTATTTCTCAAATTGGTTCTTCTATCCACAAATCATTTACAAGTCAAATCAATTCCTATCCTCAAATTATTCACTAATATCAAATCAACTCAAATTACCTAGGGGACTCATTTCCCACTAGGTTCAACATCGGTTTCATAACGATTCATACTCCTCAAACATACTCATTTCCCAAAACCATTACCAATCAGGGTCCTCATTCCCCATGGAGTTTCTCTACGCCATTCACCTCAAATCTATCTCAATCAATATTCCATTCCACTTCAAATCTCACAAATACTCAAGTTTACACAATGAGTGGATACAAATGTTTATGTAACATGAGTACTAATCATTCAAAACAAATTCTCTTGCGCTATGTGCATTGCAGTTTACACACCATCGCGTAAAACGTATATTTCGCGGTTTTCGCCCTACCCCCCTTAAAAAGGGATTACACCCACGTAATATGCCATGTGTCTACATTGGACATATGTCGAAGGCATTCAGCCGTCATGGAGTGGTTCAACTACCATGCGGTCCATTATACAATGTATTCTGGTCAAAGGGTCTTAACCATATTGTTGGTTAGTCCCTACACCAAGAATTCTCGTCGGAGTTTATTTAGCTCTTAACCGGGTTCGATTCTAGCCTACAAGGCTTCAAGGCATTGATAATTATCCATTCATTCATTAGGTGTATTAAACCTTAGAGTTTGGGCCCACTAGCTTCTGTTGCGCGACCCTGATAACTTAGGGTTTATTTGCCCTTCTCATTATCCTAAATGTGTTATACATTATCCTTTTATCCCTTTTTATCTTGGGAATAAGGTTTATCAAGCAAGCGTGGTATTCTTTTACCGTACACGAATTCAATGAGCTTCGAATTCTCTATCCAGCTCTTTAGGAATCTATATACATACTGTTGTATATTTCCGTGGTTATTCACTTGATTCCTCCGACTTATTGTCGGTTGAGGTTAAGCCACTACTTAATTGTAGTGCTTCCTCTGCTGTCAGTAGCTTCTGAATTATGACTTTGCATTTTCTATGCTTCGGTCCTTATAACTTCGTACATTTCCTTCTACCTTTTTCCATAAATGTTATCTTCCCAATTCCTATCTATCCCACTCGATCATTACTGCACGAGTTCAATGCCAAAACACTCAGTCCTACAGAGTGCAGAGGCGTAAACACTTGGGCAGTAAATCTCTTATGAGATTAGCAATAGGAATGAATATTGTTTCCTTCTTGTTACTTGGTCTGTCTACCATCTTTTATCCATCAACTTCATCTCATTGTGTGATTTATTCACATGTATTGGTCGCTTGCTGCGCACCATGTTCGTATTTGTTTACAGCATTGGTATCCATGGCATCCGCTATTTCATTAGCTTCGGCTCATGCATTTCCACCATTTATACCATATTTCCAAGCTCCTTGAGCGTACTTACTTATACTTCATGTTATGCACAAATCATATTTCCTCTTAACCAATTACTCCCTAGTTTCCAATAACTGCTGTGTCAGCTCATTTCCACATTGCCTGGCAACACTTGTGTGCTCAAGCTTCACTACTTTAGTAGTTCCGAAAGAGATATATTTTCAGACATTTACTTATAGTATTCCTTCCTTTGGGGTCTATGTGTTCACCGCTCTTGGTGTCTCACATTAACGAGGGGTGTCCCTGTTCGTTGGTTATTAAACAATTTTACTGGTTTCGTTCTTGGCAACTCTTCCTATGATTCACAATGGTTTTGCAACCGTTGAAATTGTATTGTAATGGGTTCCTGGCTTACTACCCACATTGCCTAGAGCTTTGCTCATTTTAGGCTGTTCTAAGTATTACTTCTCCGTATACCATAAAATGGCATTGGGCTCCTTGGTAGGATCAGTGCATCACGCTTCCGTCAGTTGGATGCCGCTTGGAGTATCTTGGCATTGATCGGTAGCATTTACAAACTTAGGGTATCCCCTGGAAAGTGGGTTCCCTTCGGTGTTCTAACCGAGTGTTCATTATAGCTTGGGTGCTCATATTACGATACTTTGTTCAACTATGTTGACTTTGCTACCCCTTTATGGATCGCTCCTAGGTGTTTTTGATTATGCCGTTACATCCGGCTAGCATTTGAGTGTGTTTAGTTTACTCCACATCGTAGTTCGGATTACAAGTTGTCCCGTTTAGGGTTGTATGTCTCCCGTCCTTAGGGTAGACCGTTGATGCTTTTCCTTATGTTTATAACAGGTTTGCCATTACTTTTGGTGGTGAACGGTATCCTCCGGTACCTTAGATAATTACTCTAGGTATTTATCCTATTCATCGAATGTCTATGTGTTCTTATCAGGCATTTGCCTCATTGTTCTTAGACCGGGTATCCATTCCAGATATCTCATGTTTCGTTTCAATATTTTTGAGACATATCCGATGTCTTTAGTCAGTTATTAGTGCTTCTCGCACTCTTTAACACTTAATCGTACTTCTTTTAGCTGTATAAGCTTGTCTGGGTTCTTCGCTCATTTAAGGTGTCTAACTGTTTGGTTTAAATTTACCTTATGGCCAGTAGAACGGAGCTGACTACTTCCTGTGATACACTACATGTATACATACGTAGGGTGCCTTTTTGACACATTACCATTTACCCGACTAACTCATAAATGGGTCTGCCGAGCCCGCAAGCTCCTTCAGTGCAGTCGTCCCACATCCCGTATTTAGGTACACTCATAGTGCTCGTCACACGCCTAGGCGTAGTATTCTATTATCAACTCCTCTTGAATCGTTCTATGATACTCACCGTGGTTGTTCTGGTTTGATTTTAAAAATTTGAGGTTCAAAAAGAAAGGTTGTGGTTTTGAAAGAAAAATACTGGGTTTTAAAATAGAAATCTTGAGTTTAAAAGAAAATCTTCATGGCGTTGCCATGTTTAAAATCTTGACCAAGTTCAGCTTCCTGCTGCCTGGTATATTCGTTAACAGGATGGTCAGGCCATTAGGCCTTTCCAAGGCTTTACTATTCAAGTTCTTAGGTCTTGCAGTCCTTCCTTGCTCCCATTGTCATGACGGTACTTTGATAAGTACTTGTTGGTTGTCAAAAGTCTCCTAATTGGTCTTGTTGTTGCTGCACTTGCCTTGGCAAGTGCGCGGGTACGTCGGTTTTTAGGTTAACTTGTACCAATTACGGTATTGTTTTCCATCCATACTTGGTGGTTTCATTGGATCTTCCATCCATTTTTGATCTTAGTGATCAACTCCCTGAGTGGCTTCTCAGTGTTCTTGACATGATTGTCGTTGATTCGGGTGCTTTCGCGATCCTTGTGGTACTCCATGTACCTTGCTTAGTTGCTCGTTCCCATGCCCTTACGATGGTTACCGAGGTTTGACTAGTCCTTAGGAGCTACATCGTAGTCCTATTTGGCATTGAAGGTTTAGAGTTGTCCAACCTTGACTAATTCCTCAGTCGGTTGTATGTGGTTAACGGCATTGCCAACGTTGCAGTCCGTAGACTCTCTTGTCTCGGTTTAGTTATTCTGCCTTTTCGCTTCGTTGCGTAGTTATGCTTCCCTTCTTGTTCGCCACACATGGTTCCCGCGACTGCGAAGCATGTCACCCCATGGTGCCGCAAATTTCACTATCTTGCTGTTAGGATTACTCAATCTTCTGCCGTCCTGTACGGTTGTTGTCGTTCAAACGGGAACCGTCTTCGGGATTTCCAGTTCTTGGAATCTACCGTATGACTGGTTCCTTCTCTTACAAATTTTTTAATTTACAACTGCCAGATCGGGTTTCACACGAGTGTGAGAGGTTTTTCCATCTCTCTGGCGTTCCTTCCCCAACTTATAACGGGGGTTACAGAGGGCGGGGTTGGTTATGTAGGTATCCAGGTTGCACTGGGAGTTCCTAACTAGCGTACCTCACACGCTAACACTCAACCCTTAGCCCTAAGTCTCTAATTCCTAACTCGGTATTTTCCTAGACTCGGTATTCAGACCATTAGAGTGATACTTCGCTCTAATACCACTTTTTGTAACACCCCTACCGGTAATCACACCATTATCTCCTAACCCATCTAAATTACTAAAGACAATGCAGCGGAAATTCAACTACAATCGGGGGTGAAACAATGCCGTTAGTCACCCACGTGACTAACAAGGCCAATCCAACTCAAATACAACAATCAAATACATTATCGGTCTGATGGGTCTTATACCGAGTACACTTTACAAATGTTACTTCCAATACTCAACCAATTCACAAATCAAATACAACCTTTAACTCCAATATATACAATACAATAACCATTCAATACTATACCGAGTATCTATTACAATCCCCAACTTGTTGACCCCATGTCGGTCTTACAATTCCACAATACAACCCAAACAATTCTCACAGCTACCCTATTTATTACCACCCCGTCCTACTCTCGAATGGTTGATCGGCTTCAATGTTCTTGTAAAATAAAAACATTGCACCAAGGGGCTCAGCTTACGCTGCATATGACTTCCGCATACCCCGCGTACTAGCGAGGGTACGCCGACTAATTGGTCGAGAGCATGCGATTCATTTTATTTCAAACAGCATGCATACAACATACATTATATACGTACATTCACAATCATGTTCAACATTGAACACAAACACTAACACGCACAAGTGGTTAGTTTAGTTTGTTATATACTAAGGCTTGAGGGTTTCTACCTCCCTACGCCTTACTCATTTGCTCATGACTTACCCACTATCTTGGGCACTCTTACTCACCATCTCGCAAGGCCTACAAGGCTCAACTCAACTCTCAAGTTCTCAAGCGTCTCAGTCACAACTCAATTCTCAATACTTACTTACTCAATACTCAAGTTCACCATTCAATACTCAATACTCAAGTTACATGTTAAGTCATTCTCATGACCTCCGGGCAGGGTCATACACAAGACCCACCACCGGGCTCAAATACAAAGGGGGCTATACAATTAGCTCCTCAAATTCTCAAATATCCGGTTCACTACCGGACTACTCAAATTCCTAAAACTCCACTCTCGGAGTCAAATCACAATTTCAAGGATTAGCCTAGAAGCATCTCTCTCGATAACATCTATTGGCTTAGGGAATTCCTCAATGTTTAGTATTCTAAGAATTAAGGTTTTACCCAACTTATCGAATACTCTCAAGTTCGTGACATTGTTCATTTTAGTCGGTTCCTCTCATTAGGGTACGACTATTTCTAGGGGGTTTGGTGATCCCTTACCATGCTTACTTTGCTCAAGGCTCATAGTTTAAACTCTCATAAATCCTCTAACAGAGGTTACTTAATACTTCCACCATTATTAGTTTTCTGGATTAAGTCATTTCGGTTCTTTAACCGTTATCGGAAGTTTACTAGTTTCCCTTACAATTCTCTCACGTTCTAGTGAGTTCATAGGTTTATGTTATCGTTTCTTGGTTCGATAGTTTCAGTGTGTTCCCACATTATGTTATTTCGCACTTGACTCATCCTATGAGTCACTATTCAAACAAGACCCAACTATGGGTCGCACTACCATACACAATCACAATCAAGCAATTCATTCATATCCATATATTTCATGAATTATACAAACTTTGAGTTCACAATACAATCCAACATCAAGCAATACAATCAAGCACTACTGGGTGCAAACAATCCGATTCGTGCATTTATCTTGTTAGGTGATCACACAATCAAACAAGCACACAAATCGGGGTAACCAAGTTAGGATACAGAGCATGAGGAAATTATACCTTTCACCGGGGTTTATCTTTACCGGGGGTTCTCATGTTCTTTGGCTCACACTTGTTCTTCGAATCTTATTCTCGAACCACTAATTACATGTCAAATGGTTCAATTATTATTAGCGTGTTACGGTACGTACATAAATGCTACTCCCGTACTTACCCCGTTATCCCGTTATTCCGATTTAACTTAGTGCACTTAATTCCTTCACCTACCCACTCACTTCTAATACTTGTTTATGCTTCTTAGGACCTTTAAAGGTCCCCAAACAACTGCTAAACATTATCTAAAACCAATACCATTCAATCCCCCATGTTTAGAACCCTTAAAATCACTCTCTGTTAAATTCTGGGGGTGGTCCGGGACTTGGTCCGGACCCAAAGTCCCGGACCTATCATTCTGTGTACTCTCGATGAAATACCCCAAACGTTGGTATGTTGTTTAAATGTTTAAATATGGTATCTAAAGGCTAAGAAGTGCCTTAGGAAGATCAGTGTACAATTTAAACCATGGTAAAACACAATTAAACACTAAGACACGGCTTGAGCAAAAACGTGCTCTAAGATTGGAGTGAACTTGGTTAGGACCCAAAGAGCCTACCAAGACTCAACGATATTCAATTATGATTTAATAAGGCTAATTAAGTCCTTAGGAAACCTTGGTAGACAATGAAACCAAACAAAACACAAATAAGTACCTTAAGGTCAATATGGGCTAAAATGTGCTCTAAGCTTGGGATAAATTTGTATAAGACCTAATGGTCATACCTATACCTTATAAATATGTTAATGAACATATTAAATCAATTACCAAAGAAAACCAAGCTTGAAAACAAGTTAAAACACAAAAAGTGCTTTAAGGAGTCTTAAAGCACGTTTTTGAAAAATTGTCTTGTAAATGACTTTTGAATGGCTAAATGTCCATCATTACTCTTTAATTAATATGTGTACTATATAGTATCACATTTGGGAGTCTATCAATGGGAAATCAAAAATTTCACATCTATGTGCCTTGTTTTAGTGAATAGTAACTTTAATAAGCTAGTTTGTAACATATGATGTTATAAGTAATTAAATGAGTCAATAAAGACTATTATACCCCTAGACTACTAATGGGGGCCGGTTTTTATGAGGTGAGTCATCACCTTGTAAGTTAACAAAACAAATAACTAATGATAAAGCAAGTTACTATTGCTTTATTACATAATATCTCTTAAAAAGGCAAACCTATCTTCATTCTCTCTTTCCTTCTTGCTTTCCCACGGTTCCAACTCTATCTTCTTCCTCTCATTCACGTTTCCTACAGCAACACCAACACCACCATTATTTTCCATCTTTGACCACTTGTATCTCCTAGCTCACTTGGCCAATGAAATTCTAAGACCACCATTCTCTTCCTCTCATCAAGCTCTTCAATTCTATCCTTTCAAAATTCCAAGAGCTCCATTTCGGTGCCAAGAGGAATCTCCATGGGAGGAGCTTGAGCTCACCTTTTCACATATTAATGCTCTCCTTTGCTTCAGGGTAAGGAAACTCAAAGAAAAATGACATTTCTTTCATGTTTGTGTGATGTCCGAAAATCACCATTAATGGTGCTCATTGTGTTGCTTTGTTCTAGCTCTATTTGAATCTTTCAAGGACTTGGTGGAGTCCTCTCTTGATAGATATTCCAATTCCCTTCAAAGACCAAGGTAAAACAACTATCTTAATGCCTTTTGGAAATAATGTAAACCTAGGGTTTACAATGAGTTTAAGCTTGGAGCTTGTATACTCATTTCATTGCTTGTATATTGTTTAGTGGTTGACAAGGAATCAAATACCTTATCGGTTTTATAAGGAAACAAGAAAGAAGTTTGGGTGGAAAAGAGGTAAATATGCTATCTCAATGTGGTTTAATGCCTTAGGAGAAATGAGCTTATAATGCTTGTTAAAACTACCAAAGGAGCTAATGGTAAAGGACTTAGAGAAAAGTTCTCAAGGAGACTAGTAAAAGGACTTATGTAATGTTGAGTGTATTTGCAGGTCAAAGGCATTATTTATGTGGGAAATTCAGTGTTTAAGGTTTATGCAATTTAAGGGCCTAAGAGCCATGTTGTTTAAGGGCCTAAGTGCCAAGCAATTTAAATTGTGCACTATATTGTGATGTAGTGTAAATTTGGTGAATTCTTGTGTGTGATGGTGTTCTTGATGGATTTAGGTGTTCTTGAGTGCTTAATGGTGAAAACTATGAGTTTTGGAATGATGATGTGCTAAGAGAACCCATGGCAAAATTTGTAAAATGTATAAGGAGTTTTAGGTGCTTAAATGAATTTTGGTGAACTAGGAATTGTTAGGAATGAGTAAATGTTTCATTAAGGAAGAAAACATACATTAAGGTGTTCTAAGGTGCTATAAGATTTAGGCATTGTCTTGGAAGTTCTAGAAATCCAATGAGTGTTTTTAGGATGTATTTAAGTCTTGGAGAAGTTTGTTTAAGGTTTAGGTAATGTTGATGAATAAGGAGAGAATGATGTTTAGGGAAGGTTTTGAGAAAGGAATTCAAGAAGCTGTGAAAAGAGGATTTGGTAAATTAAGGAGGAAGTGTAAGCTTGAAAAAGGAATTGTAAGAATGACATAAGGAGTTTTGATATGTAAGAAAGGATGTTTGAATGATGATGTTTGTGTGGAGGATATGTCTTGGTATAATGGTTAGAATTGGCATGAATCATCACTTAGGGACCTAAGGAGTAGATACTATAAGTGTTGGAGGCTTTGGAGGAATTTGGCTAAGTGTTTAAAGGCTTGGAAGTTGAGCATTTTGCCTTGTCCGAACTTCCGTCCGGACATGGAAGTTCGGACAGGCTCTGTTGGGTAAGAATTTTTGCACACTCGGAACTGTGTCCGAACTTGGGAAGTCCGGACACATGTTCGGACTCATGGATTTCCGCATTAAGAGATTCTCGACTCACGTCCGAACTTCCGAAGTCCGGACACAAGTTCGGACGTGTGTCTAATTTCAGTTCAAAGTCACGGCTTGCGTCCGAACTTGGAGGTTCGGACACAAGTTCGGACAAGGCGCCGTATGGACCAAAAACATTGTTTAAGGTATGGAAATGGTGTGTAATGATGGGGATTGATGGTTAATGATGTTATGAGGTTGTTAAGGACTTGTTAGGTGAGTTTTAATGTCAATTAAGTGGGTGAGAAGTTGTAATAAAATGTAAAGATATTTAACTGGTAAACGGGGTTAACTATGGTCATTCGACGTTACACAAACATATTACCCCAATGTTAATGAAGGTAACCTTAATGTGCCAGTTGTTCGAGAATTGTTCGAGGAACGTAAGTGGACTTGGTAAAGTGGACTCCGGTGACAGGTATGGTTTTCTTGCAACCTGTGTCCTACCGGATTACACCGGCTTGTATGCCAATGTGTTTTTCTGAGTGTTTGCCACCTTGTAAGATAAAAACATGTAATGAGTTTATAGCAATTCGTTTATGTGGCGTATCTGGTCTCCGATACGGTTAACCTCAAATAAGTGTTAAACCTTAGCTAACTAGAACTAGGACCGTGAGATCGGTATTCGCAGTTAACGCCCAAACCTTGGGAACGTTCTAACCACGGCTATGTGTGAGTTTAGTTGGATATTGTTTGTTTATGCAAGCGTTGACCTCCCTTGTGTGCTTAACTCGGTTATGATCCGTATGGTGTGTGGATGTGGTAGACTCCATAATGATCTCTAACTGCTTTATTTATATATATGTACTAATGGGGGGTGAGGAGTCCGGTCATGTTCCGGCTACGCTGTGATGGACGGAGTCGATGTCATATACCGGTTCGCTCTCTTGGTGTATGTATAGGTTGTATTCAATTTGGTTTCTCTACCTTCCCTTACTTATCCAAAGCTAGTTACTGACTACACGTCGGGCCAGGGCATACAAATGTTATTTCGGTGTGCTTGGGGTTACTATATCCGACACACCTTGGGTTTAAGTTAACCGTTCGATATAACTGGACGGTAACGAGGTGGTACGAGCTTAGCATGAGATTGGCAATATCTCTAGGCTCACTATGTATACTAACTATGGTGGAAGGTTCCTTGTGTGAACCGATCTTTGGGTTTTGAGTTGTTATTGTGCTAGCAATTTCCCTTGCTATGCTAGATAGTTTTGTTAGATGTTTAAAATGAATTCGATGATATCATGTGTACGTCGAAACGAGGAAGGTGTTGTTGTTTTGCTATGTGAGGAATGTGAGATGTTGTTAAGATATGGAGTGGTGTGGATCATGGAATGAATCCCAGTTTGACAAGGCGTTTTAAGGATAACCCGATTTAGGTAAGTGTCGTCTATTAAGGAAGTAGCTCCGTTAGAGGAGGAACACTCTAGGGATAATGAATACCATGAGTGATTTATCAAGCAAGGATGTATTACCCGTTGGTTGAGCCCATTGAGGCGAAATGTTGTGTGTTGTATGTTTGCAGTGGCATGCATGATTTAAAAATAATCAATAGCATGCTAAGACGACAATTAGTTGTGCGTGGCCCGGTAGCATGTGGGCTGCGGGATTAGCATACCAGCAAAGTTGCTGAGCCCCTTGGGGGCCACCCTTTCTCTTCTTTTTCCTATTTCAGGTACAGAGAGCTGAAGCCGTTCGAGAGTAGGACGGGGTAGACGTTGTACATGGGTAATCATTTAAATTGTACATGTACTGTAGGTGTAGTAAGACCGAAATTGTTATCGGCATTAGTTTGTAAATACTCGGTACGGTTGGAACGTATAAAGTATATGGGTTGTTGTTAAGGGAAGCAAATGTAACGTGTAGTTGCTCGGGAATCTAGTCCATCAGACCGATACAAGTACATGTATTAGCCTTGTTAGCCACGTGGGTGGTTAACGGCGTGTAACACCATTGAAATAAGTAATGTGATGAGTTGAATTTTCCGCTGCAGTTTGATGTTATGTGTACGGTGGTAGTTGGGGTGTTACACTCGACCTGATTTGACACCCTGGTCCAGGACTTGGTCCTGGACTTAAGTCCCGGACCAATTCCTGCACTTACTCTCAGCTTGTTTTTTTATGCGGTCCGGGACTTGGTACATATCCTAAGTCCCCGACCCTGCTAAAAACTGCTATTAAGGTGATTTTTCACCCCCTAATCAACCCTTAAACCACACTCAAACTTTCCATAATCTTTCCACAAGTTTCCTACATAATTAAACACCTCAAAACACTCCTTAAACCACTCCAAATCATTGGTTAAACCTACTACCCAATTCTTGCTCAAGTTCTACAAATCCAAGTTCTCACATTTTGCATTTTACACTCTCTTACATTTCTAAATTCCTCTTGCTAGTTTTATATCCTAACAACCTCACCAAAAGCATCAGTGATTATTACAATTCATTCCTACATAAATGCACTTCTAAAACCCAAGTCCAACTTTCATTTCCTAAGCCTTGCACACTTACTCTTTTCTAGCATTTCTAAGATCCTCTCAAGTCATTTTGCTACAGATTTTTACACCTTCCAAACCCATTCTTCATTCACCATTTCAAGGCTATTAATCTACTCTACTCAACCCAAATGAACCCTTAAGTTTCCCCCACTAACCAAGCCATCTAAAGCACTCATTTTCTACCAAAATTTTGCCATAACCTCCCCATAAATCTAACATACTCCAAACCATCAAATCTTACCAATTTTATTCCTAATCTAGCCACACCCATACAAGGGTCCTACCAGCACATAATATATCCTCAAAGTTATCCAAACAACAATATAGCTCAAATCTCAAATACCATGGCACTTAGGCCCTTAAATCAACACAAATTCAAAATCACTCTCAAATTGAATCAACTACATTAATTCACATAGTTTGGGTTCATTATTTTAATTTAACCCTTCCCTATTCCTAAAGCATTTTTAAAACAAGCTTTAATATTGATTTCCTTACCTTAATTTCACAAGTTCTCTTTTAGTCCTCCTCTTGCTCCTCCTCTTCTCAAAATCGGTCAAGTGGGGATGGAGTTGCCAAACTCCATCCCAACATTCAAGAAACAACAAGATGAATTCAATTAATCATCTAAACCCTTAAGAAACTCTAAATCAATTTAAGGCTTAAACACAATGTTAGGGTTTACCTTTTGGAGCCTTTTAAGAGGGATTTCACCCTTGAATCAAGAAGGGGATTACTCCACCATTGGAGGGTTGAATCAAAGCTCCAAAACAAGAGAAAAACAAGGTAAGAGAGGGAGGGAAAAATCAGCCATACTTAAGAGATGGAAAAAGTGAGGTCTTTCATGGAGATTTTTACCTTGTTTGAAAGGGAGACTCTAAGCTTCAAGATGAAGTGCTTTTCTCTTCAAATGGGGAAAACACATGGAGATGAATTTCCTCATTTTCGAATTATGAAAAGAGGGAATGATAGAGGAGGATGAGGGGAGTTCAAATATGTAATTATTTTTGTGATTGGAGCTTGGAGGAAGCTTGGGCAAGCAAGGAAATGGCAAGAAGCCATGGGAGGAGCTCAAAACCATCCAAACCGGAGAGAGGGAGGAGAAAATCGGTGGGAGGAAGAAGAGAGGAAAGAGAGGGGGAAAAGAAATAAAGGAGGAGAGAGAGGGAAAAGGGGGTACTTGTACCCTTTTTGCTTTTTGGCTCTTTTGAATCAATTAATTAGCTAACTAGTCAAGAGTGTGAGAGGGCTGATTGTTTATTAAAACCGGCCCACTAATGTATACACACTGGAGCATTTTTCGTCTTTTATAGAAAACACTCGTTTATTTACCTCGTTTTAGCACTATTCACTAACCGAGCCTGTTATCGGGTTTGTTTGACCACTTAAAGTCACGCTTTCAGGTTTTCTTGAAAAACGTGAGCTAAAGCTTTATTAAAGTTTTAAATTCATTTTATGGATCCGTTTTCTTCGGGAATTGTTCCCATATATTATTTAGGCATTAATAAGCCCATTTAAATTGATTTAATACCCTCTTTAAGGTTGTTTCCCTCTTACGGTCACTTAACGCTCAATTTAGCGTTTTTTTTCGCTTTTTAAGCATTTTCTTGTTTCTTTTGGATTTATTCTTTTTACCAAAATTATTTAGGCACTAATAGGCCCTCAATATCGTATTAGAGAAATTTAATCACCCTAATTAATTTCGGGGTATTTCAATCTACCCCCCTTAAAGAACTTTGCCCACAAAGTTATTGAGTCTAAGATTGTTA
Organism: Limonium bicolor; assembly: GCA_023374045.1. Lineage (NCBI taxonomy): Eukaryota > Viridiplantae > Streptophyta > Magnoliopsida > Caryophyllales > Plumbaginaceae > Limonium > Limonium bicolor. Next base: position 125,585,065 of record CM041782.1, read on the forward strand.
GTCACCAAGGTACTCAATACTAAGGTTATACTCTCTCTACAACCTGCCAGACTCCAATGACTGACTGAATCCGTACCACACATTCACACAACATGTCAAGCATATATAGCAACCAAAAATATCCTTTTCCCGAATCTCTCAATGGGGGTCCATCCACAGACAATTAGGCACTAAGTCCTCCCCCAAATCGAGTGATCCCTCAGGTACCGGTCACGTTTGAACACTTACGCTCTCTGGTTCACGATCGTCATGACATTGAGCACTTACTCTTTCTAGGTCTACGGTCCTTTGGTTATGATCAAAATCATTTGCAACTCTAGAGAATCCTCAGGCTCAAATGTGGGTACTCTTCCATGACCGGACTACTCATATCTGGCGGCCCTTGGACAAATACAAAACACACACTACAAGTGTCCTACAGGTCACTTAGTACCCTTGCTCATCCATGGTAATGGTTTCAAAACTATTCAACACCTCCACCGACTCACAACTAGCTTCACCTCCATGATTCAACCGGATACCCGTGCCTAGCCATGAAAGATCCACTAGAGCCCGTGGATGTGGTTTCAAAACCAATCCTCATTCTCAAGTTTGAAGAAAATCATTTGCCAAAATCATTTTGGAAATTCATTTTGAAAACTTCCATGCAATTCCAAATTCCAATTTATGTTAGTTTCACCTATTACTAGTGTGATTACTTGTGGCCACTTATGCGGAGCTTCAAGAGTCATTCAACCCCAATGTGATCAGCATTGGTGTTGAACTATCCATCCACCCCACTTTGGTGTTCGGTTTCCCTTGATCGCTAGTAAATCAAGTTCCACCTCCCACCTCAATTCACACAATCAAATAGTCAATCATTATTTCATTTTCTATCTTCTTAATCTTTCTAGTCATAATCATACAACCATACATTTACCAGTTTCTAGAATCATTTACTTATTTACTACTCATCTCATCAATTGTTACTCAATCCTATCTTCAACTACTATACCCAAGAATTTCAAAAGTTAGTTCTCAAATTGGTTATTTTATCCTCAAATCATTTACAAGTCAAATAAATTCCTATCCTCAAATTATTCGCAAATATCTAATCAACTCAAATTACCTAGGGGACTCACTTCCAATTAGGTTCAACATTGGTTTCATACCGATTCATACACCTCAAACTCCTCAAACATACTCATTTCCCAAAACCATTACCAATCGGGATCCTCATTCCCCATGGAGTTTCTATACGCCATTCACCTCAAATCTCTCACAATCGATATTCCTTTCCACTTCAAATCTCACAAATACTCAAGTTTACACAATGAGTGGATACAAATGTTTATGTAACATGAGTACCAATCATTCAAAACAAATTCTCTTGCGCTATGCGCATTGCAGTTTACGCACCATCGCGTAAAACATACATTTCGTGGTTTTCACCCTACCCCCCTTAAAAAGGGATTACGCCCACGTAATCTACCTTGTGTCAACATTGGACATATGTCGAAGGCATTCAGCCGTCATGGAGTGGTTCAACTACCATGCGGTCCATTATACAATGTATTCTGGTCAAAGGGTCTTAACCATATTATTGGTTAGTCTCTGCACCACGAATTCTCATCGGAGTTTATTTAGCTCTTAACCGGGTTAGGTTCTAGCCTACAAGGCTTCAAGGCATTGATAATTATCCATTCATTCATTAGGTGTATTAAACCTTAGAGTTTGGGCCCACTAGCTTCTGCTGCGTGACCCTGATAACTTAGGGTTTATTTGCCCTTCCCATTATCCTAAATGTGTTATACATTATCCTTGTATCCCGTTTTATCTTGGGAATTAGGTTTATCAAGCAAGTGTGGTATTCTTTTACCGTACGTGAATTCAATGAGCTTCGGATTCTCTATCCAGCTCTTTAGGAATCTATATACATACTGTTATATATTTCCGTGGTTATTCACTTGATTTCTCTGACTTATTGTCGATTGAGGTTAAGCCACTACTTAATTGTAGTGCTTCATATGTTGTCAGTAGCTTCTGAATTATGACTTTGCATTTTCTATGCTTCGGTCCTTATAACTTCGTATGTTTCCTTCTACCTTTTTCCACAACTGTTATCTTCCCAATTCCTAGCAATCCCACTCTATCATTACTGCACAAGTGATAAGTGTCCAAATGAGCATGTTTTATGGGTGTATTTCATATATTATATTAGCACTTTTCTTGCTCATTTCTCCACTTTGGTTAGTTTTCCTCTAGTTTATGTTTTATTGGTTATCTTAAAGATTTATTGGTTAAACAGGAAGAAATCCAAGCTAGGAGCAAAGTAGACGAAGTGACGAATGCATAGGCGAAAACGGATCTTAAATTGGAGCTGAAACAAATATTTTAGGAGCAAACTAATTTTCGTCCGAACCACTTTCCGAAACATCGACCTGTCCGAACCAGACTGGTCCGGACACTGATACGGACACGTCAAAATCTGCACCTGTCCGTGGAAAAAAGGCAGGACAACAACCAAGGACATGTTATGTCCGCCCAAAAAAGGCAGGACACACAAACAAGGACATGTTATGTCCGATGAAAAATGGCCAGACAAGAAAGAAATGTCCATGGCTGTCCGTGGAAATTTGGCCAGACAGAAAACAGAGAGCATGCCCTGTCCGTGGATAAATGGCCGGACAAGAATAGGCTCGTCTGTGGCCTGTCCGTGGATATTTGGCCAGACAGAAGACATGCTGCATTAGAGACGTCCGCCCAAATAAGGCCGGACAAGAGATAGAGACGGCCGGGGATAAATGCAAGGACGTGTGTAAATGCAACCCAGATCCAGAAAATCGACATCGCCGACCGTCTTCCCCATTTTTCTTGCGGCGGTTGCAAACACATCTATCTACCCCATCAGCAATATCAGGCGCCGGCACTCCTTAATTTCCTCACGCGTGTTCCAGCCTGTCTTCTTCCTCCTCCTTTTCTTCTATATAAACCCACTACTTCTTCATCAGAAATATGATCCATCGTTCACAACCGAATCGAACACCACAATACAAACCACACCTATGACCCATTCCATCCTCTTATCCCCCACTTCTCCATTTTATTTTCATTCTTCATTCCACCACTCAGTAGAACCAGGATAAAAAGAAGAGAAGAAAAGCAGTTGAAGCAGGAGCGAATCGCAGTCCCGTCTCCTCCGGCAGTCTCCAAAATAATGGCTATTTCTATCTTTATTTTATTTTTATCCTTGTTAATGTCTGAGTAATAAACTTAGCTTCCCGGGTTTGGAAGCAAGCCTATTTTATATAATTGTGTTATGTAAGCTTTCCACTATAATTTATCTAAGCAATATTTTGATTCTTGTCCTTAATGCGCTTTAATCTTCTTGTACATTTATTAAAGTGATATTTGTAGTTCTCTTGTTAAAATGCGATGCTGAGACAAGGTTCTAGACATTGGAAGTCAAAACGGGTTAACGACTAGAAGCGTGTCTCGCCTATAGGTTAATCTGTCTCCAATTGGAATTGTTAATAATGCGATTGGTTGAACTAACTTGGGCATGTTTTGCAGCTTGTTATTTCTGCTAGTTAGGGTTTGTTGTACAAGAACCGGTCAATGAACTAATTAAGATTCCTTAGTTTATTGCTAAAGTGGGAAAGTTTATATTGATATAATTGGATAAAATAGGTGAGCAGAACAACCCAAGATGCTTCTTTAAAAACAAAAATATTTACAATTTCTATTTCTTTTCTATTTTGATTAATTGTTTTTATTATTGTCTTATGAGTTAGCTTTTAATCATACTCTTTCAAAAATGATAAAACCTGTTTACTAGAAGTCTCAGTCAATTTACTACACTATCAGTTATCCACAGTGAGGTCCCCAAGAGTACGACAACCCACAAATCCACTATTCCGCAAAATGATAGGTACACTGCCTAAGTTGTAGAAGTAGTCATATATTTCTCCAACAAGTTTTTGGAGCCGTTGTCGGGGATCTCCGGCACGGTTAATTGATGGTTTTTAATTTTATTGAGATTTCTGTTTAGTTTTTTTTATTTATTTCTGTTTTATTTTATTTTTGCTTCATTTAATTTTACTTACTTTTTATTTTAGCTATTTTCTTTTATTTCTTTTTTGTTTCGTATTAGTTTTTCTATTTAGTTAATTTTTGCTTTTGTGTTTATTTTCTATTTTTAGTTCTATTCTACTTCGTATTTTTATTTTTGTGTTTGTAGGATAGTTACTGATAATGGAGAGCGGCTACGATGAGGTGAGAAGATTATTGATTGATTTGGAATGGACGCACATTCAAGAGGAGATATCCTCATATCAAAGGATGGTCAAGGATTATCAACCACCTCAACAGTCAAATCGAGAGCCGTATTGGTGGGAAATCGACCAGGCTAATACACAGTATATAGAAGCTCAGTTGGGATATGACTACTTCAATCAGAATGAACAACAATCTACACAAGGGCCAGACGAATTTCTCCCAAGTCACCAAGCCACTAGAAGAGATTCCAGTGGTGACTCCAAGGAGCGAAGATCGATTCGAGCCAGATATTCATGAAGCTACAAGTTCTGATGAAGAGATAAAGAAACTTATCAGGACATTTTTCTCCGACGCCGAGTTGGAGCAAATGTCTGAAAGTTACAATTTTCCTCCATCTCCATCCCCAGCACAAGAGGACCAATTAAAATTTAAAGATATTTTGTCAGAGCCAGTCCACGAGCTAGACGAGGATTATCCTATTGAGCCTCATCCACCAGGAGAGGAAATTTACATCCTCGAATCTGAGGAAGGAGCACCGCTACCACCAGTCTCTCATCAACTTCCACCCTGCCTCCATAAGCCTCAACAACAAGAGGAGGATGTCTACATCCTCCAATTTGAGGAAGAAAAGTCATCACCACCTGGTCTCCTGTTAGAACTACGTTACCGGCAGTACCTCCTCAAACACCAGGTTTTGTGGAGTATTCATTTTCCTATTTTATTTGCCAAGGTGACGTTCTGTTTTGATCCAGGTGGTTTGTTTCTAATTACTGCTAACTTCGTTTTCCTGGCAAAGTTGTTGTCTACTTTTGTTTTTGATCCAGGATAACGAAGCGGGAGTCTAGCCAAAGGCTATAAATACGGGCAGCTTACTGGGAGGCAACCCAGTGGTTAAATTTTATTACCCCACTATTTTTGTTTTATGTTTTGTCTTCCATATTATTCCTATATATGTTTTTATACAATAAAAAAGGAGGAGAGAGAACGAGGAGAATTAACTTGAGTTCTTCTGGCTGTTTAGAATATTCTTTCTAGGAACATACTATGTCATTCTACAAATGAACTCAAGTGTGGGGGAGCTCTGTCTAAACACTCTGTAAACTCTGAGGAGTACACTCTCTTTGCTTTGCACTTCAAATTTTTACATACTCCCTACTGCTCTGCATTGTGTGAGGAACTCTGGTAGATTGCATGACCTCGTTAATTTAATTCTTCCTACGCAATGAGGACATTGCTTCAATCTAAGCGTGGGGGAGGACTCACTTCTCAGTCGCTCATCTTAAGTCTCTCTTAATTGGCACATTGCTTAAAATGCTTAATCTCTCTGCTTATCTTGCGTTTTTCCAAATTCAATATCATGGACCCTTTATATGTGGGTTGTTCTCTTTAATAAATACTGTTATGAATGTGGATAATGGTACAAAATTTTTCTTTTGATTACTTTTGAGGAGCATTTTTATGCGGTGTGACCAAATGATCTGAAATGGTTGGATTTTTTATACGCTTAGGGGTTCCTTCTGTCTTCTTTCTTAGGATTGCTAAGGGGTCTTCTCTGTCAAAAAATAAATAATAATAAATAAACTACGGACTTGCGAGACGCCTTGGTAACCACAATGAGAGTTGAGTTGTTCTTAATACAAGGCTTGATGCCTACATATTATCTTCTCATCTCTTATGCAAAAGTGAAACAAATGCATAAATCTATTTTTCCTTTGTTTTCTCCTCAATGCCCATTCTGGAGAGAAGTTGGTTGTGGTAAAAGTTCTCAAAGTCACCAAAACTGAGAAGCGTTGAAGCACTCCGGATTATACCCTGAAACTATAATTTTTATTTTTACCCTGAGCACACCTATGCCACCAGTAGGTGATGGTTTCACACTCCTCAAAAGTTTAAGATCATGTACTGTTCACCTCCTTATCCTATTTTTCATAATAATATTTGTTAATATTGACATACCCTACTTGCTTGGGTACATGGTTTTGCTTGAGGACAAGCAAAAAAAAAGTGTGGGGGTGTGATAAGTGTCCAAATGAGCATGTTTTAGGGGTGTATTTCATATATTATATTAGCACTTTTCTTGCCCATTTCTCCACTTTGGTTAGTTTTCCTCTAGTTTATGTTTTATTGGTTATCTTACATATTTATTGGTTAACAGAGGAAAACCAAGCTAGGAGCAAAGTAGAACAGAACGAACGCATAGGAGAAACGATCTTAAATCGGAGCTGAAACGAATATTATAGGAGCAAGCTAATTTTCGTCTGAACCATTGTCCGAAACATCGACCTGTCCGAACCAGACTGGTCCGGACACTGGTCCGGACACGTCAAAATCTGCACCTGTCCGTGGAAAAAAGGCAGGACAGCAACCAAGGACATGTTATGTCCGCCCAAAAAGGCAGACACACAAACAAGGACATGTTGTCCGATGAAAAATGGCCGGACAAAAAAATTTCCATGGCTGTCGTGGATATTTGGCCGACAGAAACATAGAGCATGCCCTGTCCGTGGATAAATGGCCGGATAAGAAGCACGTCTGTGGCCTGTCCGTGGATATTTGGCCGGATAGAAACATGCTGCATTAGAGACGTTCCGCCCAAATAAGGTCGACAAGAGATAGAGATGTCCGGGATAAATGCAAGGCACAAACAAGGATGCTGTAAATGCAACCCAGATCCAGAAAATCGCATCACCGACAGTCTTCCCCATTTTTTCTTGCAGCGCCTGCAAACCATCTATCTACCCCTCAGCAATATCAGGCGCCGGCACCCTTAATTTCCTCACGCGTGTTCCAGCCTGTCTTCTTCCTACTCCTTTCTTCTATATAAACTGAAATACCCCAAACCTTGATATGTAGTTTAAATATCAAATTGTGTTATATAAAGGCTAAAAGTGCCTTAGAAACAGTGAACAATTTAAACATAGTAAGTGCAATAAAGCACTAGACACAGTTTGAGCAAAAACATGCTCTAAGCTATGAGTGAACTTGGTTAGGACCCAAAGAGCCTACCAAGACTTGATAACATTTAATTATGATTTAATAAGGCTAAATAAGTCCTTAGGAAACTTTGGCAGACAATGAAACCAAACAAACACAAGGTAATACCTTAAAGTCAATAAGAGCAAAAATGTGCTCTAAGCTTGGGATAAATTTGTAAAGACCTAATGGTCATACTTATATCTTATAAATATGTTAATGAACATATTAAATCAATTACCAAAGAAAACCAAGCTTGAAAACAAGTTAAAACACAAAATGTGCTTTAAGGAGTCTTAAAGCACGTTTTGAAAAATTGTCTTGTACTGAGTTTTGAATGCTAAATGTCCATCATTACTCTTTTTAACATGTGTACTATATAGTATCACATTTGGGTGGCCATATTAGTGGGAAATCAAAAATTTCACTTCTATGTGCCTTGTTATAGGTGAATAGTGATTTTATAACTAGTTAGTAACATATAATGTTATAAGTAATTAAATTGGTCAACAAAGACCATTATACCCTCCTAGGCATATGGGGGCCGGTTTCCATGGTGTGAGTCCCAACATGTAAAAGAAATCAAATAAGTAAACTTAAGCTTAAAGTAAAGTACTATTTGCTTTAAGGCTTAAATATCTTCAAAAGTAAGTTCTATCTCATTCTCTCATTCCCTTCCTTTCTTCATTCACACGGTTGTTCTCTCTCCTCCTCCTTCTTGCTCTCTCTCACGTTGGCTAGCACACCACACCACCATTGAAACCAATCTTTGAACACTTGTAAAACCTAGCTCACTTAACCAAATCAAAACAAACACCACCATTCTCTTAGTTAAGCCAAGCTCTACATCTTGTCTCTTCAAAACTTCAAACCCTCCATTCGGTGCCAAGAGAAACCACCATGGGAGGAGCTTGAGCTCACCTTTTCACATATTCTTGTTCTCCTTTGCTTCAAGGTAAGGAAACTCAAAGAAAAATCAAGTTTCCTCCATGTTTACATGTTGTCCGAAAATTCACCTCACAATGGTGTATTTATCTTGCTTGTTTTAGCTTCATTTGAATCTTCCAAGGGCTAGGAGGGTCCTCTCTTGATACTCATTCAAGTTCTTTCCAATTCCAAGGTAAAACAATTACTTAATGTGTTAAAACAATATGTGTAACAGGGTTTACAATGAGATGAAGCTAATAGCTTTGAATACTCATTCTATTGTTGGTTAATGTTTAGTAGTTGAAAAGGGACCAAGTACCCCACCGGTTTACAAGGAACCAAGAAAGAATTTGTGAGGAAAAAGAGGTAAAAAACTACCTCAATGTAGTTTAATGCCTTAGGAAAATGAGCTTGATTTGCTTGATAAAATACCTAAGGAGCCAATGGTGAGTGACATAGTAAAGTGTTCTCAAGGAGATAGTAAAAGAACATATGTGTTGGTGTATGATTTGCAGGTCAAAGGCATTATTCATGTGGGAAATTCAGTGTTTAAGGTTTATGCAATTTAAGGGCCTAAGAGCCATGTTATTTAAGGGCCTAAGTGCCAAGCAATTTAAGTTATGCACTATATTGTGTGATGTAGTGCAAATGTGTGAAGTTGTGTATGAAATGTGTTTGATGGATTTTAGGTGTTTTGAATGAAATAAGGTAAAAACCTAAGTGTTTGGATGTGGGTATACTAGAGAAGCTATGGCCAAATTTGGGAAATGTGTAAGAAGTTCTAAGTGTTTAAAGTGAGCTTTGGTGAACTAGGAAGTGTTAAAGGTGATTGAATGTTTACTTGAAAAGAAAACATATGTTATGGTGATTTAGAGTGATGCAAGGATTTAGGTGTTGTCTTGGAAGTTCTAGGAGTTCTATGGGTGTTTTGTGAATGTATTAAAGTCTTGGAGGAGTTGTTAAGGTTTGGGTAATGTTGTGTTCAAGGAATAAGTGATGTTTAGGTATGATGGAAAAGGAGATTTGTTAGTAAGAAAAGAAGTTTGAGAGATGATGATAAGGTGTAGAGGAAACACCTTGGTATTGTGGTCAATATAGGTGAAAATGCCACCTAGAAATATAAGGAGAAAACATTGTAAGTGTTAGAAATCTTGTGGAGATATAAGTAAAGGTTTAAGGAATTAGGAAAATAGTTTTGTGAGTGTTTAAAGAATATCTTAAGGGTGTGTTTGAAGTGCCAAATGATGTTAGAACACATTAAGAGGCCTTAGGAAAGTTGGTGAAGATTTGGCAAAGTTTGGGTAAGTTTAGAAGGCGACCGACCAGGGGCCGACCCAGTTTGTGGGTCGTCGAGCCTCTGTAAAATGTAGTAGAAATGGTTCGGTAATGGTCCGACCCAAAAGGGTGGGTGGACATGGGTCGGTCGGTCAAGTTTCAAAGGTGGAAAATGTTCGCACATGGACCGACCCAGAATGGTGGGTCGGACGTGGGTCGGACGTCATGTTGTAAGGAAGTAAAAGGGGTCTGTAATGGACCGACCCAGTTGTGGGTCGGTCGGTGGGTCGGTCGGACCAAAAATGTTGTTTAAGGTTATGAAATGATGTGTAATGATGGGGATTGATAGGTAATGATGTTATAAGGATGTTAAGGACAAGTAGGTGAGTTTTAATGACTATAAAATGGGCTAAAGTTGTATTAAAATGTGAGAGTAAAACAAGTTAAAAATGTTAAGTTATGTAACTAAGTTAACGGGGAAGTTAAGCATTGACATTAAATGATCAAGCAAACCCGATGTTAATGAAAACACGTGTGATGTTAACAGTTGTTCGAGAATTGCTCGAGGAAATAAATGGACAGGATAAGTGGACTCCGGTGACAGGTATGGTTTCTTGCAACCTGTGTCCTATCGGATTACACCGGCTTGTGTGCCAATGTGTTTTTCTGTATGTTTGCCACGCTATGATATAAACCATGAAACGAGTTTACAGTCATTATTGTTATTGTATGTTTACGTGCCGATACGGTAACCTCTAATGCGCTGAAGGGCTAACCACTATTAGGTAAACGTAAGAGAACGGTATCCGGTAAAACGTTCCCGACTTAAGGAACGTTCTAACCACGGCTATGCGTGAGTTGGTTATGTGATGTTTGTGTGATGTTTGTATGTGAGTGTATGACTCTCTTTTCCCTTGTGTATGTCTGACAAGACTTAACTCAATGTTTGTGATTGTAATAAGTTCAAAGATGAACTTCTAATAAGTGCTAACGGGGGGAATGAGGAGTCCGGTCTGTTCCGGCCACGCGTGTGAGTATGGGGGTCGTTGTCATAGCAGGTTCGATCCTCTCTGTATGTATTGGTTGTTTTCCAATTTGGTTCCCAACCTACCCTTTAGCTTAACCAAGGCTATTACTGACTCACGTCGGGCCACAGGGGCATACTATTGTTATGTTTGTTTCGGTGTGCTTGGATCACTATATCCGGGGCACCTTGTGTTAAGTTAACCGTTCATTTAACGAAACGGTAACGAGTTATGTAACGAGCTTATCATGAGACTGGCAACAATCTCTAGGCTCACCAGTATGTTAGTGATGTTTGGGTCGGTTCCTAAGAGGACCATTCCCGTTGTGTTATGTGTTTGTTGTGATGCAATGTTTATTGCGGTGTTATGTTGTGCACATGGAAACGTGCAAAGTGTGTTAAGTGTTGTTACGTAGTGTATGTTAATGTTGTAAAAATGTGAAGTGTGTGGATCATGGAAATGATTCCAAGTTTGTGATAAGAGGCATTTGAGGATAACCCGATTTAAGGGTATGTGTCGTCTATTAAGGAAGTAGCTCCGTTGGAGGAGAAACACTCTAGGGATGATGAATACCATGGGTGATTTATTAAGTAGGATGTATTATCCGATTGTTGAGCCCATTGAGGCGAAATGTTTAATGTTGTGTGTTTGTTGTTACATGTATGATTTAAATATAATCAACTGCATGTTAAGACGACAAGTAGTTGTGCGTGGCCCGATAGCATGTGGGCTGCGGGATTACATACCAGCAAAGGTGCTGAGCCCCTTGGGGCCACCCCTTTCTCTTCTTTTCCTATTTCAGGTACGAAGTGCTGGAAGCCGTTCGAGAGTAGGACGGGTAGTCATTGTACGTGGGTAAACAATTAAGTGTATGTATACAGTAGGTGTAGTAAGACCGATGTTGTTGTCGGCACCAGTTTACAGTTACTCGGTATAGTTGATAGGTATATGTTGTGGTTGTTGTTAATGTAAAGGAATATCAATGTATAGTCGCTCGGGAATTTAGCCCATCAGACCGGTACATTGTGTATGTATTAGCCTTGTTAGCCACGTGGGTGGCTAACGGCGTGTAACACCAACAAGTTAAGTAATGTGATGAGGATGTTCTTCCGCTGCAGTTTGTTGTAAGTATGTTAGTTGGATGGGTGTTACAAAAAGTGGTATCAGAGCGAAGTATCGCTCTGATGACTGAATTACCGAGCTTAGGAAGTACCGAGTTAGGATTTAAGTACTTGGGGTAAGGGTTGAGTGATAGCGTGAGAGATACGCTAGTTAGGAACTACAGTGACTACTGGAAACCTACAATATCCATCCCACCCTCCACAATCCCTGTATATAACTTGGGGAAACAACGCCAGAGAGATGGAAGTCCTCTCTTACTCGGAATACCCGATCTGGCTGTTATTAAATACCTTTGAGGGTACGGAGAACCTGTCATACGGTAGATCCCGAAAACTGGGAATCCCGGAGACGGTCTCCATCTGAATAGTTAACCGCATTTCATAGCAATGAATGAAGGATCTTGTGTATTGGAGAATAGAATTTCCGGTAACCTGGGTCGACATGCAGAGCAGTCGAGAATAACCAGCTTGCAACGCACCTACCGTGCAACAGGCAAGAAATGGATTAATAACACCGAGACAAGTGTCTACGGAACCACAGTTAATAAATAAACACCAACGGTATACCAACCGACAAAGGAACTACAACGTAGTGCCCAAACAAGAGACAAGTCTCAGTAACCACGACAAATACGTGGAACGGGCTACAAAGAGGATACAATACTAAGACAAAGGGGTCTCCCAGAATGGGAAACACCCTAGTTGATGATCGTCATGTGAAGACAGTGAGAAATCACCTAGAAGAATTATTATCAAGACAGTAAGGTCAGTGAGGGCCAACAAGGCCACTGATGACAGTATGGGTAAAAACAATACCATAACCAGTATGTGTTAAACCGATAGCCAGTTAGCATGGCGCACTTGCCATAGCAAGTGCTGATAACGGGTTGTTCGGGAAATTTATTACTACAAGTACTTGGTAAAGTGCCACGAAGTAAGTGTGAACATTATAACCATGGAAGGGCTTAATAGCCTAACCTCTGTGATTGTAAGTACACCAGTCAGAAGAAGCTAGACTTGGTTAAGGTAAGAAGATGTTGTGAAACCATGAAAATTTTTCTTTAAACCCAGATTTATTCAAACCCTTTTCTTTTCAAAACCAGATTTTCTTTCAAACCAACACTTCTTTCCAACCTTCTTTTAAACCAAGCCAGTAAAACCAAGGACAGTTGACAAGGATACAACAATGGATAAACTTTCCCTCGATTAAGTTCGGGAAGTAAGGAATGAATATTGTCACGAGACAATATAAGGGAGTTGACAATAGAATACTTCACCTAGGCGTGTGACGGACACTACAAGTGTACCAACTGTGTTGTGGGACGACCGCACTCCGATAGGAGCATGTGGGCCTGACAGACCTATTTATGGGTTAGTTGGGTAAGTAGTAATGTATCAGTATGATACCCCATATATGTATACGAGTAGAGTCCGAAACACGGAAGTAGTCGACTCCGTCTACGGTCAGCAGTATAAAACGACAAGAGCTAAGGATTACCAGGAATAGTTGAAGTTAAGGAACCCAGTTAAGTTAAAAAGGACTAAAGGAACTAGTGAGTTTATTTCAAGGGAATGTAAAAAGTCAAGGAGTGCGAAGAGCACGGACTATTATGAAAGACACCACATGTGTCTTGATAAGCCTAAGGGATAAAACATGATAGCTGAAATGGTGACCCAGCCTGTACATGGTAAGCAGATGCCTGATGTGGACACATTGATGTGCAATGAACGGGATGAAAGTCCCAGAATGAGTACCTACACTACCAGGGAATGTTAATCTTCACAGAAGAAGATAGTAACCAGTAAAGAACGCGAAAGGCGTAGCTAACGGAATGTACCAATAAGTATGAGCCAAATGTAAAGGCAAACTTAACAACACCCAGGAGCAATCCTTGAAGGGTGTTCACATCAACAATTGTTGAATGAAATGCATGACAGAAGCACAAGGGTTGAAACTAACACCCAGTTTAGACATAAGTTGTCAGGAGACGGACTGACAAACCTAAGGGGCATCCCATGAAAGGAAACGTGGTGCAACGACCTTGTCATGGAGCCCAATACAACCTCTAACCATGTGATACTGTACAGAGAAGTACATGGGTGTGGACAGCCTATAATGAGCCCAGCTCAAGGCAAATAAGGCATATAAGCCATAAGCAAGATATGTTATATGAATTCGATTGATGGTACAAGTGAATAGAGTGGTAAACGAACCACTGCATTAAGAGTGGGGATACCTCTTGACATTGTGACACCGCAGGAGCGGTAATTATGTGAATCAAGTTCAAGAAATATGTTAAGGATTGACCATGTTGTTATTGAAAGAGAAATTAGCTTAATAGTATGTGTATAAGGTGAAACGCCGAGCTGAATAATGCCGGTTTGTGACTCGAATGATCGATGCTCAAGGAGCATTTAGTAGTCATCCAAAGGAAGGATGAACCAAAATGTGAAAAAATGTAAATTATGTGTGGAAGTTGAGGTGACAGTAGATACGATATAAGTTGATGTTATACAGGGAGTAAGAGCGGTGCGCAACAAGCGACCGTTGTATAAATGTTGTTAAACGATAACGTAAGTGGAGATGCAAGATGAGTGATGTTAAACAGACTGGGCAATAAGCCAGTGGTTGGTACTGTGTGATGAGGAACTCAGTGTGAATTCCATGGCGATCGCATAAGGGATTTACTGTCAAGAGTTTACGCCTCTGCACTCTGTATGACTGAGTGTTTTGGTATTGCACTTGCGCAGTAATGATCGAATGAGATAGCTAGGAATTGGAAACATGTTGATTGTGGACAAATAATGTTATAAAGGCCGATGCATAGGAAATGCAAGGCCACATCGATAAAAAGTACTTGTACAAAACCAAACGTGGAAATATGATTAACAGTAAGTGACTACAGTAGCACTAACTACCAAATATCGGTATGGAATATACCCCAAATATTGGAAATAACTGAGAGAGCACTACACACTAGGTAGTAGCTCAATCTCAACCGACAATAAGCCGCAAGGGAACAAGTCGGTCATTGTGAAATATATGGTATACACAGTAAATTGTTATGAAAATTGTGAAACTCACCGAATCCGCTCAGGGTAAAAGATACCGTGCGTCGGTTGAGAAACCATTGTTACCAAGATGAAGGTGACAATTGGGGATGTACAATAACAAAAGGGAGTAATTAAGCTCTACAGTTATTAAAGTTTCGCAGCAGAAACTAGTGAGCCAGTGATTCAAGTGTTGAATGTACATGGTGAACATGAGTGGATGGCTAATTATTAACGCCTAAAAGCCTCACAGGCCAGGACCGAAACCGGTTATGAGTTATAACTCCAATGCGAATTCTTGGTTTAGGGACTAAACCGCTAATATGGTTAAGATCCTCTAATCAGAATCCATTGTGTAATAGACCGCGTGGAAGTTAAGATACTTCACGACGGCAAAACATTTTAAGTTAATGTTCAGTGATTGATTACGTGGGCGTAATCCCTTTTAAGGGGGGTAGAGCGCAAAACCACTTGGTGTATATTACCGTACAAGTGTACGTAGTGTATGTGACTCATATTGTGCATAGCACAAAATTATATGGTTGTTTTGATGATTGGTGCGTGTGTTACGTAAACATACGCATTCATTCATAGTTTATTTGTGGTAATTGCGCACAGATGATGCGAATACCATTGTGATAAGTGTGTGTGATTGTGCAAGTGTGGGGAGTAGATAAACTCCCGGGGGAACAAAAGCCCCGACGGTGTATAAATGTAAATCAGGTGTGTTGTATTTTCAGGTGTGTTGTATTTTGATAAAAATATGTATATATATATATATGTATACTTAATAGTGATGCATGAAAGGGCATGATACCGACATAGAACCTAGTGAGAATAAGATTCCCTAGGCAACAGGATTAAAATGGAGGTAACTGATAGACGGAGTTCTATCCTTTGGAGATGTTGTGATCATGACTAGAATGATTCGGAAGATAGAAAATTGGAAATGAGTGACTTACTTGATGCTTGAAAATGAAGTGGGAGGTGGAACTTGATTTGCATGCGATCAAGGGAAGCCGAACACAAATTGGGGTGGAAGGATAGTTCAACACTGATGCTGATCACATCAGGGTTGGGTGACTCTTGAAACTCCCTATAAGTGGTCACGAATAACCACGCTAATAAAAGAAGCAAAGAGCTTAAGTTGGACTTGGAGTTGTGTGTGTTTTCAAAAGGATTTTCAATTGGTATTTATAAAACGTTGATGGATACTTTACATAATTAAAGTTCTCTTACTTAACCTCACAAAGGAATTTTAAACTTAAGTGATTGTTTTGATCTCCTAAAGGCACGGGGACGGAAGGTGTCCATCGCGACCGTGTTCTGCGGGATCACAGCGTGTATCAAGGATATTTTTGTTTGCTATACATGCTCTGACATGTTGTGGTATGTGTAATGAATGTTGTTTTTGACTTGGATTTCCTAAAGTGTATACTATCAAGGCCTATGAGTCTAAATGTGTGGTGTTAAATAGACCTACGTGTCTAAGGACTGTTATGTTATCGGGACCTATGTGTCCAAATGTTGTTATGTATGTGTAAATGTTGTTAAGATACCCGGACCATAGGGTCCGAGGTTATCATTTGGATATGTTATGTTATGTGTGGATGTGAATGTGTTGCCCGGACCATCAAGTCCGAGGTTGTGATGTAAAGTGTGCTTGGTTAAGGAAGTTTATTTCCAAGTGATTACTGTGTTCTAATCTAATGATGTGTGAAAAGTGTGAACTTCGAGGACGAAGTTCTTTTAAGGGGGGTAGATTGAAATACCCCAAACCTTGATATGTAGTTTAAATATCAAATTGTGTTATATAAAGGCTAAAAAGTGCCTTAGAAACATCAGTGAACAATTTAAACATAGTAAAGTGCAATAAAGCACTAAGACACAGTTTGAGCAAAAACATGCTCTAAGCTATGAGTGAACTTGGTTAGGACCCAAAGAGCCTACCAAGACTTGATAACATTTAATTATGATTTAATAAGGCTAAATAAGTCCTTAGGAAACTTTGGCAGACAATGAAACCAAACAAAACACAAGGTAATACCTTAAAGTCAATAAGAGCAAAAATGTGCTCTAAGCTTGGGATAAATTTGTATAAGACCTAATGGTCATACTTATATCTTATAAATATGTTAATGAACATATTAAATCAATTACCAAAGAAAACCAAGCTTGAAAACAAGTTAAAACACAAAATGTGCTTTAAGGAGTCTTAAAGCACGTTTTGAAAAATTGTCTTGTAACTGAGTTTTGAATGGCTAAATGTCCATCATTACTCTTTAATTAACATGTGTACTATATAGTATCACATTTGGGTGGCCATATTAGTGGGAAATCAAAAATTTCACTTCTATGTGCCTTGTTATAGGTGAATAGTGATTTTTATAACTAGTTAGTAACATATAATGTTATAAGTAATTAAATTGGTCAACAAAGACCATTATACCCTCCTAGTCATATGGGGGCCGGTTTTCCATGGTGTGAGTCACCAACATGTAAAAGAAATCAAATAAGTAAACTTAAGCTTAAAGTAAAGTACTATTTGCTTTAAGGCTTAAATATCTTCAAAAAGTAAGTTCTATCTCATTCTCTCATTTCCCTTCCTTTCTTCATTCACACGGTTGTTCTCTCTCCCTCCCTTCTTGCTCTCTCTCACGGTTTGGCTAGCACACCAACACCACCATTGAAACCAATCTTTGAACACTTGTAAAACCTAGCTCACTTAACCAAATCAAAAACAAACACCACCATTCTCTTAGTTAGGCCAAGCTCTACAATCTTGTCTCTTCAAAACTTCAAACCCTCCATTTCGGTGCCAAGAGAAACCACCATGGGAGGAGCTTGAGCTCACCTTTTCACATATTCTTGTTCTCCTTTGCTTCAAGGTAAGGAAACTCAAAGAAAAATCAAGTTTCCTCCATGTTTACATGTTGTCCGAAAATTCACCTCACAATGGTGTATTTATCTTGCTTGTTTTAGCTTCATTTGAATCTTCCAAGGGCTAGGAGGAGTCCTCTCTTGATACTCATTCAAGTTCTCTTCCAATTCCAAGGTAAAACAATTACCTTAATGTGTTAAAACAATATGTGTAACTAGGGTTTACAATGAGATGAAGCTTAATGCTTGAATACTCATTCTATTGTTTGTATAATGTTTAGTAGTTGAAAAGGGACCAAGTACCCCACCGGTTTACAAGGAACCAGAAAGAATTTGTGAGGAAAAAGAGGTAAACAAACTACCTCAATGTTTTAAATGCCTTAGGAAATGAGCTTGATTTGCTTGATAAAATACCTAAGGAGCCAATGGTGAGTGACATAGTAAAGTGTTCTCAAGGAGACTAGTAAAAGAACATATGTGTTGGTGTATGTATTTGCAGGTCAAAGGCATTATTCATGTGGGAAATTCAGTGTTTAAGGTTTATGCAATTTAAGGGCCTAAGAGCCATGTTATTTAAGGGCCTAAGTGCCAAGCAATTTAAGTTATGCACTATATTGTGATGTAGTGCAAAATGTGTGAAGTTTGTGTATGAAATGTGTTTGATGGATTTTAGGTGTTTTGAATGAAATAAGGTAAAAACCTAAGTGTTTGGATGTGGGTATATACTAGAGAAGCTATGGCCAAATTTGGGAAATGTGTAAGAAGTTCTAAGTGTTTAAAGTGAGTTTTGGTGAACTAGGAAGTGTTAAAGGTGATTGAATGTTTACTTGAGAAGAAAACATGTGTTATGGTGATTTAGAGTGATGCAAGGATTTAGGTGTTGTCTTGGAAGTTCTAGGAGTTCTATGGGTGTTTTGTGAATGTATTAAAGTCTTGGAGGAGTTGTTAAAGGTTTGGGTAATGTTGGTGTTCAAGGAATAAGTGATGTTTAGGTATGATGTGGAAAGGAGATTTAGTTAGTAAGAAAAGAAGTTTGAGAGATGATGATAAGGTGTAGAGGAAACACCTTGGTATTGTGGTCAATATAGGTGAAATGCCACCTAGAAATCATAAGGAGAAAACATTGTAAGTGTTAGAAATCTTGTGGAGATATAAGTAAAGGTTTAAGGAATTAGGAAAATAGTTTTGTGAGTGTTTAAAGAATATCTTAAGGGTGTGTTTGAAGTGCCAAATGATGTTAGAACACATTAAGAGGCCTTAGGAAAAGTTTGGTGAAGATTTGGCAAAGTTTGGGTAAGTTTAGAAGGCGACCGACCCAGGGGCCGACCCAGTTTGTGGGTCGGTCGAGCCTCTGTAAAATGTTAGAAATGTGTTCGGTAATGGTCCGACCCAAAAGGGTGGGTCGGACATGGGTCGGTCGGTCAAGTTTCAAAGGTGGAAAATTTCGCACATGGACCGACCCAGAATGGTGGGTCGGACGTGGGTCGGACGGTCATGTTGTAAGGAAGTAAAAGGGGTCTGTAATGGACCGACCCAGTTGTGGGTCGTCGGTGGGTCGGTCGGACCAAAAATGTTGTTTAAGGTTATGAAATGATGTGTAATGATGGGGATTGATAGGTAATGATTTATAAGGATGTTAAGGACAAGTTAGGTGAGTTTTAATGACTATAAAATGGGCTAAAAGTTGTATTAAAATGTGAGAGTAAAACAAGTTAAAAATGTTAAGTTATGTAACTAAGTTAACGGGGAAAGTTAAGCATTGACATTAAATGATCAAGCAAACCCCGATGTTAATGAAAACACGTGTGATGTTAACAGTTGTTCGAGAATTGCTCGAGGAACATAAATGGACAGGATAAGTGGACTCCGGTGACAGGTATGGTTTTCTTGCAACCTGTGTCCTATCGGATTACACCGGCTTGTGTGCCAATGTTTTTTTCTGTATGTTTGCCACGCTATGATATAAACCATGAACGAGTTTACAGTCATTATTGTTATTGTATGTTTACGTGCCGATACCGGTAACCTCTAATGCGCTTGAAGGGCTAGTTAACCACTATTAGGTAAACGTAAGAGAACGGTATCCGGTAACAACGTTTCCGACTTAAGGAACGTTCTAACCACGGCTATGCGTGAGTTGGTTATGTGATGTTTGTGTGTGATGTTTGTATGTGAGTGTATGACTCTCTTTTCCCTTGTGTATGTCTGACAAGACTTAACTCAATGTTTGTGATTGTTTAATAAGTTCAAAGATGAACTTCTAATAAGTGCTAACGGGGGGAATGAGGAGTCCGGTCTGTTCCGGCCACGCGTGTGAGTATGGGGGTCGTTGTCATAGCAGGTTCGATCCTCTCTGTATGTATTGGTTGTTTTCCAATTTGGTTCCCAACCTACCCTTTAGCTTAACCAAGGCTATTACTGACTCACGTCGGGCCACAGGGGCATACTATTGTTATGTTTGTTTCGGTGTGCTTGGATCACTATATCCGGGGCACCTTGTGTTAAGTTAACCGTTCATTTAACGAAACGGTAACGAGTTATGTAACGAGCTTATCATGAGACTGGCAACAATCTCTAGGCTCACCAGTATGTTAGTGATGTTTGGGTCGGTTCCTAGAGAATCATTCCCGTTGTGTTATGTGTTTTGTTGTGATGCAATGTTTATTGCGGTGTTATGTTGTGCACATGGAAACGTGCAAAGTGTTGTTAAGTGTTGTTACGTAGTGTATGTTAATGTTGTAAAATGTGAAGTGTGTGGATCATGGAAATGATTCCAAGTTTGTGATAAGAGGCATTTGAGGATAACCCGATTTAAGGGTATGTGTCGTCTATTAAGGAAGTAGCTCCGTTGGAGGAGAAACACTCTAGGGATGATGAATACCATGGGTGATTTATTAAGTAGGATGTATTATCCGATTGTTGAGCCCATTGAGGCGAAATGTTTAATGTTGTGTGTTTGTTGTTACATGTATGATTTAAATATAATCAACTGCATGTTAAGACGACAAGTAGTTGTGCGTGGCCCGATAGCATGTGGGCTGCGGGATTACCATACCAGCAAAGGTGCTGAGCCCCTTGGGGCCACCCCTTTCTCTTCTTTTCCTATTTCAGGTACGAAGTGCTGGGAGCCGTTCGAGAGTTAGACGGGTAGTCATTGTACGTGGGTAAACAATTAAGTGTATGTCATACAGTAGGTGTAGTAAGACCGATGTTGTTATCGGCACCAGTTTACAGTTACTCGGTATAGTTGATAAGGTATATGTTGTTGTTGTTGTTAATGTAAAGGAATATCAATGTATAGTCGCTCGGGAATTTAGCCCATCAGACCGGTACATTGTGTATGTATTAGCCTTGTTAGCCACGTGGGTGGCTAACGGCGTGTAACACCAACAAGTTAAGTAATGTGATGAGGATGTTCTTCCGCTGCAGTTTGTTGTAAGTATGTTAGTGTTGGATGGGGTGTTACATAAACCCACTGCTTCTTCATCAGAAATATGATCCATCGTTCACAACCGAATCGAACACCAGAATACAAACCACACCTACGACCCATTCCATCCTTTTATCCCCCACTTCTCCATTTTATTTTCATTCTTCATTCCACCACTCAGCAGAACCAGGATAAAAAGAAGAGAAGAAAAGTAGCTGAAGCAGGAGCGAATCGTAGTTCCGTCTCCTCCGGCAGTCTCCAAAATAATGGTTATTTCTATCTTTATTTTATTTTCATCCTTGTTAATGTCTGAGTAATAAACTTAGCTTCCCGGGTTTGGAAGCAAGCCTATTTTATATAATTGTGTTATGTAAGCCTTCCACTATAATTTATCTAAGCAATATTTTGATTCTTGTCCTTAATGCGCTTTAATCTTCTTGTACATTTATTAAAGTGATATTTGTAGTTCTCTTGTTAAAATGCGATGCTGAGACAAGGTTCTAGACATAGGAAGTCAAAACGGGTTAACGACTAGAAGCGTGTCTCGCCTATAGGTTAATCTGTCTCCAATAGGAATTGTTAATAATGCGATTGGTTGAACTAACTTGGGCATGTTTTGCAGCTTGTTATTTCTGCTAGTTAGGGTTTGTTGTACAAGAACCGGTCAATGAACTAATTAAGATTCCTGAGTTTATTGCTAAAGTGGGAAAGTTTACATTGATATAATTGGATAAAATAGGTGAGCAGAACAACCCAGGATGCTTCTTTAAAAACAAAAAGATTTACAATTTCTATTTCTTTTCTGTTTTGATTAATTGTTTTTATTATTGTCTTATGAGTTAGCTTTTAATCATACTCTTTCAAAAATGATAAAACTTGTTTACTAGAAGTCTCAGTCAATTTACTACACTATCAGTTATCCACAGCGAGGTCCCCAAGAGTACGACAACCCACAAATCCACTATTCCGCAAAACGATAGGTACACTGCCTAAGTTGTAGAAGTAGTCATATATTTCTCCAACAACGAGTGCAATGCCAAGACACTCAGTCCTACAGAGTGCAGAGGCGTAAACACTTAGTAGTAAATCTCTTATGAGATTAGCAATAGGAATGAATATTGTTTCCTTCTTGTTACTTGGTCTGTCTACCATCTTTTATCCATCAACTTCGTCTCATTGTGTGATTTATTCACATGTATTGGTCGCTTGCTACGCACCATGTTCGTGTTTGTTTACAACATTGGTTTCCATGGCATCCGCTATTTCATTAGCTTCGGCTCATGCATTTCCACCATTTATACCATATTTCCAAGCTCCTTGAGCGTACTTACTTATACTTCATGTTATGCACAAACAATATTTCCTCTTAACCAATTACTCCCTATTTTCAATAACTGCTGTGTCAGCTCATTTCCACATTGCCTGGCAACACTTGTGTGCTCAAGCTTCACTACTTTAGTAGTTCCAAAAGAGATATATTTTCAGACATTTACTGATAGTATTCCTTCCTTTGGGGTCTATGTGTTCACCGCTCTTGCGGTCTCACATTAACGAGGGGTGTCCCTATTCATTGGTTATTAAACAATTTTACTGGTTCCGTTCTTGGCAACCCTTCCTATGATTCACAATGGTTTGCAACCGTTGAAATTGTATTGTAATGGGTTCCTGGCTTACTAGCCACGTTGCCTAGAGCTTTGCTCATCTTAGGCTGTTCTAAGTATTACTTCTCCGTATACCATAAAATGGCATTGGGCTCCTTGGTAGGATCAGTGCATCACGCTTCTGCCCGTTGGATGCCCCTTGGAGTATCTTGGCATTGATTGGTAGCATTTACAAACTTAGGGTATCCCCTGGTAAGTGGGATCCCTTCGGTGTTCTAACCGAGTGTTCATTATAGCTTGGGTGCTCATATTACGATACTTCGTTCAACTATGTTGACTTTGCGACCCCTTTATGGATCGCTCCCGGGTGTTGTTGATTATGCCGTTACATCCGGCTAGCGTTTGAGTGTGCTCAGTTTACTCTGCATCGTAGTTCGGATTACAATTTGTCCCGTTTAGGGTTGTATGTCTCCCATCCTTAGGGTAGACCGTTGATGCTTTTCCTTATGTTTATAACAGGTTTGCCATTACTTTCGGTGGTGAACGGTATCCTCCGGTACCTTAGATGATTACTCTGGGTATTTATCCTGTTCATCGAATGTCGATGTGTTCTTATCAGGCATTTGCCTCATTGTTCTTAGACCGGGGATCCATTCCGGCTATCTCATGCTTCGTTTCAATAGTTTTGAGACATATCCGATGTCTTTAGTCAGTTATTAGTGCTTCTCGCACTCTTTAACACTTAATCATACTCCTTTTAGCTTTATAAGCTTGTCTGGGTTCTTCGCTCATTCAAGGTGTCTAACTGTTTGGTTTAAATTTACCTTGTGGTCCGTAGAACGGAGCTGACTACTTCCCGTGATTCGTACACTACATGTATACATACGTGGGGTGCCTTTTTGACACGTTACCACTTACCCGACTAACTCATAAATGGGTCTGTCAGGCCCGCAAGCTCCTTCGGAGTGCAGTTGTCCCACATCCCGTATTTAGGTACACTCGTAGTGCTCGTCACATGCCTAGGTGTAGTATTCTATTGTCAACTCCTCTTGTATCATTCTATGATACTCACCGTGGTTGTTCTGGTTTGATTTTAAAAATTTGAGGTTCAAAAAGAAAGGTTGTGGTTTTGAAAGAAAACTTCTGGGTTATAAAATAGAAATCTTCAGTTTAAAAGAAAATCTTCATGGTGTTGCCATGTTTAAAATCTTGACCAAGTTCAGCTTCCTGCTGCCTGGTATGTTCGTTAACAGGATGGTCAGGCCGTTAGGCCTTTCCAAGGCTTTACTGTTCAAGTTCTTAGGTCTTATAGTCCTTCCTTGCTCCCATTGTCATTATGGTACTTTGATAAGTACTTGTTGGTTGTCAAAAGTCTCCTAATTGGTCTTGTTGTTGCTGCACTTGCCTTGGCAAGTGCGTGGGTACGTCGGTTTTTAGGTTAACTTGTACCGATTACGGTATTGTTTTCCATCCATACCTGGTGGTTTCATTGGATCTTCCATCCATTTTTGATCTTAGTGATGAACTCCCTAAGTGGCTTCTCAGTGTTCTTGACATGATTATCGTTGATTCGGGTGCTTTCCCGATCCTTGTGGTACTCCATGTACCTTGCTTAGTTGCTCGTTCCCATGCCCTTACGATGGTTATCGAGGTTTGACTTGTCCTTAGGAGCTACATCGTAGTCCTATTTGGCATTGAAGGTTTAGAGTTGTCCAACCTTGTCTAATTCCTCAGTCGGTTGTATGTGGTTAACGGCATTGCCAACGTTGCAGTCTGCAGACTCTCTTGTCTCGGTTTAGTTATTTAGCCTTTTCGCTTCGTTGCGTAGTTATGCTTCCCTTCTTGTTGGCTACACATGGTTCCCGCGACTGCGAAGCATGTTGCCCCATGGTGCCACAAATTTCACTATCCTGCTGTTAGGATTACTCAATCTTCTGCCGTCATGTACGGTTGTTGTCATACAAACGGGAACCGTCTTCGGGATTTCCTATTCTTGGAATCTACCGTATGACTGGTTCCTTCTCTTACAAATTTTTTTATTTACAACTTCCAGATCGGGTTTCACGCGAGTGTGAGAGGTCTTTCCATCTCTCTGGCGTTCCTTCCCTAACTTATAACGGGGGTTGCGGAGGGCGGGGTTGGTTATGTAGGTATCCAGGTTGCACTGGGAGTTCCTAACTACCGTACCTCACACGCTAACACTCAACCCTTAGCCCTAAGTCTCTAATTCTTAACTCGGTATTTTCCTAGACTCGGTATTCAGACCATCACAGCGATACTTCGCTCTGATACCACTTTTTGTAACACCCCTACAGGTAATCACACCATTATCTCCTAACCCATCTTAATTACTAACGACAATGCAGCGGAAATTCAACAACAACCGGGGGTGAAACAATACCGTTAGTCACCCATGTGACTAACAAGGCCAATCTAACTCAAATACAACAATCAAATACATTATCGGTCTGATGGGTCTTATACTGAGTACATTGTACAAATGTTACTTACAATACTTAACCAATTCACAAATCAAATACAACCTTTAACTCCAATATATACAATACAATAACCATTCAATACTATACCGAGTATCTATTACAATCCCCAACTTGTTGACCCCATGTCGGTCTTACAATTCCACAATACAACCCAAAACAATTCTCAACAGCTACCCATATTTATTACCACCCCGTCCTACTCTCGAACGGTCGATCAGCTTCGATGTTCCTGTAAATAAAAACATTGCCCAAAGGGGCTCAGCTTACTCTGCATATGACTTCCGCATACCCCGCGTACTAGCGAGGGTACGCCGACTAATTGGTCGAGAGCATGCGATTCATTTTATTTCAAACAACATGCATACAACATACATTATATACGTACATTCACAATCACGTTCAACACTGAACACAAACACTAACACGCACAAGAGGTTAGTTTAGTTTGTTATATACTTAGGCTTGAGGGTTTCTACCTCCCTACGCCTTACTCATTTGCTCATGACTTACCCACTCTCTTGGGTACTCTTACTCACCATCTCGCAAGGCCTACAAGGCTCAACTCAACTCTCAACTTCTCAAGCGTCTCAGTCACAACTCAATTCTCAATACTTACTTACTCAATACTCAAGTTCACCATTCAATACTCAATACTCAAGTTACATGTTAAGTCATTCTCATGACCTCCGGGCAGGGTCATACACAAGACCCACCACCGGGCTCAAATACAAAGGGGGCTATACAGTTAGCTCCTCAAATTCTCAAATGTCCAGTTCACTACCGGACTACTCAAATTCCCAAAACTCCACACTCGGAGGCAAATCACAATCTCAAGGATTAGCCAAGAAGCATCTCTCTTGATAACATGTATTGGCTTAGGGAATTCCTCAATGTTTAGTATTCTAAGAATTAAGGTTTTACCCAACTTATCGAATACTCTCAAATTCGTGACATTGTTCATTTTAGTCGGTTCCTCTCATTAGGGTACGACTATATTTCTAGGGGGTTTGGTGATCCCTTACCATGCTTACTTTGCTCAAGGCTCATAGTTTGAACTCTCATCAATCCTCTAATAGAGGTTACTTAATACTTCCACCATTATTAGTTTTGTGGATTAAGTCATTTCGGTTCTCTAACTGTTATCGGGAGTTTACTAGTTTCCCGTACAATTCTCTCATGTTCTAGTGAGTTCGTAGGTTTATGTTATCGTTTCTTGGTTCGATAGTTTTAGTGTGTTCCCACATTATGTTATTTCGCACTTGACTCATCCTATGAGTCACTACTCAAACAAGACCCAACTATGGGTCGCACTACCATACACAATCACAATCACAATCAAGCAATTCATTCATATCCATTTATTTCATGAATTATACAAACTTTGAGTTCACAATACAATCCAACATCAAGCAATACAATCAAGCACTACCGGGTGCAAACAATCCGATTCGTGCATTTATCTTGTTAGGTGATCACACAATCAAACAAGCACACAAATCGGGGTAACCAAGTTAGGATACAGAGCATGAGGAAATCATACCTTTCACCGGGGTTTATCTTTACCGGGGGTTCTCATGTTCTTTGGCTCACACTTGTTCTTTGAATCTTATTCTCGAACCACTAATTACATGTCAAATGGTTCAATTATAATTAGGGTGTTACGGTACGTACATAAATGCTACTCCCATACTTACCCCGTTATCCCGTTATTCCAGTTTAACTTAGTGCACTTAATTCCTTAACTTACCCACTCACTTCCAATACTTGTTTTTACTTCTTAGGACCTTTAAAGGTCACCAAACTACTCCTAAATATCATCTAAAACCAATACCATTCAATCCTTAACTTACCCACTCACTTCCAAGTCCCGGACCAATTCCTGCACTTACTCTCGGCTTGTTTTTTTATGCGGTCCGGGACTTGGTACATATCCTAAGTCCCGGACCCTACTAAAAACTGCTATTAAGGTGATTTTTCACCCCCTAATCAACCCTTAAACCACACTCAATCTTTCTCTAATCTTTCCACAAGTTTCCTACATAATTAAACACCTCAAAACACTCCTTAAACCACTCCAAATCATTGGTAAAACCTACTACCCAATTCTTGCTCAAGTCCTACAAATCCCAGTTCTCACATTTTGCATTTTGCACTCTCTTGCATTTCTAAATTCCTCTTGCTAGTTTTTACATCCTACCAACCTCACCAAAAGCATCAGTGATCATTACAATTCATTCCTACATAAATGCACTTCTAAAACCCAAATCCAACTTTCATTTCCTAAGTCTTGCACACTTACTCTTTTCTAGCATTTCTAAGATCATCTCAAGTCATTTTGCTACAGATTTTTACACCTTCCAAACCCATTCTTCAATCACCATTTCAAGGCTATTAATCTACTCACTCAACCCAAATGAACCCTTAAGTTTCCCCCACTTACCAAGCCATCTAAAACACTCATTTTCTACCAAAATTTTGCAATAACCTCCCCATAAATCTAACATACTCCAAACCATCAAATTACCAATTTTTTCCTAATATAGCTACACCCTTACAAGGGTCCTACCAGCACATAATATGTCCTCATAGTTATCCAAACAACAATATAGCTCAAATCTCAAATACCATGGCACTTAGGCCCTTAAATCAACACAAGTTCACAATCACCCTCAAATTGAATCAACTACATTAATTCACATAGTTTTGGTTCATTATTTTAATTTAACCCTTCCCAATTCCTCAAGTATTTTTAAAACAAGCTTTAAGATTGATTTCCTTACCTTAATTTCACAAGTTCTCATTTAGTCCTCCTCTTGCTCCTCCTCTTCTCAAAATCGGTCAAGTGGGGATGGAGTTTCCAAACTCCATCCCAACATTCAAGCAACAACAAGATGAATTCAATTAATCATCTAAACCCTTAAGAAACTCTAAATCAATTTAAGGCTTAAACACAAGGTTAGGGTTTACCTTTTGGCGCCTTTTAAGAGGGATTTTCACCCTTGAATCAAAAAGGGGATTACTCCACCATTGGAGGGTTGAATCAAAGCTCCAAAACAAGAGAAAACACAAGGTAAGAGAGGGAGGGCAAAATCGGTCATACTTAAGAGATGGAGAAAAGAGGTCTTTCATGGAGATTTTTACCTTGTTTGAAAGAGGAGACTCCAAGCTTCAAGATGAAGTGTTTTTCTCATCAAATGGGGAAAACCCATGGAAATGACATTCCTCATTTTCGAATTTTGAAAAGAGGGAATGATAGAGGAGGATGAGGGGAGTTCAAATATGTAATTATTTTTGTGATTGGAGCTTGGAGGAAGCTTGGGCAAGCAAGGAAATTGTAATACCCCAACCCGAAATCCAATAAACTGAACGGCGATCACTCCCAAATAAAATACAACTGCAGCGGAAATAAATACAACAACCGGGCGGTATTACAATGCCGTTGGCCACCCTTGTGACCAACAAGGCTAAGTCCAAATACAATCCTCAAATGTCACGGTCTGGAATACAGATACAACCCGAGATACTAGGAATCAAACTCAAAAGTACAATACTGAAATAAATCAATTAACTAATAGTAGACTCCCAAAGCTTGGTCTACCCCACCTACACTCAGTGTGGTGATCTCCTCAACTTCAGGTACCTGAAAAATGGGGGGTGCCCCCAAAGGGGCTCAGCAAACAATGCTGGTATGGAAAACGTGCAGCCCATCGTCTACCGGGCCACACCAACTATTTTGTCGAACACATGCAGTTCATTTTTATAAAGCTGTAAACAAGCATAGTCTGATAATAACAAGTATCCATACAAGGACAATAATGTCACATAGAACAAGACACAGAAGGTCGAGTTAGCTGAACTGAAATTCTTTACTGATGGTCGGTCCACACAATGGGACTGACCGTTATAACTGAATATCTGAAATAGTGGAGGTATAGTGACCTCGTTATAAAGAAAGGTTGGGTATAAAAACCCCAGGAGATAACGTAGTTAAACCCTGAACTGAATGGCGTGGGAAATAAGAACCCACTAGAGGAATAAAGTCTTCCTCGAACTGAAGGGCATTTGAATCCCGGAAGGAATAAAGTCTTCCTCCCAACTGAATGTTCCGTCGCGACGTAGTAGGAGACGACCTGAGACAGGTACAACTCCTGTAGCATGCATGGCCAGATCCAACTGGGCTCCTCATTCTCGTAGTATAGAGTTGTTAAGTGTCATATAAAGACGTTAAACAAGAACACAATGTGTATTGTCAATTATCACGTTTAGGATAATGACGTTTGTTATAAACTGAAGTTAGTGGGAGACTTGAGTACAAGTCCTCGGTATACTGAAACGCAGGTATTTAATCCACTGGTATAGTAGTGTTGTATGCGTGGGACATACACGATGTAGTCAGCAACATTCACGCACATAAAATAATACCACAGTGTGCAAGAGTAAAACAACAGTTTACATTAATTATCTTGGTCGTTATTTCAAACAACAGATAGCACACAAGCCGGTGTAATCCGTTAGAAAACAGGTTGCAAGAATCCCATACTGTTCACCGTAGACTGTACTTGTTTTGAAATACCCCGTAATTAAAAATAGTGATTAATTAGGCTAATGAATATTTTAGAGGCTTAATTAAGTATAAATAATTATTAGGGAACAAATCCCGAAGGAAACGGACCTTTAAAACGGTTTAAAAACATTACCGAACCTTAAAGCGCGTTTTTCGAGGTAACCGGGAAAACGTGTCTTTAGGCGGGTCAAATAGACTCGTAACAGTTTTAGGCAACTAAATATTCATTAATAAATATTAGTGAGGCTGTAGGACCAATAAAATCAAGAAAACGAGAAATTAGTAAAAACTGTCAAAAACGGGAAATTGTGGGGTAGGAATATAATTAACACAAACTTATGTGTCCAAGAATGTAAAAAGAATTTAAAACCCCCTTGGTCTCTGTGTGTGTCCGATTTTCTTCACTCACACACACTCACCCTCTTCTCTTTTACTCACTAACAAACAAAAACAATTAAAAACACAAAAGTAACCCCCCCTCTCATCTCTCTCCTGCACTCATTTTACTCCCTCTCTCACGTAAAGCTCACTCCTCCTCTCTCTATTTCTCCTCTCCAGCGATTTCCATGGCTGCATAAGAGAACACCCACAAAACCCTACTTCTCTCCCTTGTAACTCCCTCATACACTCTCCAAAAATTATAAAAACACCACCATTGTAATCCTCTCCTCAAGAGCTACATTTTCATCTTTCCAAAATTCGAAAACACCCATTTTCGATTTCATGGGTATGCACCATTTGGAGTTTCAACACCACCATTAGAGCCACCTTGGTCTCCTTGTTCTTCTAAGGTAAAAATATTTTGAAAACTCCATCTTTTTCTAGCTCTTGTGGGCAAAACGAAAATCTAGAACTAAACCCTTGTTCTTCCTCTTGTTCTAGCCGATTTTGGCTTGTTGGTGGAGTTGGAAATATTGTTCTTGAGCCACTCCAAGCTCCATTTGAACCCTTGCAAGGTAATATAAATTCTAAACCCTAGAATGTGCATTAGAACTTGATTAATGTTTAAGGTTAGTTTTAGTATTGAAAATATGTATGTTGATGGGCTGTAGCATTGGAGGTTTGGTTTGAAACCGGTAGAGAGAGAGAGAGAAGGAAGAAGCAAGAAGAAGAAGAGAAGCAAGGTAAATAAGCTCACCTTTGTGTAGTTTTGTAAATGTATATGTAACAGATTTTTAAGAATGGAAATGGGTATTGTAAAACGATAATGCATTAATGGTATAATGTGTAAGAGAATATAAGTATTTTGAAGCTTTAAAAGATATGTAAAACTGTTACAAAACAGATTGGGGATTAGTGTTTGTGTGCAGGAATTTTGTAGTGTTTTTAGTGTTGTTTTAGTATGGGTATGGTATATGAGAGCTTGTGTATTTTGATTGTTGAAAACAGGTGAAATGAGTGTTGAAATGTGAACTAGAACATGTGGTGAGAGTATAAAATTATAGGAGAGACTATGGCAAAATTTGCCTAGGATTAGAACACTTAGAGAATTAAAACTAGGTGACTAATGTGAGTTGTAACAGATTTTGAGATAGATAGATAGAGGGAAGATTGGGAGAGATAGTTAATGAAGTTGTAATGCATTAGAGGTGCTAAAAATGACATTAGAAGAGGGAGATGTAGAGGAGAAGTGTAAGTGTTAAAATCTGTAGCATAAGGTAACTAGAGAAGAAACTAGTTGAGTGTTGAGTGAAACTTGGAAAATTAGATGAGTGAATGAGTATAAAATTGGGTAAGGAATTAATTAATGAACTAAGATGTATTAGGAGGTTTAAATGGTGTTAAAACATGTAGGATTAAGTGTAGGAACAATGGGGAAGTATTGGGTTAAAGAGAGGACTGAAAACAGAATTTAAAATGCAAATACTGGGCCGGACCGAACTTGCGACCGGACTTGCAAGTTCGGTCGAGCCCAGACTTACAAAGACGGGTGAGCTACTGGAATCGACCGGACTTGCGACCGGACATGCAAGTTCGGTCGGACCAGAAATTTTCCCAGTCTGTAACCTACTGGAATCGACCGGACTTGCGACGGACATGCAAGTTCGGTCGGACCAGAAATTTTCCCCGTCTGTAACCTACTGGAATCGACCGGACTTGCGACCGGACATGCAAGTTCGGTCGGCCAGAAAAATTTCCATCCTATAACTTACTGGAATCGACCGGACTTGCGACCGGACATGCAAGTTCGGTCGGCCCAGAAAAATTTCCCGAGGATAGCTACTGGAATCGACCGAACTTGCGACCGGACTTGCAAGTTCGGTCGGCCAGAAGAATTTCCGTAACCTGAGCTACTGGAAACGACCGAACTTGCGACCGGACTTGCAAGTTCGTCGGGCCAGGAACTTTCGGTACTGGTAGCTACTGGAATGGACCGGACTTGCAAGGTCGGTCGCAAGTCCGGTCCTGAAAAAAAAAAATTATTATTATTTTAATTTAAATAATAATTGTATATATATGTATATGTATACCCGTACATATATGTATATGTATGTGTGTGTAAGCATACAAACCTTGAGTAAGAAGATAGAACCTTAAGTAAAGGAAAAGTAAGTAAGTAAAGTGTAAGTGTAAGAAGTACAAGGACATAGTAAGTATGAGATAAGTAATGATAGCTAGATTAATCATTTAATTGTATGTATGTAATAGGATTTGATTTGTGACACCGGAGGCACGTTTGGAAACACGTACGACGGTGAACGGTATGGATTCCTCATGCCCCGGGTGCTATCTTGGTTACTCTGATTTGTGTGTTGTGTGCTAATTGATCACCAAATAAGATAAATGCACGAATCGGAGTTAATATGCATACTTGTGGATATGTAGTGTTGTATGATGTTGTATATTTTCTTTAATTCTTAGTTTGTATACTTCATGAAATGTATGGATGATATGAATGTGTGTATGTATGATTGTATTGTACCGTGACCGTTATTCATTGTGTTTGGACTTCTAACTTGTTCCTAACAAGCTAACCATCCTAACTTAAAATGGTAATTAAATTGGAATGAGTAGAAGTCCAATATAGTTTCGGCCACGCGTGAGGATGCGGAGTCACGAGAGGTTGGCTCCAATTCCTGACTCTTAAACTGGTCCGCGGCCCAAATCCCTTAAGTGGGTAGCATCCCGGATTAGTGAGTCAAGTAAATCCCGGATGTGGGACGGTGTAGTCCCCAAGGCCGGAGGTCCCGACGACTTGACTTGAGTATAAGTAAGTAAGTAAGAATGAGTAAGTAAAGTAAAAAGGAAGTAAGTAATTGTAAGTAAGAAGAAGTAAGTAATGAGTAAAGGAGTAAAGCATTCCGATTAACCCGGATGCATAATTTGGCTAACCTTGTGAAGGTAAGTAAGACGTGTACTTGTAATGTTGCCTGGACTGTGTAATGAATTGTATAACATGTATATTGTATGAAGAGCATGTATGTATGAATAATGAATGGCATGTTTAGTGGACGTCAAATAGTCGGCGTGCCCTAGCTAGCACGCGGTATATGCGGAGTCCATATGCAGCTTTTGCTGAGCCCCTTGGGGCACCATTTTTACTACACGCAGGTACTAGAGATTGATGAAGATGCTGAGGACATAGTTCTATTTCTTTATCTTCTTTTTGGTTGTAAACAATGAATGTGAGATGGGTGTACTAAGTAGTACAGGGCTACAGTTTTTGATTAGCCGGTGTACCATGGGGTACACCTTTTTGGATATTGGGAAAGGAGCATTGGTATAGATGAGTAGCTTTAGAAACTCATTCTTTTGGTAAGCTTGAAAGATTGTAACTGAATATACTCTAAATACTCGGTGATCCAGGATGTAAGTATTTGGCACATGTTATGTTGACAAGTAATTTAGTAGCTCGGTACATTATGTTCATCAGACCGTGACTGTAAGTATTAGTAGCCTAGCTAGCTGTATGGGCGGTTAGCGGCTTTGTTTCACCCGCCGTAGTAAGTATGTAGTAATTCCGCTGCGAACTCGTAGGACTAATAGGACGATTAGACGGTAAGCATAGGATTAGCGGTTGGGGTGTTACAAAAAGTGGTATCAGAGCGTAGTTACGCTCTGATGTCCATAGTGCCGAGCATAGGAGATTACCGAGTTAGGATTTCAACCGTCTTAAGACGGATACTTAGAAACCTAACTAGGAACTACCGTTGTTAACAACGGATACCCTTAACGTTCTTATGAACGATGCCTTGCTTAAATTCCAAGACCTTTGAGTCCTATCTTGCAAAGCCTAACGTAACTGTTAAACATTCAGATGTCAGGACGAGGCCGAGGCCGACCTAGAGGCGAAGCCTCAGATGGAACCGGCGCGCAGACGATAGCTGAGATCGTCGCCGCCACGGTAGCACAGATGCTACCACAAGTTATACAAGCTGTACAACAATCCCAACAAAACCAACAAACTCAAACGGGGCCAATCCCTCCCCCTCCTCCCAGAGAAGCCAATTGGGTGAAAGCTGTAGCGGAACTCCGCCCTCCTTGCTTTAGGGGCGAGAGTGATCCGGCTAAGCTAGAAGCATACATCTCCGAGATGGAGACTGCTTTTGAAACACTCGAAGCTCCTGCTGGAGTTCGAGTCAGGGTAGCCGCCTACTACTTGAAGGATGCGGCCATGGATTGGTGGAAACTGGTGAAGCACGAGCATGTCAGCGACCCCACCTTCGACTGGGATTCTTTTGCATCCCTTCTCCGTTCCAAGTACTATCCGGAACATGTAAAAACGAAGAAAAGGCTAGAGCTGGATGCCTTAAAGATGACAGACAAGATGTCTGTGGATGAGTACTACCGCACCTTCACCTCCATTCTCCGTCTCCTCCCCGATCTTGGATACACCGGCCAGGTGTTGGTCGATCGCTTCTATGGCGGTCTGAGCCATCGCCTTCGGTACGGTATGGGCTATACCAGATTTACCTCCCTTCAGGTAAATAAACGGTTAACCCCTAGTATCATGTCAATTCCTTAAATTCCTTGAATCTTTTTCTTATCCTTCCTTAAATGAGAATCCCGGCTAATACCTGAAATTTCAGGAGTGTTATCACGCGGCTTCTCGCGTTGAGATCACTTGCCAACTGAGGGATGAAGAAACCGCGCTGAAGCGCAAGGCCAATAACAAAAATACCAGCACCGAGGAGCAGAACCAGGGTAAAAGCTGGAAGAAGAAGAAAGGGAACTTCTTTTCTCAGAAGAAGTCCCCAAGTGAGAGCAGTGCCCATGCTGAGCAGGGCAAACCAGCTGAGATCCTTCAGCTTGGTTATTCTGCACCGGTGGCAGCTAAGCCACTGAGATCACACCCTCCTAAGGGTAAATTCTACTTCCAATTTGTATTCGTATAAGTGTCATTTCTAGTATACCCACGCACACATGTGCTAACCCTCTAACCTCAGGTTCTAGCTCCGGAGCCGCCAAAACCTTCTCCGACGGCCGCACCTATGTGTGCAGAAAGTGCAACCAGGACCATCCTGGTAAGGATTGCTACGGGA
This sequence comes from Limonium bicolor, assembly GCA_023374045.1. NCBI lineage: Eukaryota > Viridiplantae > Streptophyta > Magnoliopsida > Caryophyllales > Plumbaginaceae > Limonium > Limonium bicolor. The sequence continues at coordinate 125,620,153 of CM041782.1, forward strand.
GGGAGATCAGATGCTATCACTGCCAGAAGCTGGGACACACAGCTAACAAATGCCCGGAGAGTGGGAAGCAAAAGGGAAACTTCCAAAACTATAAGCAGAGAGAGGGCAAGGAGGTGACATCCGGCGATGCACCGGCCCAGCAGGCACCTCAGGGACAGGGATCCCGGGGCCCTCAGAGAGGCGCACCTCAGAGGCAGCCTGTTCTCCATGTGATTGACCGCGAGGGGCCCGGTTCGAAATCCGGCCAAGGTAATCACCTAAACCTTTAATCCTTGAAATAGCATGCCTAGTAGTAGAGTAATTGTATGATTGAAAGCATGAGTAAATCAATGAAGTGTATATTGAGCATGAAATGAAGTAGTTGAAACTAGTACTCACCGTAGATGAAATTTGTAACCATAGGGAACTTTAGTATCTGTTACCCAATACCGGTAACCTTGAATCAAGAAGAGATCGACATCACCAACCACGACTACACCAACAAACAGTGTCAGGTCATCCGACCAGGTATGATTTTATTAAGGGGATACCTGACACCCGAAGCGCAAATCTCAATTATTCGACGATGCAACGAGCTAGGAACGGGTCAAGGTGGATTTTACACACCCGAATTCCCCGGTGGAGCGAAGATGAAGCTGAAAATGATGTGCTTGGGAAAGGACTGGAATCCCTATACCAAGACATACCAGGAGACACGAACACAAGACGGAGCGACGCCACCGACAATACCACCAGAGTTTCAGACCCTCATCACTCAAGCAGTTGAACTTGCACAACAATGTGAATCTGAACCAATCCCCGCACTTGAAGCGGACCTTTGTATCGTCAACTTCTATGAAAAAGAAGGACGACTTGGGTTACACCAAGACAAGGACGAGACAGCGGAATCCCTTGAACAAGGAGTGCCCGTAGTTGATAAGTGTGAAATTTATATAGTTTTATAGGTGCTTGGTCATTATATTTTGTAACTTTTTACACACCTTCTCACACTTATTCTATGCTTTTTGTAACTCTTACTTTGGGTAGGAACTAATTCCAATTTATATGATAAAATCAGGAAATGATGACAGAAATGCATAGTTCGCCTCACGAACTTTCCAACGCAACAAACGGGGACCAAAACGGACTTATAACGAAGAATCTGGGGCCGACCGAAGATTGGACTATACTCGTATTTATATATATATGAGGCTACCGCCTCCACACCTGCAACCGCCCACAAGGGGGGCGGACTTTACACAAACGACCGCCTGTTGAGGACGCGGAACAGGGAGAGGCTACCGCCTCATTTTGGGCGGTCAACACACAGGCGTCCGCTTGATTAAGTGGCGGACAAGAGACTCACAACCGCGAGTTCACCTGGCGGACAGAATAGAGACAACCGCCTCATAAGTGGCGGACAAGAGTGCAACAACCGCCTGATTAAGTGGCGGACATGCATACATGCGCAATTTCGCACAGTTTTCTTCTCCGATGGGCGCCGCATTCGAACTGCTACCTCATTAATTGCAGACGGTCGCCCACCTTAATTTCTGCACGCGTGACTCTGCAATCAATTGCTCTGCCCCCGATGAAATCTCTGACAGCAATTTTTCCAGATCTGCATATCGACTCCACCGCCTTTGACTACTGCGCCGCTCATCTCCTTGTTTGCATCCTGTTCCACGTATCTATAAATAGAGTTGCAAATCACTCTGCTAAAATTGTTCATTAATCGTTCATCATCCAGTCATTCCCCACGATCCAATTTGCTCCACTCCATTCACAAACCCATTCACAAAATCACCCGACACCTTACTACTCCATCGCCCCCACCTTCACCTTTTCCATTTCACAAACAATTCACTTACGTACACATCCATTTACAATTCACAAATCATTCGACCACCACCACAAAACCCACGCTCGACCGTTCTCCATATATTATCATCCGCCTCAATTCTATTCCGGTCTGTCAGAATAACGGAGCAGGAGTCAGCGAACAGATGATTTCTTTTACTCTTAACTCTGCTCATTTATTTAACATGTCCGGTTAGATTATCTATACTCTGGGAGATGGTTATATTATTAGTTTGTTTTAATGTGCACTTTATTTTACCGGTTAAGTTAATTATAATTTGATACAATTAATGTTATTCTCTCGCATTTTAATAAATTACATGAGTTTATTAAATTGCTTTACGAAATCTATTTTGATCAGATCCGTGATAAATAGATAGGTCATATTAATTGTTATGTCTGTGGAAGAATTTATTCTGATTGAATAAATATAGTATTTCAGATGCAAATTATATTCCTTTTAACTAGCCGTTTACATGTGTTTTGCCTGAGTTTAAATCAAACCTTGCATGTTCTGGTAAACGAGGTCATTAGAATTTAGGATTTAAATCTAAAGACTATAAAAGGAATTTTGCCAAATTATTCTTAATTTAACCGGTAGAATAGCATAATTAATCAAACGAGTAAAACCTGACCCAGAGTCCGTTCTTCCATATTCACAACCACTTTTATTATTCTGTTTTTTTAATTATTAGCTGTTATTTAAATTCTGTTGTCTTATTATAATTCACAGTTTAGAACAAAACAAAATTCCCCCTCAATTTATAACCTTTGCTAAGTCTAGATAATTGTCACATAGTCCCACGGTTCGATACCTGGTTCCCATAAACTCTACTACAATAACCAGGATTTTTGCAACCTGACGGTCGTTTGATTTATTACTCCCTGAGATTATTTCTTGGTATTTAATAGGTCAAATTTATCGTTTGCAGTAGTGTCTTGGTCCATTGGTGATGACGCCGTATTCCTGTATAGCGAGCAGAAGCGTGTGGACCTCGCACAGAAACTGGTATTGAGATCAGGAGATGTCCTAATCATGGGTGGAAACTCACGGATGCTGTATCACGGGATCAACAAGATCAAGTTGAACACGGCACCCCGCCGGCAATAATCAATGCCACACACATGAAACCAGGACGCCTGAACCTTACCTTTAGAAAATATTAAATTCCTAGTATCATGTAATCTGGTAGTAACGTGTATTAGAGACACGACATGTATGATGGTTGGTTTATCAATAAAGAGCAGTGTGTTGATTTAATTCCACTTGTGTCCACCATCAATACTTATCCAATTGTGAATCCAATAGGTTGTGGACTCGGTACCGAAGTAACCTGAGCATCCTCACCGAAGCACAAGCCGGCAGAAGCGGCACCCATTTTAACGGGAAACCTTCCCAGTAAATGGCATTGATGCCAATGTGTTATTCGACTCCGGCGCCTCTCACACTTTCGTATCACCATCCTTTGTGAAGAGGTTGAAGCTAGATGCGGATGAGCTACCGAACTTCATGGTTACTCTCCATCGAAGGAGCGAGTAAAGTGCACCAAATATTACCAATCAGCCACAATCCAATTAAAAACGAAGCGTTCCCCATTTCCTTCATCGAATTCAATGGATTGGGATTCGACTAATCATTGGGATGAATTGGTTGGAGCGGCACAAGGGTAGAATCCTCTGCGCCGAGCATCGTTTGCTGCTCAAGAGTCCTTCTGGGGTTACCGTATCTTACCGCCAGAGACCGAGGAGCCTTCGACCACCTTATATCTGCCATGGCTATGTACCGGGAGAGGCTCAGAAAGGGCAAGAAGTGTATCTTTGTTATGTACAAGACCTGGAGCGAGATCCAGAGTTCAGTGATGAAGTACCTATTGTATCTGAGTATCCCGATGTATTCCCTAAGGAGCTACCCGGCATGCCACCACCGAGAGCAGTGGAATTCGAAATTGATCTATTGCCAGGTACCGGTCCCATTGCTAGGGCACCGTACCGCATGGCACCAGCAGAGATGACCGAATTGAAAGAGCAGTTGAGAGATCTTCTAGACAAAGGGTTCATACGCCCGAGCGTATCACCCTGGGGAGCACCGGTCCTCTTCGTGAAGAAGAAGGACGGTAGCCTCCGCCTTTGCATTGACTACCGCGAGCTGAATGTGGTCACAGTCAAAAATAAATACCCACTGCCACGCATCGACGACCTATTTGACCAGTTGAAAGGAGCATCGGTCTTCTCCAAGATTGACCTCCGTTCTGGGTATCATCAGATTGCAATCAAAGAGCAAGACATTGAGAAAACGGCATTCCGTACCAGATATGGCCACTACGAATTCACAGTGATGCCATTCGGTTTGTCAAACGCACCGGCTAAATTCATGGACCTCATGAACCGTTTATTCAGTGAGCAGTTGGACACTTCGGTTGTGGTCTTCATCGACGACATCCTTGTATATTCCAATCACCAGAGGAACATGAAACCCACTTGAGGAAAGTGCTTGAGACACTGCGCGAGAACCAGCTTTATGCGAAGTTCTCCAAATGCGAGTTTTGGCTTGATCAGGTATCATTCCTTGGACATGTCATCTCGAGCGCAGGTATCTCAGTTGACCCTTCAAAAGTAGAAGCTGTACGATCATGGCCTAGACCCAAGACTGTTACCGACATTAGGAGCTTTCTTGGTCTAGCCGGTTATTACCGGAGATTTGTAAGGGACTTCTCGAAAGTCGCCAAGCCCATGACTACATTGATGAAGAAAGATGCACCATTTATATGGACAGACGACTGCGAGTCATCATTTCAGAGCCTTAAGGACTCATTGACCTCAGCGCCCATCCTTACTCTTCCAGAGGGCACAGAGGGATTTGAGGTATACTGTGATGCATCAGGCAAAGGAATGGGATGCGTACTCATGCAGCATGGCAAGGTTGTTGCTTATGCCTCCCGCCAGCTGAAGAAACATGAGGAGAATTACCCGACTCACGACTTAGAGTTAGGAGCCATTGTCTTCGCCTTGAAGATATGGCGACACTATCTCTATGGGTAAGCATCACCATCTACTCCGATCATAAGAGCTTACAGTATGTATTCACTCAGAAAGAACTCAACTTGAGACAGAGAAGATGGATGGAGTTTCTCTCAGACTACGACATCAATCTGCAGTATAAGGAAGGGAAGGCAAAATGTTGTAGCCGACGCCCTGAGCCGTCGAGCACACTCGCTCCATTCGCTACTCGCTTCTTCTAGCTTGGTTGACGAGGTGCGAGACGCTCAGTTGAGCGACCCTTACCTAACCGAAATCAGACACAAGATCGAGAATGGTACATTTGAGAAGAAAAAGTATGATTTTAAGCTACATGAAGATGGTTTGATTCGGTTGAATGGCAGGCTATGCGTCCCCCGAAGCAATGCTGAGCTAAGGGATCGCATCCTGCGAGAGTCACATAGTTCTACATTATCAGTCCATCCGGGAGCCTCCAAGATGTACAAAGACATGAAGAGGTACTTCTGGTGGTCTGGAATGAAGTCAGATGTGACAGAATTTGTATTGAGATGCTTGACATGCCAGAAGGTAAAATTTGAACACCGTAGACCGGGCGGAATGGTACAATCGATGCCAATTCCGGAGTGGAAATTTCATGATATCTCCATGGATTTTGTTGTAGGACTCCCACCTGCTAGGGGAGGACTCAACATGATCTGGGTTGTAGTAGATCGCCTTACCAAGGTTGCCAGATTCATACCGATGAAGGACACCTGGAAGGTAGTAAAGCTAGCTGAGCTTTTTGATAAGGAGATTATCAGACACCATGGAGTCCCTAAGACCATAGTATCTGACCGCGATACCAGATTTCTTTCGAGATACTGGAGAGCTACAAGGGAAGCGTTGGGTACAGAACTGAAGTTGAGTACCGCCTTCCATCCTCAGACCGACGGTCAGACAGAAAGGACCATCCAGACACTGGAGGACATGCTTCGGGCATGTGCCTTGGACTTTCAGGGGAGTTGGTTAGATAAGCTTCACCTTATCGAGTTCTCGTATAATAATAGTTATCACGCCTCGATTAAGATGTCGCCTTTCCAAGCTCTATACGGTAGACCTTGCCGTACACCCTTGTGTTGGGATGAGTCAAGCGAAGCGGTCATCATAGGACCGGAATACCTTGAGCAAGTACAAGCCGAAGTGCAACAAATCCGAGCTAACATGAAGGCAGCCCAAGATAGACAGAAATCCTATGCGGATGTGAGACGACGCGACCTCGAGTTCGCCGTGGGCGACCAAGTGTTCTTGCGAGTTTCACCTATGAAGGGTGTCTTCAGATTTGGTCAGAAGGGCAAGCTAAGCCCAAAATTTGTAGGGCCGTACACTATCACCGAAAGAGTTGGTTCAGTAGCCTACAGGTTAGCATTACCTGAGGACTTGGGACGTGTCCATGATGTATTTCATGTGTCACAACTCAAGAAGTATATGGCTGATCCTTCTCATGTGTTGGAGCCCGAGAGACTATCCATTGAGCCAAACATGAGATATGTCGAAACCCCAGTGAGAATCTTGATAGGAAGACCAGAGACACTCGCCATAAGTATACGAATGGTGAAGGTCCTATGGTCTAACCATGATGTCGAAGAAGCGACATGGGAGTTGGAAGATGCCATGAAGGCTAAATACCCGCAGTTATTCATAGACTAGTTAGTCTAGTATTTAGTATACGGGTACGGGTCGTACCCCTTTTAGGGGGGTAGAACCCTTTGCTTTAGCATTGCTTCGGGGTAAGCATTGCATTTTGTATGGCACATGTAGTGCAAGTGAACTTTGTATGGATGTATTTTGTATGTGTAATGTGTAATGAATGAATGTGTATGTGTAATGTATGGTGTATTGGTGTAATGGTGTATTGTGGTATGGTGTATGAATGGAAATGATGCATTGTGTATGTGAATTGTGTATTGTATCGAATTGTGTATGCTTGTAATGTGGAATGAAGTAAACACCTCATAGGTGTAGTAAGATACATTATGGCAATTGGTTTGCATAATGAGTAGAATACTTAAACTATTAACCTTGAGCAACTTTGAGGGCAAAGTTTCTTAAGGGGGGTAGATTGAAATACCCCGTAATTAAAAATAGTGATTAATTAGGCTAATAAGTAATTTAGAAGCTTAATTAAGTGTAAATAATTATTAGGGAACAAATCCCGAAGAAAACGGATCCTTAAAACGGATTAAAAACATTACCGAACCTTAAAGCGCGTTTTTCGAGGTAACCGGGAAACGTGTCTTTAAGCGGGTCAAATAGACTCGTACACATTTTAGTCAACTAAATATTCATTAATAAATATTAGTGAAGCTTTAGGACCAATAAAATCAATAAAACGAGAGATTAGTAAAAACTGTCAAAAACGGGAAGTTGTGGGGTAGAACATAAATAACCAAAGTTATGTGTCCACTTTTAAAAAAAAAGTAAAATTTGTGTGTGTGTGTGGGTGTGCCGATGGGCTTTATTCCCCCTCTCTCACACTCACTCACTATTTACAAAGACAAAAATCATAAAAGTAAACCCTCACCTCACTTCCTACTCTCTCTCCTCCCTATTTCTCTTTTCCCTCACGTGAACAAGCACCCCACCCCTCTCTTTTCTTCCTCCTTCTACCTCCATGCGATTCCATGGTGCTTAAGAAAAACAAACCAAAACTCACCTTCTCTCCTTTGTAACTCTCTCCACACTCTTCCAAAAATTATAAAAATACCACCATTGTAATCCTCTCCTCAAGAGCTACATTTCATCTTTCCAAAATCCAAAAACAACCATTTTCGATTTTGAGGGTATTCCCATTTGGAGCTTCAACACCACCATTAGAAGGCCCTCCTTCTCCTTGTTCTTCTAAGGTAAAAATATTTTGAAAACTCCATCTTTTTCTAGCTCTTGTGGGCAAAACGAAAATCTAGACTAAACCCTTGTTTGGTCTCTTGTGTTCTAGCCGATTTTGGCTTGTTGAAGGAGTTGGAAACCTTGTTCTTGAACCACTCCAAGCTTCATTTGCACTCTTGAGAGGTAATATGAATTCTAAACCCTAGAAATCTACATTGAAAGCTTAAATAATATTAAGAGTAGTTTTGGTATTGAATGGTGTGTAATATGGGTGATAATGTTAGATTTGTTGAATACCAAAACCGGTAGAGGGAGAAGGAAGGAGAAAGAAGAAGAAGAAAGAAAATCTAGAAGTAAAGCAAGGTAAGGAATGTTCACCTTTGTGTAGTCTTGTAATTGTATATGTAACAGATTTTTAGTAATGAAAATTGGTATTGAAAAATGGTAATGTATTAGTAGTGTAATGTGTAGGAGAATATAAGTATTTTGGAAGCTTTAAAAGATGTGTAAAACTCATTTAAAACAGATTGGGAATGGTATCTTGAGTGCAGGAATTTTGTAGTGTTTTAGTGTTGTTTTAGTAGTTATGGGATTGTATATGAGAGTTGTATATTTTGGTTATTGAAACAGGTGAGATAAGTGTTAAAATGTGGGTAAAACAATGTGGTGAGTGTATAAAAATACAAGGGAGACTATGGCAAAATTTGCCTAGGATTAGAACACTTAGAGAATTAAAACTAGGTGACTAATGTGTGTTGTAACAGATTTTGATTTGGATAGTTAGAGGGTAAGTTGAGAGAGCTAGATAATGGATTCTAGATATAGTAAGAGTGTTAGAAATGACATTAGGAGAGGGAGATGTAGAGGAGAAGTGTAAGTGTTAAAATCTGTAGCATAAGGTAACTAGAGAAGAAACTAGTTGAGTGTTGAGTGAAACTTGGGAAATTAGATGAGTGAATGAGTATAAAATTGGGTAAGGAATTAATTAATGAACTAAGATGTATTAGGAGGTTTAAATGGTGTTAAAACATGTAGGATTAAGTGTAGGAACAATGGGGAAGTATTGGGTTAAAGAGAGGACTGAAAACAGAATTTAAAATGCAAATACTGGGCCGGACCGAACTTGCGACCGGACTTGCAAGTTCGGTCGAGCCCAGACTTACAAAGACGGTGAGCTACTGGAATCGACCGGACTTGCGACCGGACATGCAAGTTCGGTCGGACCAGAATTTTCCCCGTCTGTAACCTACTGGAATCGACCGGACTTGCGACCGGACATGCAAGTTCGGTCGGACCAGAAATTTTCCCCGTCTGTAACCTACTGGAATCGACCGGACTTGCGACCGGACATGCAAGTTCGGTCGGCCAGAAAAATTCCATCCTGTAACCTACTGGAATCGACCGGACTTGCGACCGGACATGCAAGTTCGGTCGGCCCAGAAAAATTCCCGAGGATAGCTACTGGAATCGACCGAACTTGCGACCGGACTTGCAAGTTCGGTCGGCCAGAAGAATTTCCGTAACCTGAGCTACTGGAAGCGACCGAACTTGCGACCGACTTGCAAGTTCGGTCGGGCCAGGAATTTTCGGTACTGGTAGCTACTGGAATGGACCGGACTTGCAAGGTCGGTCGCAAGTCCGGTCCTGAAAAAAAAAAAATTATTTTTAATTTAATAATAATTGTATATGTATATGTATATGTATACCCATACATATATGTATATGTACATGTGTGTAAGCATGCAAGCCTTAAGTAAGAAGATAGAACCTAAGTAAAGGAAAAGTAAGTAAGTAAAGTGTAAGTGTAAGAAGTACAAGGACATAGTAAGTATGAGATAAGTAATGATAGCTAGATTAATCATTTAATTGTATGTATGTAATAGGATTTGATTTGTGACACCGGAGGCACGTTTGGAAACACGTACGACGGTGAACGGTATGGATTCCTCATGCCCCGGGTGCTATCTTGGTTACTCTGATTTGTGTGTTGTGTGCTAATTGATCACCAAATAAGATAAATGCACGAATCGGAGTTAATATGCATACTTGTGGATATGTAGTGTTGTATGATGTTGTATATTTTCTTTAATTCTTAGTTTGTATACTTCATGAAATGTATGGATGATATGAATGTGTGTATGTATGATTGTATTGTACCGTGACCGTTATTCATTGTGTTTGGACTTCTAACTTGTTCCTAACAAGCTAACCATCCTAACTTAAATGGTAATTAAATTGGAATGAGTAGAAGTCCGATATAGTTTCGGCCACGCGTGAGGATGCGGAGTCACGAGAGGTTGGCTCCAATTCCTGACTCTTAAACTGGTCCGCGGCCCAAATCCCTTAAGTGGGTAGCATCCCGGATTAGTGAGTCAAGTAAATCCCGGATGTGGGACGGTGTAGTCCCCAAGGCCGGAGGTCCCGACGACTTGACTTGAGTATAAGTAAGTAAGTAAGAATGAGTAAGTAAAGTAATTGAAAGTAAGTACCTGTAAGCAAGAGAAGTAAGTAATGAGTAAAAGAGTAAAGCATTCCGATTAACCCGGATGCATAATTTGGCTAACCTTGTGAAGGTAAGTAAGATGTGTACTTGTAATGTTGCCTTGATTGTGTAATGAATTGTATGTAGCATGTATATTGTATGAAGAGCATGTATGTATGAATAATGAATGGCATGTTTAGTGGACGTCAAATAGTCGGCGTGCCCTAGCTAGCACGCGGTATATGCGGAGTTTATGCGCAGCAATTTGCTGAGCCCCTTGGGGCACCATTTTTACTACACGCAGGTACTCGAGAGTGATGAAGATGTGAAGACCTAGTTTCATTTCTTTATCTTCTTTTTGGATTGTAAACAGTGAATTTATGATGGGTGTACTAAGTAGTACATGGCTGTAACTTTTGATTAGCCGGTGTACCATGGGGTACACCTTTTGGATATCGATGGAAGGGAATTGGTATAGATGAGCAAAAGATAGAAACTCATTCTTTTGGGAAGTGTGGTAAAGGATGTAAAGTGATACTTTAAATACTCGGTGATCCAAGAATGTAAGTAGGTTATTTTGTATTCAGTATGAATTATATTAGTAGCTCGGTACGTTATGTTCATCAGACCGTGACTGTAAGTATTAGTAGCCTAGCTAGCCGTATGGGCGGTTAGCGGCTTTGTTTCACCCGCCGTAGTAAGTATGTAGTAATTCCGCTGCGAACTCGTAGGACTAATAGGACGATTAGACGGTAAGCATAGGATTAGCGGTTGGGGTGTTACAACGATATTGAATTGGACAACGCAAGATAAGCAGAGAGATTAAGCATTTAAGCAAAAATTCCACCGAAAGGGCACACTCCCCCACACTTAATTGAACAATGTCCTCATTGTTCACCAGAAAAACAAGGGAAGGTTTCAGAAGACCTTCGGTAAGTAGAAAAAATAGAGATAACACAAAGGTCACATTAAACATTTAAGCACATAAACGCTCCTCTGCAGTTTTTATTTAGATAAAAGCATAATTAAAGAAACTGGTACTCCCCTGATATTATTTTGCTTGCGTTTATAGGAGTTCCCCCACACTTGAGCTTCAGCCTCAAGTAGCGTAGCTTGGTTGCAGTGTAGATATGAAGGTGCACCTGCATAAGACACCAGAAGCAACCATACTATAAACGGGGTTAAAAGTTAGCAAAAATAAAATTTAAAGAGAACCTGAAAATTAAAAGAGCATAAAAGCAAAATAAAAAAAAAGTTCATCCGGGTTGCCTCCCGGGAAGCTGCCCTTCTTTAACATCTTTGGCTAGACGCCCGCTTCGTTATCCTGGATCAAAACAAAACGTTACTTCGGCATATAAAATAGGAATATTAATACTCCACAAATCTGGTGTTTGAGGAGGTACTGCGGGAACGTAGTTCTAACAGAAGACCCGGTGGTGATGATTTTTCTTCCTCAATTTGGAGGATGTAAACATCCTCCTCTTGTTGGTGAGGCTCATAGAAAGAACGCTGATCGATATCATCTTCAGAGAAAGTTAATTCTTCGAAGGTGATAGTGGCGTTTTGTTTGGATATCTTGGCGGGAGGTAATGGCAATTCCTTCTCTTCATTTTCGAGGATGTAAGTATCCTCATCTTCTGGGTAGAGCATAGAGAAGGATGGAAACTGGCGGTAGGTGACTGTAGAGGGAAGAGAATAACTTACATCCGTAGTGGGGTGTTCTACCTCATGAATTATTTCGCTCTTCGGTTGCAGTTCTCGTTGAGCGATTCTCTCCAGGTAATCTAGTTGGTCTTCTAACCAGAGTTGTTCTTGTAATATGAGACAATCTTCATAATCATGAGCTCCCCCACATACGGAGCAGTATAAATACTGAGAATAGCAAAACTCTTGTTCGAACACCTGTTCCATTTGCCACGTACAGTTTTTTTTTGTGTGTTTTTTATATAAAACGAAACTACTGAAACAGATTAGAAAATAAAATGATTAGAACAAATAATAATATAAGTGGTTCGGTGAAGAAATGAAGAAGCTGGAGCAATTTGGAGATGGACTGGAGTCGCGAGCTTGTTCTTCTCAAGCTGGAGCAGTTGGAGCAATTTGGAGATGGACTGGAGTCGCGAGCTTGTTCTTCTCAAGCTGGAGCAGTTTGGAAGTTGGGGAAGAACAGACTTAATGCGACGCGGAGTTTTTTTTTTAAGCCCTGGTGACGTCCGCTTGGACGTCCGCGTGAGCTGGGCGGACAGGAGGGTGGAGCGATGGAGTTGTGGCGTCCGCTTGGGCGTCCGCACGGGACAAGGCGGACACGCCTTATTGGCGTCCGCGTGGGAGTCCGCAGCTAATGAGGCGGACAAGGTGCTGGCGTCCTCAGTGGCGTCCGCTTGGCGTTGGGCGGACAGGAGGGCGGACAGGCTCTGTTGCGATATTTTTTTTTACGTACTTAGCTGAAACAGATTAGAAAACAAACATACTAATAATATAAACAAAATATAAAAGATAATTAATATAAACAACAGCAAAAAATAATATAGACAAATATTCTAATTTAACAAGTGAATAATCCAGGGCTTAGGGACTAGAATAAATCTAGTCCCTGGCAACGGCGCCATTTTGCAGACGTGTATATCTGAGTAGTTAAACTGGTGTAATTAACATAAAGAAAAGAAAAGAAAAGAAATTAAAACTCAAAATAAACGTCGGGCTGCAAACAAATCCCGGTCGTGGTAGTATAGTGAAATGTAAGCGACCGGATATCGAACCGTGGGACTAATGTGCATATTATAGTACCTAAGCGTGTCACAAAGAGGGGGGATTAATTGACTTGTATTATAAATAAAAAGGAAAGATAAAATAAACTAAGTTAACAGATTAATTTATCGGGACTCTGGTTCAGGTTAATATAATATCTGCTCTTTTATGCTAGGTCTACTGGTTTACTTATAATTGTTTGGCAAAATTCCTCTTATTATCTTAAGGACTAAATCATAGCCTCATAAGAACTCGTTTACCTGAAAATGCAAGATTCTAATCAAGGTTCAAGCAAAATACGTGTAAACGGACGGTTTAGATATGAGAAATTATTTATGCATCTGAGTACTAACTTATTAAATCATAATAAGCTTCCTCCAGATTTACGGCTTAATCAACCTATCTATTTATCACCTGGTCTGATCAAAATAGACTTAGCAAGCAATTTAATAAACTCATGACATTTATTAAAAAGGCGAGAGAAACTTTAGGTCGTAACAACTGTATTTAAATAAAACCAGTAAACATATTGCATAATTAATACAAACACATAATAACCATTCCCAGAGTATAAATATTCTAGCCTAACATATTAAATAGATAAACAGAAACAAGAGTTGTAGAAATCATCTGTAGTCACTCCTGCTTCGTTCTGCTATTTTGTATATGTAGGACTAGAGGTGGATATGGTGGAATGTAAAATAAATAAAAATGGAGAAGACGGGAGAAGAGAAAGGAGATGGCGTGAGGTTTGTGGTGAAGTGGAGCGATGATGTTCGGTGGTGAATGTCGGGTGGTAGATGTCTTTTTGGAAGCAGAAGTTACGTGTGTTTATATAGAGGAAAGGAGGAAGAGGAAGGAAGGAGAAGGAAGAGACAGGCTGGATCACGCGTGAACAAGATAAGGGAGGTGCCAGTTGATTGCTCATTGATTGCTCCTCATTAATTGCAGGGGACAGAGCTGAACACAGGCGTGAATTAAGGTAGGCGCCGACTGGTAATGGATATGGAAGAAGCAAGTTGCAGACGACGACGGGCGAAGAAGAAAACTGGCGTTAATTATCTGGACATTTACACGCGTCCGCGTAGGTGTCCGCCTTGTTTTAGGCGGACATGTTGTGTCCTCGTTGCTGTCCGCGTAGCTGTCCGCGTTGTTTTAGGCGGACACTCATGAGGACACAAATGGAGTCCGTGTCCTAGTCTTGTCCGCATGAGTGTCCTCGCTTGTGTCCTCATGGTTCTGGGCGAACAAGAGAGTTAGGCGTGCTCTCAATTTGTCCACATGGCTGTCCTCGCTTGTGTCCTCATGGTTTTGGGCGGACACTCATGAGGTCACCATGCGGACACAAACTTTGACCGGCTCTAGATTCTTCGTTTGGACTCCGTTTTCTGAGCCGTTTGCGTCCATGCGTTCGTCTCTTCGTCTACTTTTCTCCCAGATTGGTTTTCCTCATGTTTAAACAATAATTTGTGAGATAAAAATAAAACATAAACTAGAGGAAAACTAACCGAAGTGGAGAAATGAGCAAGAAAAGTGCTAATATTATATATGAAATACACCTATAAAACATGCTCATTTGGACACTTATCAGCTCCTGAAGTATGTTTGAAATACCCTTAAGGTTTATGAAATGTAATTAAGGATTAGGTGGGGAATTATAGAGGCTAATATGCCCTAAAATGATTAAGAAGTTATACAATCTCCAAATGCACTTATATAAACAAATACATATAGTCCAACAAGAACACTAAACCTTACATAAAATATTGGACTAAAGTGGGAGTAATTATAAGGAGAAATCAACTAGGAAAGTTGATGTAACATGTAATATATCATTACATGAAATAAGATCACAAATATCATGAATGAATTAAAGAATATACTTAACTAGTCACAATCATTAGTAAAGTATACTAATCACTCAAACACAAAAAGAAATACACCTTAACAAAAGGAATACACCTTAGAACAAGGTAACTACACAAGTTACAACCTAACACATTAAACAAGTCCAAAAACACAACATGTAACACTTTAATGTTATAAGTTTCAAAAACTACAAAAAATACCCCACAAATATCTCTTGTTGGGCGGCAGCTTTAAGAGGGAAAACAAGGGAACCAAAAAGTTAAAAGCAAAAAAGCAACTTAAGGAGGATGGTTCCTAAAGTCATAAAAAGTCTTCTCCTTGGGAACTACCACTCACTCTCTTACATAACACTCATTCCTCTCATTTCTCCCATGCTTCATGCGACAGAAGCTCTCTCTCCTCCTTACGAGACTTCATCTTCTTCAACCTCTCTTTTCTTCTCTTCAAGCTCCAAAGAAGGCCATTAATGGTGAAGTAATCTCCTTACTCTCTTTTGCTCTTTAATCCTCATCTTTCTTCTTCAAGAACACCAAACATACTCTTTGCTTGTCATTACCGAAATTCCAGCACTTGGTGTCCAAAATCTATAGAGAAAGCATGGAGAATAACTAGCTAAAGTTCATGCAAGTTAAGGTAAGAAAAGTGTCTTAAATCTCCTTCATTCCTTCATTAAACAAAACAAGAACACCACTACTCATTCTCCTCTTGTTAGATCTGAAAATCAGTAGCTTTTTGGCCAAAAATCTAAAGTGAAATCATGGATAAATACTAGCCAAAGTCACCCAAGTAAAGGTAAGAAAAATATGGTTTAAGCTTCATTCCTTCCTTTCTCTTATGGTATCAGAAAATCACCACTTACCTAGCTCTTTTTTCTTCTCTTTCCACACAAATCTCAAGCTTCATCAAGCTCCAAGAGCTAGCCAAAAATCTTGACATAAAAGTCTCCTTAAGATATTTAAGGTAAATCTCATTTCTAGCACTCATTTTGTGCTTTAAGCTTAGCCTTTCCCTTTGAATATGTTTAGGTGCTGAAGATCTGAACTTGACTCCTTTCCTCTCTTCTTACTTGTGGCCGAAAAATGGAGGGAGACGATTGGCTCCACTCTTGCATGTTTCTCTCTTATAAACTCGATGCTTCAGTTGTTCATCCCCTACCTTGTGCACATGTTTTTTCTCCCTGCCACCCTACATCTACTCCAACCATGTCTTCCTCCAACATCAATATTCCCGATGCAGTTCTCAATGATCTGTCCCAGCCCGATTCACTGATTCGTCATCTGACATCTTACAAGCTCAACAACAACCCTCATGCTCCACCTTAATCATCCACCATCCGAACCTCTCCCTTAATAAACCATTCCCATGGCTGAGAAACAACAATCACCTCCACCTACCTCAGAAGCTATACACTCCACCCCGATTGTCGCCCCATCACCAAAAAATTACCCAAACACCAATCTCCTTCCTGACAATCTACGTATTAAAGAAGAAAACAAGGTGGAAAAGCCCCAAAATCAACATTAAGAAGAGTAAGTTCATAATCCAAGCCTTGGTGCTTAAAACATGTCCTAAAACCTTAGATTTATGCAGAAATCTAACTTCCCCCTTATGATTAAATAGGGTCAAGAACATACACCAAAGAAACTCACATTTGGAGCATAAAAAGGGTAAGTTATAACCTTAAGGTTAATTTATGTTTTAAGTTGTTTTTATGGGGTATTATATTATGGCCGAGATTGTGTTGATAAAAATGGATTATAATGACCTCAAGATGAACATAAATCTATGCGAACACCTTAGGTTATGTCCATAGATTACTTAAGACCTTAAATGGCATCTTTGACAAGTTTAAAGTGTTTTAGTGTGGGAAATTGAATATGGCCGAGAAGGAACTCATAAAAATGAGTTAGAATGACCCATAATAGGTCATAAAACTATAACATTTGATTATGTTTTCCAAGGAGTTAAGGACTTAAAAGTCAATATTACCCAAGTTTAAGTAATTTTTTGTAAATTACAGCCTTAGGCGGAATGGGTAGTTACTTGGCCGAGTATAAGTGTGTTATTATGGTTTTTTATGATTATGTAAAGTTAAGTTTATGGTTTGTATTAAGGCCAAGAGTTTAGGCGAAGTTTATAAGCATTTTTGATGTTTTAATGCTTTAAATGTTAAGGACTATTATGGTATTTAGTTAGATGTATAAATCTGTTGTTAGGGGTTGTATGGGTGAGAAAAACCACCTCAAAAGGTTGGTGTAAAAATACCTACGAAAATAGGTGGTATTTGGATGGAGTTTAAAGATAAAAGTTTATTTAAAAGTGATTAGGAACTTATGGGAGGTTCTAGTAATTAAGTGAGTAAAGGATGAGTGGGAAAATACAAATAAATAATATATGGAGTGACAAATGGTAAATAAGCTGAAAGTTAGGCCTTGATTGGTTAAGGAATGTAAATTACAAGTTTATGTAAGTTATAGGAGTTAAATGAAAAACCTAGAAAGAATTAGGGGTCAATCCATAATTTCTGGAAAATTAGGGTTAAGGCAGAATATTGGGTCAAACTTGGGAAGACTTTGGGTCTTTGACAAAATTAGAAAAAGAAAAGATTAAAATTGGAACTTGGGAAGAATTTAGGAGTTAATTGTAAAGTTTAGAAAATATGGGGGTCAAAGTGTAAATACTGGAAAATATGAGTCAAGACAGCATACTTGGTCAACTTAGAAGGGAAATTGGGGTTTGACCAAGTAAGATAAAGAAATGTAAAAAGTGTGAATTAAGGAAAGATTAGTGGTGATTTGGAAGTTAAGGAAAAGATGTGGGGCTAGTTCATAAATAAAGGAAAGATTATGGTGAAAATCAAATAGGGCAGTGAGGGGTCTGTTCGGAAATTTTAATACTTGGGTGGAAACTTTGAGATTAAATTAAATAAGTATGTAAACATATAAGATTTGGGATGCAATTGTAAAAGTTAGAAAATATTTGGTGGAAAAATGTAATATTAAATGACTTAGGGGTGTAGCCGTGAATAATAGAGAGATAGGAATGAATTTTAGTATAACGTTAAGATTTCATGACATAGCATAAAGAATATGGTCTTAATGTCAATGTGGAAGTTAGTATTAATTGTAGGGTTTTATAATCATATGAAAGAATATGAATATATGAAGTATTATGAATTATATAATAAGGTATGAGAATTTAATAAATTAAGAGTAAGATGGTTATAAGGTTCAGGATCATATTAGCTAGCATTATATAAGTTCTTAATGTTAGAAATAAAAGCTAAAGCAAATTAAGGAAGTTGTAGTTCACATGAAATAATGGGAGTTGTTTGTAATGTTATAGAATTATATACTAGGTGGAGAGTATATAAATTGGGAGTAGAGGTTGATGTATAAATATAATGATATGAATATGTACCTTAAGTTTTTTTTTATAATTTGGGCATATAGCCGAATTTTCTTATTAAAATAAAACAAGTGGATGGGTTGTGAATGGGCCTCATTAAAACCTCCCTAAGCAAAACCCAGTGGAAAAAGGCTAGGGAGAAAAAAGAGTGCCCACCTCATCCGTTACACACTTAGGAGCCCATCTAACTACTACCACTTTACCATGACTACCAAGAAGGAATATGTTACCTTAAGTATAAGGTCCTAAAGTTAATGTATAGTTTAAAGTCATTAGACTTAAGGATTTTATAATCCTTGTTATTTTATGTGAACATTTAAGATGTTGGAATTAATGAGGGATTATATATATATTAAGATTGAGATTTGAATTATGGAATGATAATGACTAGGAAGAAAACCTAAGTCATTTTTTTTAAAAGCCTAAGTATAAGATTAAATGTGTATAAGGAACCATTACATAAATGGTTAAGGAATTGTTTAAGGAATTTAATAACTTAATAACATTCCTAAGGTCATATAAACAAGTTGACCATACCAACTTTGACCTATCTATTAAGTTGACCATTGGAGTCAAACTGACAACTCATTAAAGTTAAATGAGATAAGTTAAATGAAAGACTTAATCCTAAAGTGGTAGATGATATAACATGTTAGTCACTAGCTAATCCCGGACTTAAATAACTCGAGTAATGACGACTAATTAATCACGGGGTTAAATACCAAGGGATTATTAATAATTTGGATACCGAATTGGTTTGAATTATAGTGAATTAATACTTAGCGATATATTCCAGAGCTGAGTATATAGAGGACGGACGTGGAACAGGACGTCAGCTTGAACCTCCGTCGGGTACGTGTATGTATATTGTTGTCTGAGTTGTTCCTGAGGATTCCCTTGGGTTCAGACATATATGTGTGATTGTTTGATAAGATTGATATGTATGCTTTTATATTGTTATGCTTATGTGAATTTAATTGCCCGAGTATTCCGCATTATTAATTGTGCGCGAACGGCTTTTGAACTAAGGTAATACCGACAGTGAACTCGAATCGAGTTATGAGTTAAGATAAGGAAAATACTGCTTCTGAAAGATTCATGAGATAGATCATATTATCCTTAAGCAACCTACATAAAATAACTTAGGTAGAGAATCGGTAATACCATTCTCAAGAGTAGATGTACTCGAACATGAAAGTAACTTTAATACCCCGGACTTAAAAGTGGTGATAAATTATTCTAATAAGATTATTAAAGGCCTAATGGTGCCTAGAGAGTGTTGGTAAAGAGAATAAAACCAAAAGAAAAGAGAAAATGCGTAAAACGCGAAAAACGCAAAAACACGCATTAAACGAGTAAAGGAGATATATGATCTCGTTAGGGTCCGAGATGGATTCCTAAGGCTTATTATGCCTAATTAGTATGAGGGAATGATTCGCAAAGAAAACAGATCCAATAATGGATTAAAACGCTAACGGAGTTTTAAGGCACATTTTTCGAGAAAAACCCAAAAACGTGACTTTGAGTGGTCAAACAGACCCGTAAAAATTATAGTTGATTATATAACTATAATTAAGTATTAATGGAAGCTTAAGAACCATTAAAAATAAAGAAACGAGAAAAATCCGAAAAACGGGCCCGGTTAGTGAATAGTGTCAAACCGGGTAAATTAACAAGCGTTTTCTGTAAAAGACGAAAAACGCTCCAGCTTAAATGCATACGTGGGGGCGGTTTAACATGTTAATCAGCCACACACACAATTAAATAACTAGCTCATTAAGTCACAACAAGACAAAAAAATAAAGTAGAAAGGTGAATAGTATAAGATGACTTTTGTACTCTCTCTCTCTTCTATTCTCATTCACTCACGATTTTCTCCCTCCCTCTGTGAACTTATTCTTCCTCCCTAAGCCATTGCTGGCAATTTTATAAACCCCTCCAAGCTCTCTTCTTCTTCTTCATCTACAAGGCACAAATCAACTCCAAATTGCAAAAAAATCACACCATTAGATTCCTCTCAACTTGGGGAACATTTCCCTCCTTTCAAAATCTGAAAAGCTCAAATTTGACCTCCATGGAAAAAGCTTGGATTGAAGGTTTTAAGGTGCCATCTTGATCTAGAACCACTCCTTGGTTGCTTAAGGTAAGAAATGAGTTCAAAAATCTCCATTTTCTAGCCTTCCTTTGATTTTTGGAAATTCCATCGTTGAGCTCCCTCTTCTTCCATGTCCAGCCGGTTTTTCATCTTCCATAAGGGCTGGAATTGTGCTAGCTTTCCTATCCGAGAACTCCTCCTAGAAGCTTCAAGGTAAAGCCCCTTCTTAAAGCTTAAGAATTCCTTTAAAATCTAGGTTAAAATGGGAGTTATGTATTGAGTGGTGTGTTGTTCTTGGGCTGGCCAGCTTGGGCTGTTTGGCCGGTTGAGAAACAAGAAATAAAGAGGGAAAGATGAAGTAAGGAAGGAGGAACAAAGAAAGAGAAACAAGAGGATTGAGATGTAAAGGCTTGTGAATATAAGGTAAATAATCTACCTTGGAGCCTAATGTAATGCTTTTAGGATTTTGGGATGGGAAGTGGTTGAATGAACCCAAAAGTTGTGTTAAATATGTATTTGGTGGTAGTTGAGAGAATTGTGAATTAATGCTTGATTTAAGGGCCTAAGAGTTATGCATTTGATGAATATTGCATTATGATGTATATGGAGAATTTGATGAGTATTGATGGATTTATGTGTCGGTGGTATAACCCTTGTGGGTTTGGTTAGTTTTAGGTTGAATTAAGTGATGATGTGAGCTTTGGACAATGTTAGAAAAGTAGCCGGTTATGGCGAAATTCCGGTAGAAATCGAAGTGGTTTAAGTGCCTTGGGAGTTCTAGAAAAAGAATGAGGATTTAAGGCTTTAAGATTAAGGCATGAACTTTGGTACTAGAAGTGCATTGTCTTGGAAGAGGTGGAATGGTTAAAATGAAAGAAAACAAAGTGCAAAGTGTTGGGGAGAAGCTAGAAATGCACAAGTGTGCATAAGTGCAAAATGAGAATGAAAATTTGTGAATTTGAGCAAGAATTTGAGTAAGGATTAAACCAATGATTTGAAAGGTTTAGAGCATTTTTTAGGGTGATTAAACATGTAGGAAACTTGTGGGAATAATAGGGAAAGGTTGGGTGTGGATTAAGGATTGAATTGGGATTGAAAAATTGCATTTGTAACAGGTTTTAGCAGGATCCAGGACTTGGTCCTTGGACAAAGTCCGGACCACCCTTAAATATAGGCCGAGAGTTCACCCCTGTATCTGGTCCAGGACTTGAGAGATGGACAAGGTCACCGACCACCCATGAAAATCAGCCGAGAGTTAGGAAATGTATTGGTCCGGGACTTTAGGTAGGGACCAAGTCCCGGACCACCCCCAGAATCATGTTGTGAGTGTTTTAAAGTGCTTAAATGATGGGGGTTTGAATGTTAATGATGTTAGATGATGTGTAGGCCTTGTTTGGTGACATGTAAAGGCCCTAAGAAGTGTAAACAAGTGCTAGAAGTGAGTGTGAAGTAAGAACTCAAATTAACAAGAGTAAAACCGAGATAATGGGACAATGGGTTTAAGTAAGGGAGTATTAGTTTTACATATACGTAAACCTTAATGTTAATAGAAACGTTTGAATGTTATCAGTGGAACAAGTATAAACCAAGGAACGTGAGGTCTCACGGTAAAGCTAACCCCGGTGAAAGGTATGATTTTCTCATGCCCCGTATGCTAACCGTGCTACGTTGATTTGTGTGTTTGTGTGCCGGCTTAATCAAGATAAAGGCATGAAAATGAATTATTGCATTTGATATGTATGTTTTGATGTGTACTGTATGAACTAACATACTTGAATGCCGGTGTGGTCTAACTTAGTGTATAGACCGAATCATAGTGAGTAACTATTGGCTAGAGACTCGTAGATCGGGTCGTATCGTAAAATAACGAAAACGTGTAAACACACAAACTATTGATTTAAGAATAACGATATCGTAAACTTGTGAACTCACTAGTATGTGAGGGAGTTGTACGGGTTTAGTAAACCCCGATAACGGTTAGAAAACCAGACTGAAACAATCTACAAACTAAATAAATGTGGAAAGGTAAATGAACCTCCATCTAGAGGATTGAAGATAGTTCAAAGATGTGAACTTGTGAGAAAAGTAAAGAGACATAAGGGATTATTAAACTCCCTTAAGATACGGTCGACCTCCTATACGAGGATTCGACCCGGTATGAGAAAATAACCGAAAGTATAGTATACAAGATGCAGGGGTAACCCTTAAACTAAGAGTAACCGAACTTAAGAAAAATTCCATAAGTCTTACGAAACATCGAGAGTGATGCTTCTAGACTAATATACATAATTATATTATAACTCCGAGAGAGGAGTGTATGGGAAAGTGAGAAGTCCGAGAGTAGTCGGACCTATGTGAAAGTAGTAGGAACTAAGAGAGAGTTCCGAGAGCTAGTTGAACCTTCCCACCATGCTAGACCCAGCGTAGGGTCGAAACCGGGGAAGTAAGACTAGGCTCGAAAGCCCGGTGGTGAGTCTTGTGAATGTCTCTATCGGGAGGCCATGTGTTTTGGCTTTAGAAATGATTGAGAGTAAACGTTGTGAATTACGTAGGAGACTAGTAGTGTCTCGAGAACTACGAGAACTGGAGTATAAGTAACCCAAGAGAGTGGGTGAGATAGAGAATAAATAACCCAAGAGAGTGGGTGAAATAAAGAATAAGTAACCCAAGAGTGTGGGTGTGATATTGAATAAGGAACTAAGGCCGAGTGAGGTAAAAACCCTCAAGGCCTAAGAGTAAGTTATTATGACCTAACAACCGTGTTATGTTAGTTGGGGATAGTATCCCATGATTGATTGTCGAATCATTATTTGGTGTACATAAATAATGTATTACTATATGCATGTTGATTGAATTAAAATGAATCCCATACTCTCGACAAAAGTAGTCGGCGTACCCCGGTTAGCACGCGGGGTATGCGAATTTCATATGCAGCAATGTGTTGAGCCCCTAGGGGCATCGTTTTTATTTTCAGGTACACCGAAGATGAGACCGTTCGAGAGTAGGACAGGGACAGTGGTTAGCATGGGTAGTTATAATTTAAATTACTTATGTGTTTGAATGAGGTGTAAGACCGAAAGTGTTGTCGGCATCCGTATGTGTAGTCTTGGTATAGTATGAAACGAAATGGAGTATTGTATTGTATGAGACTCGGTTAGAAATGAATGAGTAATGTATTTGTATTGTGTACTCGGTTATTCCGGTCCATCAGAGCGATGCAGTAGTTGAGTTAGGCCTAGTTAGCCACGTGGGTGGCTAACGGCATTGTACCACCCTCCGTTGTATTTAGAGTTCCGCTGCGATATTATGGGCAAACGCGACAATTTTAGAGGTAATTATGAGATTAGCGGATGGGGTGTTACAGTAACCTAGACGACTTCTAGGGCAACATTAAAAACCTAAAAGGCAAACACATGGGGAACTTATTCACTATAACCTAAAAGTAGATCGTAGGTAAGAGGATTAAGAAAACTTAATCACATTGTGAAAGGAATTGAATATGAGATGAAATCTAGGAATCATTGATTACCTGGTTGCGCATAGTGATCACTATAGATGATTACCGAATCAGATCCGTTCAATATGGAAAGCCAGCGAACCACATTTGATCGTTGGTCGGAGGGCACTACCGTTGGTGCATGGCTACGGCTGTAAAAAGGATCACCTTTAAAAAGGCAAAGAGGAAATCCAGAGATCTACAAATCGTTGGTCAGAGGGTACTACTATTGGTGCACAAGGACCACTGCCCAATAAACAAGGTATATAAACGGGTTATCCTAACATGACGCCTGTCGAGAGTTAATGAATTAAAAGTTAAAGGAATGAGTAAATGAACATTAGCTTAAATGTTGGTACGAGACTTCAATAAGTTTCGTGAATTTGGATAACGAATAAAAGGCCTTGAAGGCCGGATAACAGAAACCGTTCAAAGGGAAACAACTCTTGTATCATTATCGTCTAAACTCATTTATTGTATTGATTATTATGCATGTTATATGTGGAATTATGTGTGTGCATGATGGATGATTGTTGGATGTTTAATTATTGATTTTACAGTTTTATTATATATGCAAAATGGAATAGCATGAAATTGGAACTACATGATCACTCGACTAAGTAACTTAAATAGTTTGAAGGTTCATGATGATTATACAGTAGCATACTCAGCAATTGTGCTGAGCCTTTTATAGCCAACATATTTCAGAAGCATGATCGAAGACTAGAGCTAGAGTGCGGGATTTGAGGGTAGTTAGCAGTATACCTCGTTATTATGCTTTTGGATTTGGATTTCGGATTATACCGCTGTTGTATACGATGTTGATTAATTAAACTGCTCATTAGTTTACGGATTTAGTGTTGTATTTTATGGATATCTATCTCTCGTCATCATAACGTATTGAAATATGTTTTTATTTGGATGCTTCATTGCTCACATGGGTGAGCAGTGGCGGTAACACCCAGTGATAGTACGATCGATTTATTTCCGTTGTGACTCGTCGATTTAATTATGTTAAGTACGGTAGTTAATATGGATTTAGGAGGTAGGGGTATTACAATGTTGGCCATAAAGGCTCAGCACAACTGCTAAGTATGCTATTGCGTAACCGTCATGAACCCTCAAACTTCTTAAGTTACTTAGTCGAGTTATCATGTAGTTCCAATTTCATGCTATTCCGTTTTACATGTATAATAAATCTGTAAATGCAATAATTAAACATCCAACAAATCATCCATCATGCACACACATAATTCCGCATATAACTTATGCATAATAATCAATACAATAAACGAGTTCAGACGATAAAGATACGAGAGTTGTTTTCCTTTGAACGATTCCCGTTATCCGGCCTTCAAGGCCTTTTATTCATTATCAAATTTTACGAGAGTTATTGAAGTCTCGTACTAATGTGTAACAAATGTTCGTTTACTTATTCATTTAACCTTTAACTCTTTAACTCTTGACAAGCGTCATATTAGGACAACCCGTTTATATACTTCACACTCCTTGTTTATTGGGCAGTAGCCCGTGTACACCAATAGTAGTGCCCTCCGCCCAACGATCCAAAGATCTTTGGACTTCCTCTTTGTCTTTCTAAAGGCAAACCTTTGCGGCCGTAGCCATGCACCATCGGTAGTGCCCTCCGACCAACGATCAAATATGGCTTGCTGTCTTTCCATATTGAGCGGACCCGATTCAGTAATCCTCTCTAGTGATCACAATGCGCAACCAGGTAATCAATGATTCCTGGATTTCTTCATAGTCAATCCTTTTCACCATGTGATCAAGTTTTCTTAATTCTCTTACCTAATATCTACTCTTACGTTATAGTGAATAAATTCTCCGTGTGTTTGCCTTTTAGGTCTTTAATGTTCACCTTGAATTTATCTAGGTTACTTTCATGTTCGAGTACATCTACTCTTGAGAATGGCATTACCAATTCTCTACCTAAGTTATTTTACTTAGGTTGCTTAAGGATAATTGGCTCCGTTCGGACGCGGCATAAAGTTGATAGTTTTGGGGGTGGTCCCTGCGTGGGTCCCACGTGGGTCCTACGTTCTACTCCAATAATATACTGTCACATATAAAACAAACACAAAACAGCCAGACCAAAACAACCACAAAACACCATACCGAACGCAGCCAATATGATCTATCTCATTAATCTTTCATAAGCAGCATTTTCCTTATCTTACTCATAACTCGATTCGAGTTTGTAGTCGGTATTGCCTCAGTTCAAAAGTCATTCGCGCACAGTTAATAACACAGAATATTTGGGCAACTAAATGCACATAAGCATATCAATATACAAGCACACATATCAATCTTTCAAACATTCGCACATACATGTATGAACGCAAGGAAATCCTCAGCAACAATCGAACCACACAATAACATACCCTTCACCAAGGTAGAGACGCAGACGTCCTATCCCTCGCCCGTCCTCTATGTACTCAGCTCTAGAAAAAATCGCTAAGTATTAATTCATTATAATTCAAACCAATTCGGTATTCCGAATAATTACTAATCCCCGGTACTTAACGCCGTGATTAATCTATCATCATTACTCGGATTATTACTTGAGTTATTTAAGTTCGGGATTAGCTAATTAATCATTTAATTATGTTAGTAACTAACATGTTGTATTTTATTCAACTTTAGGATTAAGTTTTTTAATTAACTTATCTCATTTAATTTCAGCGAGTTGTTAATTTGACTCCTATGGTCAACTTATTAGATAGGTCAAAGTTGGTATGGTCAACTTGTTTATATGACCTTAGGATTATTTTTTATTTAATTCCTTAAACAATTCCTTAACCATTTATGTAATGGTTTCTTATATACATTCAATCTTATACTAATGACTTAGGTTTCCTTCCTCGTCATTGCCATTCTGAAATTCAAACCTCAATCTTAATATATAATCCCTCATTAACTCCAACATCTTAAAGGTTCACATAAAATAATAAGGATTATAAAATCCTTAAGTCTCTAATGACTTTAAACTCCACTAGCTTTAGGACCTTATACTTATAAGTGTAACATATCCAAATCATCATCTTATACATCAACTCTACTTTCAATTTATATAATTCCCACTTTAGTATATAATTTTACAACATTACAAAAAACTTCCATCATCCCAATATTCACATTATTTCATGTGAATTATTAGGGCATCCACAATAGGGGTTCTTGACACGGTTACATATGTGAAATGTTCTATAATGGTGTGGATTCCACCCATTTCTCTCTCCAAGGTTCTTAAATAAGAACCCCACTTTTTATGACACATTAGACCCACCTATGTGTATCTCTCTCTTTCATATTTATCTCACATCTAAATAGTGATAGTTTGTTGGTTGTTCACTAAGAGTGAGAAGATTAAGAAACTTTGTTATTGTAGTGAATAGAGTTTCTTAAGTAATAAAATATAATTTTTAAATGACATGGCACCTAGGAATGTGTTAAGAAACTTAAAACCATTGTGGATGCCCTTAAAAATCTTAAGGTTTCTATTATCTCCAATCCTTTACATTAATACTTATGCTTAATGTCGGTGTAAAAAAAAAAGACTTACGCTTAATGTTATATAAGGTAACTCTCAACCCTTAACATTATTTCATTCCAACCTTACTCTTAATTTATTAAATTCTCAAACCTTATTATAAAATTCATAATACCCCATATATTCATATTCTTTCATATGAATTATAAAATCCTTTAATTTATACCAACTTTCATAATTTGACATTAAGACCATATTCTTAATGCTATATCATGTAATCCTAAATCTTATACTAAAGCTTCACTCTTAATCCCCTATAATTCACGGTTATACCCCTCATTTATTTATTATTACATTTTTGCCCACCAAATGTTTTCTAATTTTACAATTACATTCCAAAATCACATTTCTTATATATTTACATACTTACTTAATTGTAATCTCGATGTTTCCGCCTAAAATATTAAAATTACCGAACAGACCTCTTACTGTCCTATTTGATTTTTCACCCTAATCTTTCCCATATTTACGGATTAGCCCCACACCTTTCCTAAACTTTCAAATCACCACCAATCTTCCTTAGTTCTCACTTTTAACTAGGGGTGGCAATATTTACCAAACCCGATAATCCGACCCAAACCTAACCCGTAAATAGCGGGTATGGGTTAAGATTATTGACCCATTTAATTATTGGGTTGGGTATGGGTTACCTATTAAATATATAGGTTGGGTATGGGTTAAGGTACCTAACCCGAATTCAACCCGACCCGTTTACTTAATTTAATTAAAATAAATAATATGTATATATTTTACTTTTATTGGATATGTATTAATTCTATAACCATTAGTATAATAGCAATAAAAAATACTATCACATTTTTAGGTCCACAACATAATTATTTAATAAATCCAAATACATTCTCTAGCCCATCTATATCCACCATTGACTCTTTGTTTGAAAATCTAAATACTATGTCAATCATTAGTCGCGCAAACTCCACCGTTCACACTATTTCATCCGCACAAATAACGGCTATGGGTTGAGATTATTGACCCATTTAACAGAATGTTGACATTTGGAAAAACGGTACACAATGATTCAAAATAAATGACCGTGTGCACGCTTTTATGGATGACTGATCATTTTGTAGAAAAACAAAAGTATTTGTAATTAAACGGGTTAAATGGGTCGGGTTTGGGTTCATTGATTCTATATGGGTTGTATATGGGTTGAAAATTTGTAACCCGATTACTATTGGGTCGGGTTTGGTTAGGGTTGTCAATTTTGGGTTTTGGGTCGGGTTGACTTCAACCCGAACCCGACCTTCTCATGTTTCACATCAACCAGAAACCGACCCGAACCCGAAACGGGTTATGTTATGTCAACCCGAATCTGACCTGGTGACCCGAAATCAACCCGAAACTGATCCGAAACCCGAAATCAACCCAAAATCGACCCAAAATCGACCCAAATTGACCCAAAATTGACCCAAATCATCCCGAAATCGACCCGAAATCAACCTAATTTAGAAATATTGTACTATCATCATCCAAATTCTACACAAATCACCAAGACAATATAACATAACATATAAAACCATCAAACATAAATCGTTACATGATTGATATATTAAGAGGTATGTCACATAACTATAAGAATATATATTTTTTCTTTTCTTTTTTAAAAATATTTTCGGGCTACGGGTTGAAATCGGGTCGGCAGCTCAAACCCAAAACCAACCCGAGTTTTTTGCAACCCAACCCGAACCCGACCCAAAAATGTTTTCGGGTTGAAAATTGCAACCCAAACCCGCGTTTTAGCGTGTCGGTTTGGGTCAGATTTCGGGTTCGTGTCAAGATTGACATCCCTAGGTATGGTCAATACAATTTTAATCGGGTTGGGTATGGGTGAGCTTCAACCCAACCCTTCAACCCGAATTGCCACCCCTACTTTTAACATCTCTTTCTCTTACTTGGTCAAACCCAATTTACACCTAGGTTTGACTTAATTATTCTGACTCCCTCGTACTTTCTGAATTTACACTTTGGATCCCTATATTTTCTAAACTTTACAATTAACTCATAAATTCTTCCTAAGTTCCAATTTTAACCTTTCCTTTTTATAATTTGGTCAAATCCCCAAAGTCTTCCCAAGTGTGACCTAATAATCTGCCTTGACCCTTAATTTTCCAGAAATTATGAATTGACCTCAATTTCTTCCTACGGTTTCATTTAACTCCTAAACTTACAAAAACTTGTATTTTACATTCTTTAACCAATCAAGGCCTAACTTTCGGTTTATATATCCTTTGTCACTCCATATATTATTTATTTACATTTACCCACTCATCCACTAAGCTTCATCCAAAGACTACCTATTTTCGTAGGTATTTTAACACCAACATTTTGAGGTGGTCGTACTCATCTAAACATCCCATTAACATCATATTTACACATCTAATTTAGTACCATAAGAGTCCTTAACCTTTAAAGCATTAAAAATACCAAAAATGCTTATAAACTTAACTTAAACTTGTGACATAATGCAAGCCATAAGATAACCTTTAAATACTCAAAATTTCACATAATATCATGCCCATTTTCAGACAGAACACTACCTATTTGGTGTTCACTTAAAACCACTTATACTTATCCAAATTTGACACTTTATACTTATAAATCATTTGTGAACAAAACCAAATATGTTAATATAGATTTAAGTTCATTATTAGGTAATTTTTAACCATTTTTAGACTTTACCCATGGAAATAATTAATACATAACAGCGACACTAAAACACCAAAATGTGCATTAAGGTTAAGTATTAACCTTAAGGTTTCCAATGGAGTTTTAGGAACTCTAACTCTCTGCCCTATATATAGTAAAATTACGAGGAAATAATATCCTTGTACATATCTAAGGGTTATAAAAAGGTTTTAAGCTCTATAAACTAGATTAAAGCTTACCCTTTGCTTAGTGTTGTTTTTTACTTTTCACCTTGTCCTCCTTTGATTTCGGCCAACACACACCGGATGGGTTAGGATCCATTTTTAGCCATGTTTAAAGAGTAAGAAGAAGCAAAGTTAGGGACGTAAGACACCCAAAGATGACAATAGGAATAACTAGAAGCTTAAAGCACACTTGTGCACTAAAGAGTGAGATTTACCTTGGAAGCTTTCAAGGTGAGATTTTTCCTCCAACTTTCAGCCAACACTACATGAGTATGTCTAAGGTCAGATATTGTGTATATCTATAACTTAGAAGGTAGTTAAAGCATGGAAAACTCTAGTTTCATGAATTACATTAAGTTATAAGTATACCTTGCTTTGAGCTTGTTTTTCCCTTGGAACTTTCGGCCAACACAAGGAGTTGATGAAGCTCAAGTTTTATGTGACAAAAGGTGAAGAGAATGAGCTAGGTTAGATGGATTTTCAGACAGCTATAATTCATAAGAAAACCTTGGAGCTTAAAGTGCATTTTTCTTATATTTGTTTCGGTTTTGAACTAGCTAACTCCACCCATGTTTCCTTTCTGGTTTTAGCCTCCAAAGTTGTATATTTTTGGCCCTAGATGAAGAAGAAGAAGAATATTTGGTGTTGTTCTTTCTTTTTTTTGATTAAGAAAGGAAGGAGATTTAAGAGATTTTTCTTACTTTAACTTGGTTGAACTTTGGCTAGCTTTTTTTCATGGTTTAACTTCTTATTTTTGGATCCAAAGCTACATATTTATAGTCCAAGAGATGAAGGAGAAGAGTGGGTGTGTTATTGGTGAAGAAAACTGAAGATTAAGAGCAAAAGAGAGTAAGGAGGTTACTTCACCATTGATGCCTTTCATGGAGCTTGAAGAGAAGAGGAAGAAGGGAGGAGATGGATATTCACGTAAGGGAGAGAGGATGGGAGGCTGTCACATGAGGGCATGGGAGAAATGAGAGAAATGGGTGTTGTGTAAGAGAGTGTGGGTGGTAGTTCCCAAGGAGAAGACTTTTGTGCTTTATGAAGCTTCCCCCTTAAGAGTACAATTTAATTTATGTTTTGTTTCCCTCCAAAAGGTGGCTGGCCAGCTAATGGGTTTTGGGGTGTTTTTTTGAAAATTTTGGTACTTATAACATTAATGTGTTACATGTTGCTCATTTGGACTTGTTTCATGTGTTGGTTGTGACTTGTGTAGTTACCTTGTTCTAAGGTATATTCTTTTGTGTTAAGGTATATTCTTTTGTGTTTCGAGTGATTAGTATACTTTACTAATCATTATGACTAGTTAAGTATATTCATTAATTCATTCATGACATTTGTGATCTTATTTAATGTAATAATATATTACATGTTACATCAACTTTCCTAGTTGATTTCTCCTTATAATTACTCCCACTTTAGTCCAATATTTTATGTAAGGTTTAGTGACCTTGTTGGAATATATGTATTTTTTTTATATAAACATTTAGAGATTGTATAACTCCTTAATCATTTTAGGGCTTATTAGCCTCTATAATTCCCAACCTAATCCTTAATTACATTTCATAAACCTTAGGGGTATTTCAGTATAGGGTTTTCACAATAAATCCAGCAAGCTGAAGATTGTAGTCAGCTGATTATAGGTGATTTAATCGTAGACTGACCAACTTTACATGGAAATCTAATAGGGTCTATAAGTAATTGTTAGTGGATAAATTCTTTATAATCGCATGACATTTTCTTGGATTTGCTTTTGTTTTGCGAGCCTCATTTTGATATCAATATACTAAAAGTTTACATTTATTAAAACAAGTTTTTAAAATATAATAATAGGATTGTTGTATATCTGTCAATTTGGATTGATGGTTCGGGTTGATATCAACCCTAAGCCAACCAATCTACATAAAACATTAACCCCAATCCAACCAAAAAAATAAATGGGTCAAAAAATTATGACCCTAACCCAACCCGTTTAAAAAATTTAAACCCTAACCCAACCCACACAACCCATTTTTTAAGGAAACACAATACTTCATATTACTTAACACGGTCATAAATGTCACAATTCATGAGATTAAATTGTATAAATTTAGTACAACATCAACTTTGATAGACCACTTTTCAAACTTAAGAGTCTATTTCGACGGTTGTGACTACAAACCGCCAAAATAGATGCTCTCCAAAATTATAAACTAACAACATCTATATCGGCGGTTTTTAGCTTAGAACCGCCGAGATAGAGTCTGGGTCAGAACTTGGTTGATCCCTTGGTCGGTCAATACCAGAATGTATTCTGTAACTGACCGACCCTAGACCATGGGTCGGTCGGTTCCAGAATGCATTCAGGTATTGACCGACCTAGGGTCTAAGGTCGGTCGGTTCCAGAATACATTCTGATATTGACCGACCAATGGACCGACCGAGGCCCTATCTCGGCGGTCTTAAGCTAAAACCGCCGGGATAGGCGGTATTTTAGTAGCTAAGAACCACCGAAATAGCCCACTTTTTTTGTTTTTTCCATTCTAGCTTATTATTCACCATAACACACCAATTGATTCAACCAGACCTGTAATATGTATAATATAGCTGCCTCCACATTAGGGCGCTCCAATACACATTAATAAAGTTCGAAAAGCGCCCAATATCAACAACGCGCCACAATTTGAGAGTTAACGAACCAACAACACAAAAAACACATGCATTACAAAGAATAACTAAAGTAAACTTCATATCTACCAATACACCATCCACAAATGCATAGAATTGCAATTACACTTCATATCTACCAATACACCATCCACAAATGCTTCAAATTGCAATTACGTTATCAAAAAAGTACTTAAATCAACTTAATCATTAACAAGTCATCAAATTTGTGCAGATGAAATCCGACCATTCCTCAAGCATCTCAACTATTTGAGCATCTTCATATTCACCACGTTGGAGCAATGTTCATAAGCCCTGAAAAAAAGAAAATGAACATTAATTTAAAAACTACAAGTCTAACAACATGTAAAGAGCTAAACTAAAACTTTCAAAGAATGTTATATACCTTGTCTAACGAGTAATCTGTTAAAAGGGACGACGTTGCTACTATGTTATGCATAATTTCATGACATAGTATCCACATTCCGAACCCCCAGGCTGCACCGGGCACTATATACACACACATATCACAATTATAAACTAGTGATGACATTATCACACAAATTTAGTAATTAAGAATACCTTGACTAGGTTCCAAGGGATAATATTCTTCATTTGTCTTTGCAATGACATAAATGCAACTCTCATGGAACTATATACATCAAACATACAGTTTTACATACATGTAGTTACATTGGAAGTTTTGAAACAATATTGTTAACTATTAAAACAATGTTGTTTAAGATAACAAACTCACCTCAATATCGCTGTGGAAATCCTCGGTTTCTTGGCACTCTTACTAAGTGAGTCAAATTTTAAGATTCTTGGGTGCTTCATCACCAACACAAGCAATGATCAGTGTCGACTGTTCACAAATTACAACAATATATTGAAATCATTAAACAACTAGCACAATTTATAAATAGATAATACTAAGAGAAATAGTCAAATAACATACCCTTGATGATATGGCATCATAATAAATGACTTGTTTGCACATTGAAAGATGGCATTTGTCATATATTGCATAGGGCCTTCAGGGTCACTTGTCATGGTGGTTTCACAGCACATAGAAGGACACATGAATCCGAAACTTGCATTTTGGTAATCCATGAGTGCCTTATTATGCACATGCCTGCACCATAAAGACAATAACATCAGTTATTTAATTTTTATTCAAACAACTAATTCATCATCGATCAATGCATTCAAACTATAAAAGGTAGTAGTCACTCACATGACGGCTGACTTGATGATCGACACATTTAACCAATCCCTCGTGAATACCTCTATGAAATCGGACATATATATCTCAAATTTATGTGCTTGTCTTGATGCAGCTTGATAGTGAAATATGGCTTGGTCATCCCCACAGTGATCGAATCACTGTGAGGTGACGTCAGCAGCAACGCCGATGTAGAACTTCATATTCGGTGGTGACAAGCCCACCAATATCCTTTGCTCCACCAAATCAGGTCTGCACAATTGGTGGATGCCTTCGATTGAACTGGTGAGCATTCTTTCCTTTTCCCTTATCATTTGTTATCGCTCATTTCCTAATATATTAACTAATTAATATATGGATTCAAAGTAGTATATCATAGTTTTAGAGCAATGATTAACAGTACTTACCTGTCCAGAGGTTTAATCAATCGAACTTGTAACACCCCTACAACGCTCCTAACAACTACCGAAATCGCAGCGGAAATAACCAACCAAACAATAACTAAACGCTTTGGTGTTACAACGCCGTTAACCACCCACGTGGTTAACTAGGCAGAATAAATACAATGTATCGGTCTGATGATCAGACTCCCGAGCATAGAATCTAACTTCCATATATATAACATAGCCAACCATACCGAGTATTTAATTTACAACACACCTTCCAACCGTAAACATCCACCAGTATTTTAGCAAACGGTACCAAAATGTAATGCCTCGGGAGCACAGGCGCATCCCGGGCTCAACAACCAACATAGCCAAAAGTACATCAACGACCTAGGACCTAGAGCCACTCTGCTTCTTCGATCCTCATCCTGCAATAAAATATGGAGCCCCCGAGGGGGTCAGCAACCTTTGCTGGTATGGCTAACGCGCAGCCCATCGGCTACCGGGATACGCGCAACCATTTGTCATAATAACATGGCATTCATTTTAGAACATCCAACATATATATATATATACCATAGCATAGCAAGGGAAATTGCATAGCATCATAACAATACACAACACCATAAAATCGGTCCTCACAGGAACCTTCCACCATAGTTAGTATACCATGTGAGCCTAGAGATTTTTACCAATCCCATGTTAAGCTCGTTACCAACCTCGTTACCGTCCAGTTATATAGAACGGTTAACTTATACCCAAGTGTAGTCGGTATAGTAATCCCAAGCACACCGAAATAACATACGTATGCCCCTATGGCCCGACGTGAGTCAGTAACTAGCTTTGGATAAGCTAAGGGAAGGTAGAAACCAAATTGGAATACCACCTATACATACATACACCAAGAGAGCCGAACCGGATATGATATCGACTCCCCCCATCACACACGTGGCCGGAACAACCGGACGTCCTCCCCCCCCCGATTAGCACTTGTTAGTGATCACACAATATTTTGTTAAGTCACAAACAAGCAAATTTTAGGTCTTGTTAGACAACCAAGGGAAGGAGTCACAACTTACAACATCTTAATGTATAACAACTGTAAACTCTTTTCATGCCTTAATCTTATAAGGTCGTAACACACAGAAAAGCAAACAACATCCAAGCCGGTGTAAACCGGTAGACAACAGACTGCAAGAAAACCATACCTTGGTCCTTGCCTCGTTTCGTTTCCACCTTGAGAGAATCCTAAACACATTAGTAACGTCGGTTAATTAACGCACTAATCCATTATTAACATTATCTACTCTCAACATTACTAGTTTATTTTTATTTACACTTGTTACATCTTTTCATCCTTTTAATTGCCTTTAAAACCCACCTAACATGTCTATATAACCTTATTATATCATTACTAACCAACTACTATTTTTAGATAACAATTCCATCTTTAAAACAATAATTTTTGGTCCATACAGTGGCCTGTCCGAACTTGTGTCCGAGCTTCCAAGTTCGGACACAAGCCGTGATTTTAACAGAAAACAGACACACGTCCGAACTTATGTCCGGACTTCGGAAGTTCGGACGTGAGCCGAGAAAAATTTAGACAGAAATCCGTGCGTCCGAACATGTGTCCGGACTTCCCAAGTTCGGACACAGTTCGAGGATAATCCTAAGGATGGGTGGGTACGTCCGAACATGTGTCCGGACTTCCCAAGTTCGGACACTGTTCGCGAGTGAGAATTTCTTTACCCAACAGGGCCTGTCCGAACTTCCACATCCGGACGGAAGTTCGGACAAGGCATTATACTCCAATTTCTAAGCCTTCAAACACTTAACCAAATTTCCCCAAGGCCTCCAACACTTATAGTATCCTCTCCTTAAGTTCCTAAGTGGTATTCCTTGTCTATTCTAGTCATTATACCAAGACATATCTTCTACACAACATTATTACTTAAACATCATTTCTTACAAACTAAAACTCTTTATGTCATCATTGAAATCTCTTTTTCTAAGCTTGCACTTTTTCTCCTTATTTTAACATCATCTCCCAAGCATCATCTCTCACAACTACTCCTTATATCCTTCTTGAAACTCTTTCCTAGTGTACACTTCTCCTTATTTTACCAAAGTTTGCCTAGGTATTTACCTAAGTCCAAAGTGACTTTGGTACTTACTAATCTCAAGATCATGCCTAAGTCCTTATTACACTCTAGAGTACTTCTTAGTTCATCAAAATTCCTTTAAACATCATGAACTCCTTATTCATTTCCTACATTTCTAACTCACCAAACCTTATGTAAACACTTAGAACTTCTTACTTCTTACCTAAATTTTGACATGGATTCCCCTAGAACATTACTAAGCCTAAACACTTTGCTTTCTCCATTAAACACACAAGAACATCTAGAATCACCAAGAACACTCTCATACACAACTTCACCAAATTCACACTACATTACAATATAGTGCATAATTTAAATTGCATGGCACTTAGGCCCTTAAAATGCATGGCTCTTAGGCCCTTAAAGTGCTTAAATCATAAACACTGAATTTCCACAATATATATGCCTTTAACCTGCGATACATACAACAAGGCATATGTTATTTTACTAGTCTCTTGAGAACACTTTACTAAGTCATTCACCATTTGCTCTTTAGGTAGTTTTAATAAGCATTTATAAGCTCATTTCTCCTAAGGCATTAAACAACATTAGGTTAGTAGATTTACCTCTTTTCCAAAACACTTCCTTCTTGTTTCCTTACAAAACCGTATGGTATTTTGATTCCTTGTCAAGCTCTAAACAATATACAAACACCATAATGAGTATTCAAGCTTTGAGCTTCATCTCATTGTAAACCCTAATTTTACATTGTTTCAAAAACATTAATGTAGTTGTTTTACCTTGATCTTTGAGGAGAGTTTGAATATATAACAAGAGAGGACTCCACCTAGTCCATGAAGAGTTGAAATGAAGCTAGAACAAAGTCACACAAAGAGCTATATCAATGTGTATTTTCGGTCAAGGTAAGAACATGGAGGAAACATGATTTTTCTTTGAGATTCCTTACCTAGAAGCAAAGGAGATCAACAATATGTCAAAATACAAGCTCAAGCTCCTTCAATGGTGGAACACCTTGGCACCGAAATGGGGCTCTTGGAGTTTTGAGAAGATAGGAATGAAGAGCTTGATGAGAGGAAGAGATTGGTGGTCTTAGAATTTGATTTGGACAAGTGAGCTTGATTTAGCAAGAGGTCAAAGTGGAGTTTCTATGG
The DNA here is from genome assembly GCA_023374045.1 of Limonium bicolor. Taxonomy (NCBI): domain Eukaryota; kingdom Viridiplantae; phylum Streptophyta; class Magnoliopsida; order Caryophyllales; family Plumbaginaceae; genus Limonium; species Limonium bicolor. Next base: position 125,657,948 of record CM041782.1, read on the forward strand.
TGGTAGTGGTATTACCGAGAGAGAGCAGCAAGAAGAAGGAAGAAGAAGAGTGTGACCGTGGGAAATGAAGGAAGGAAAGAGAGAATGAGATAGAATTTGCTTTTAAGAGATATTTAGCTTATAAAGTAAAAAGTAAGTTTAATTAGTTTTCTTTACTTACTTATTAATCAACTAGAGAGTGGTGAGTCACCACACTTAGAAAACCGGCCCCTTATATTATAATGAGGGTATTTTAGTCTTTGTTTGTCAATTTAATTACTTAATACAACATATGTTATAAACTAGCTTATAAAAATCACTATTCACCTAAACAAGGCACTTAGAAGTGAAATTTTTGATTTCCCATTAATATAGCCACCCAAATGTGATACTATATAGTACACATATATATTTAAGAGTAATGATGGACATTTAGCCACTCAAACCCATTTACAAGACAATTTTTCAAAAATGTGCTTTAAGACTTCTTAAAGCACATTTGTGTTTTAACTTGTTTTCAAGCTTGGTTTTCTTTGGTAATTGGTTTAATATGTTCATTAATATATATATGGTCTTGGTAAGTTCATTAGGTCTTACCCAAGCTTATTCCAAGCTTAGAGCACATTTTAGCTCTTATTGACTTTAAAGCACATTTTGTGTTTCTTTTGTTTAAATTTGTTTACTAATGTTTCTAAGACTCTTTTTAGTCTTAATAAATCATGTTTTAATGTTTAACCAACATACCAAGGTTTGGGGTATTTCAATCTACCCCCCTTAAAAGAACTTTGTCCCCAAAGTTCATACTTCCCACATATCTTATTTAATAGAACACGGAAAAAACTATCTTATAACACCACACTTCCAAAACATCATTACCACACAACCATCATACTTACACCACAACGGACTCGAGGTCCAAACCACATAATACCATTCAGACACAACGGTCTGTAACATAACATAGACAATGTATACATATACATGTCGTACCTACATGTGACACAACCATAACCGAACGGCTCTACCCCCCTTAAAAAGGGGTACGCCCGTACCCTATACATATAAACACTAAGAGCAAACAATGACGGGTGCTTCACCTCATCTTATCTTCCAGCTCCCAAGTGGCCTCCTCAACGTCCTGGTTAGACCAGAGGACCTTCACCAGTCTCACGACTTATGGCGAGTGTCTCGAGTCTTAGTATCCAGAATCCGTACGGGAGTCTCCACTGATCGCATGGTCGGCTCTAAGGTTAGCCTTTCCGGCTGAAGCACATGAGACGGATGAGACATATACTCTTTAACTGGGACACATGAAATAATCATGTACCTTGCCCAGTTCGGCGGGTAAATCAAGTCTATAAGCTACCGGGCCGATCCGCTCCGTCACAACATAAGGCCCCACATATTTCGGGCTCAACTTGCCTTTGGCCAAAACGAAATACTCCCTTCATGGGGGATACCCTAAGAAATACCTGATCGCCCACGGCGAACTCCAGGTCACGTCGGCGCACATCAGCGTACGACTTCTGTCTATCCTGAGCTGCTTTCATGTTAGCCCGGATCTGGCGAACTTCTGCCTGAACCTGTTCCAGATACTCTGGTCCTATAATGACCGTCTCACTCGACTCATCCCAGCATAAAGGCGTGCGGCATGGTCTACCGTACAATGCCTGGAAGGGAGACATCTTGATCGAAGCATGGTAACTGTTGTTGTACTAAACCGATCAGATGTAACTTATCAATCAGCTGGTCTGAAAGTCAAGTGCACATGCACGTAACATATCCTCAAGTGTCTGGATGGTGCGCTCACTCTGACCATCTGTCTGTGGGTGAAACGCTGTGCTCAATTTCAGTTCAGTACCTAGTGCCTCTCGCGGACTTCCAATATCTGGATAGGAATCTGGTATCTCTGTCAGATACAATCGTTTCGGAAACCCATGATGTCTACAATCTCTTGTCGAAGAGCTCTGCAAGCTTAGCCACTTTCCAGGTGTCCTTCATCGGTATGAATCGAGCCACCTTGGTCAGTCGGTCTACCACAACCCAAATCATATTCAGACCTCCCCTTGTAGGCGGAAGCCCTACCACGAAGTCCATAGATATGTCATGGAACTTCCACTCCGGCACTGGCATTGGCTGCACCATACCACCAGGCCGTCGGTGCTCAAACTTGACCTTCTGACAAGTGAGACACCTCAACACATAGTCATTACATCCTTTTTCATTCCAGTCCACCAAAATATCTTTCATACCTTTATACATCTTTGAAGCTCCGGGGTGAATCGAAGTCGTAGAACAATGGGATTCACTCAGTATGCGCTCCTTCAGCTCAGCGCTACTCCTCGGTATACACAACCGGCCATTAAGCCTAATCAGGTCATCATCGTGGAGTCTGAAGTCGTACTTCTGACCCTCGAATGTGCCATCAATAAGCTCTGTCTAATCTCCACCATATACTGATCCGTCATCTGAGCACTCCGCACCTCTTCAACCAAGCCAGTATGAGAGACTAGCGAATGGAGAGAGTGTGTGCTCGGCGACTCAATGCGTCAGCTACCACATTTGCCTTACCCTCCTTGTACTGTAAATTGATGTCATAATCATTTAAGAACTCGACCCACCTTCTTTGCCTCATGTTCAACTCTTTCTGAGTGAACAAGTATTTCAAACTCTTATGGTCGGAATAGATTGTCACGCTTACCCCATACAAATGATGTCGCCATATCTTCAGTGCGAAGACAATGGCCCCCAATTCTAAGTCGTGGGTAGGGTAGTTCTCCTCATGCTTCTTCAGCTGTCGGGAGGCGTAAGCCACGACCTTCCCGTGTTGCATCAACACACAACCCATACCCCTGCCTGATGCGTCGCAATAGACCTCAAAACATCTGGACCGTCTGGTAATGTCAGAACCGGTGCAGATGTCAGAGCATCCTTGAGACTCGTGAAAGCACTCTCACAGTCGACTGTCCACTCGAATGGTGCATCCTTTTTCATCAAGGAAGTCATCGGCTTCGAGACACTGGAGAAGTCCTTCACAAACCTCCTATAATAACCTGCCAGACCGAGGAAGCTCCTGATGTCGGTAACTGTCTTCGGCCTAGGCCAGGTGCGCACTGCATCTATCTTTGCCGATCAACAGCGATCCCGGCCTCAGAAATCACATGTCCAAGGAATGATACTTGGTTCAACCAAAATTCACACTTAGAAAATTTAGCATACAGCTGATTCTTCTCAATGTTGCAATACATCTCTCAGGTGGCTTTCATGCTCACCTCTCGATTTCGAATACACAAGTATGTCATCGATGAAGACTACCACTGATTTGTCCAACTGATCTTGGAACAAACGGTTCATTAAGTCCATGAACTTTGCTGGTGCATTTGACAAGCCAAACGGCATAACTGTGAACTAATAGCCCATACCTAGTTCTGAATGCTGTCTTTTCGATATCACTGTCACGGATGGCAATCTGGTGGTATCCGGAACGTAGGTCTATCTTGGAGAATACTGATGCTCCCCTCAGCTGATCAAATAGATCGTCGATGCGTGGTAAGGGTAACGGTTCTTCACCGTAACAGCATTCAGCTCCCGATAATCAATACACAGGCGGAGGCTACCGTCCTTCTTCTTCACGAAGAGGACCGGCGCTCCCCATGGTGAAACACTAGGGCGGATAAAGCCCTTGTCGAGTAGGTCTCTCAGCTGCTCCTTGAGCTCTGTCATCTCTGCTGGAGCCATACGATAAGGCGCTTTCGCAATGGGTCCGGTGCCCGGAACTAGATCAATCTCAAACTCAACCTCTCGTGCTGGCGGCATGCCCGGCAGTTCCTTAGGAAATACATCAGGAAACTCCGACACTACCAACATCTGGGCTAAACTCAGGGTCTCTCTCTATGTCCTGGACATAGCAGAGGTATACATCATTTCCTCGTCGCAACTCACGATACATGGCCATGGCGGTGATGATCTGTGTCGAAGGCTCCCTGGGCCTCTGGCGGTATGATATAGTAACCCAGATGGACTCCGAAGAAGCAGTCGATGCTCGGCACATAGGATTCTACCCTTGTACCGCTCCAACCAGTTCATCCCGACAATCACATCAAAACCTAGTCCGTCGAACTCTATCAAGTCGATCGGAAACTCCTCATCCATGATTCGAACACAGCATCTCGGTAGTAGCGGGTACACCTGATCCGCTCTTTCGACGGAGAGTGACCACGAAGTCTGGCATCTCTTCACCGTCTAACCCCAGCCTCTTCGCAAATGATAGCGAAATGAAAGTGTGTGAGGCTCCAGAGTCGAACAAGATCGATGCCCACGCCATTCACTGGAAAGGTACCGGTGAGGATTGTGCCGCTCTTGCCGGCTTCTGCCTTATTGCAGACACTCAGTATACCTCCCGTTCCGAGTGCACAGCCTAATTCATTGGCAAACTCATAAGTATACGGTAGTACACGTTGATACACTCCAAAACAACATTCTTTATTCATTACACAGTCTTTACACCATAAGTTGGTTACATTGTAGACATGGCTAGAATATAGCTCCTTATCAAACCACTGGCTTAATACATTACATGATTACACAAGGCTCAAAACTGCCTGAAAGTCAAATTCAAACGTCCGGGTTTCAGATGTGTGGCATTTACCACTGTCGATGGTGCGGTATTCAATTAATCTTCTTGATACCGTGGTATAACATCCTTGATTGTCCTCCATGATTAATACATCACCTGACTTCAACACTAGCTTCTTTGCGAGATCACCACGCTTCTGCTCGCCGTACATAAACACAGCGGTATCACCAATGGACCAAGACACCACGGGTACTCCTTACTTAGAGACTCGGGTGACTCGTCCTTATCTTGGTGTAACCCTAACCGTCCACCTTTCTGGTAGAAGTTCACAATGCATAAGTCTGCTTCCACGTTCGGAATCGGTTCCGATTCAAGTTGCTGAGCAATTCCCACGGTGTGGTTAACAACCGCAAGGAACTCCTCAGGTATGCCTGGTACAGTTGCTCCGTCTTCAGCTCGTACATCCTGATATGACTTGGTGTAGGGATTCCAGTCCTTACCCATGCACATCATCTTCAGCTTCATCTTCGAACCGCTCGGGTTCGGGTGTGTAGAAACCTCCTGGTGCTGCTCCAAGTTCGTTACAACGTCTGATGATGTGGATTTGTGCTTCCGGTGTCAGGTATCCATTTAAGAGTATCATACCTGGTTGGATAACCTGACATTGCTCCAGTGGGAATTCGGTGATGCTGATGGTGGTCTCTTCAGGGTTTGGTGTGGGCGGGATTGGATAACAGATATTGAAGGTTCCTAAGTTTTCAAATTGTCTAACTTTAGGTGTTTTCCACATTATATTCTAACTCTTTACTTATATGTTTATACCCTTAGACTTGCTAACACTCATGCATGAAATGCGGTAAGCAATCACTTTTCATTTAACAGTTTAGGCGGTACCTGGTCTCGAAGAGGATCCTGGTGCCTCTGACCGGTCCACCACATTCAGGGCGGCCTTGCCGGACCCCGTACCCTTCCCCTTCTGGGATTCAGTGTACTTCTTGTCAGAAGTCTGCTGAATGATCGCCTTCGGGCCTTCAGTGGTCGTGGTAGTATTACCTTCCACTGCCCCTTTGGCTTTATGTAGTTCCTGCTGTTGGGGTTCGTCCAACACTCAAATTCGCGGTGCCCCATCTTCTGGCAGTGACGACACTCACATCGTTCCCCTTGCAGTCTTTGCCGGGGTGGTCTCCATTGCACCACTTACAGTAAAAGTGGCGCTCCGGTCCAGAACCCGCGCTAGCTGCTATAACAACACACAATCAATACTCACTTTCCATCTTAACAACATACACCTCAACTAGATACACATGATTAAGTAATTACCCTTAGGCGGGTAGGAGCGTAGAGGCTTCGCCGCATACGCATACGTGAGCTTCAGTGGCTCATCAGCTGTGGTGGTCTGGGCTTGGCCCTTGTCACCCTGGTACTGACCCTTCTGGGGCTGAGGGTAGGGTTTCTTTTTCTTTCCTCCCCCATACCCTTGCTGACTCTGGCCCTCGTTCGTGGCCTTGCGCTTGTGCGCATTCTCCTCGTCCCTCAGACGGACGGTAATTTCAACCTTAGCAGCGGCATGATAGCACTCCTGAATTTTAGGATGTCAGTCATGCCCCGCCAAAACACTTACCAACTCACATTAACATTCACTCAAGGTATAGATTGATTCACAACAAAGTACTCTAATTACCTGCAAGGTAGTATACTCAGCTGGCCCCATCCCGTAGCGGAGACGGTGGCTAAGTCCATTGTAGAACCGGTTCACCAACACTCGGTTCGAGTACCCAAGGTCTGGTAACAGGTGGATAAGGCCGGTGAATGCGGTGTAGTAGTCATCAACCGACATCTTATCCCCCTGCCTCAGACTATCCAGCTCGAGGCGCTTGGCCTCCTGCACATGTACAGGGTAATACTTGGCTCGCAGCAGTAGAGCCGTGTACTCCCTCCAACCAAACTCAGGATCAGCCATCCTGTCCTCTTTCACCAACTTCCACCAACTCTGTGCCGTACCCTTCAAGTAGTAAGCGGCAAGACGGACCTTAGCTTCAGCAGGCACTGCCAAGGTCTCGTAGGCGGTCTCCAGTTCGGAGATGTACGCCTCCAGCTTTCGAGGATCAGTCTCCCCATTGAATGATGGCGGTCTCAGATCAGCCAACGCCTTGACCCAATTGGTCTCTCGTGGCGGTGGTGGTGGTGGCTGAACTCCGGGCTGTTGCCCTTGCTGTATAGCAGCAACCAAATCAGGTACCAACTGGGCTACGGCGGCTGCAACTGCCTCAGCCATGGTCTGTGCCGTAGTATCATCGCCCTGGTCACCCATACCTCCAGTACCGCGCCCGCGGCCTACCTCGTGGTCTACCTGCCATCTGAATTCATATGAACATTTCATTAGCATTATGCTTGCACACTTATCGGTCCAATGGTTATAGCATCTTCCCGACAACCAGGTAATTCCACACTTAATTAGTGGTTAACCTTTCCAAATCTGTTCACTTAGGTATCTGTAGCTAGGTTTCCTAACTCGGTATATCCCTAAGCTCGGTATTCTAGTCATCAGAGCGATACTTCGCTCTGATACCACTTTTTGTAACACCCCTACAACGCCCCTACCAACTACCGAAATCGCAGCGGAAATAATCAACCAAACAATAACTAAACGCTTTGGTGTTACAACGCCGTTAACCACCCACGTGGTTAACTAGGCAGAATAAATACAAGTGTATCGGTCTGATGATCAGACTCCCGAGCATAGAATTAACATCCATATATAACATAACCAACCATACCGAGTATTTAATTACATCACACCTACCAACCGTAAACATCCACCACTGTTAACAAACGGTACCAAAATGTAATGCCTCGGGAGCACAGGCGCATCCCGGGCTCAACAACCAACATAGCCAAAAGTACATCAACGACCTAGGATCTAGAGCCACTCCGCTTCTTCGATCCTCATCCTGCAATAAAATATGGAGCCCCCGAGGGGGGTCAGCAACCTTTGCTGGTATGGTTAACGCGCAGCCCATCGGCTACCGGGATACGCGCAACCATTGTCATGATAACATGGCATTCATTTTAAAACATCCAACATATATATATATATATACCATAGCATAGCAAGGGAATTTGCATAGCACAACATCAATACATAACACCATAAAATCGGTTCTCACAAGGAACCTTCCACCATAGTTAGTATACATAGTGAGCCTAGAGATTATTGCCAATCCCATGTTAAGCTCGTTACCAACCTCGTTACCGTCCAGTTATATAGAACGGTTAACTTATACCCAAGGTGTGTCGGATATAGTAATCCCAAGCACACCGAAATAACATACGTATGCCCCTGTGGCCCGACGTGAGTCAGTAACTAGCTTTGGATAAGCTAAGGGAAGGTAGAAACCAAATTGGAATACCACCTATACATACACCAAGAGAGCCGAACCGGATATGATATCGACCCCCATCCATCACACGCGTGGCCGGAACAACCGGACTCCTCACTCCCCGATTAGCACTTGTTAGTGATCACACAATGTTTTGTTAAGTCACATACAAGCAAATATCTAGGTCTTGTTAGACAACCAAGGGGAAAGAGTCACAACACTACAACATCATAATGTATAACAACTGTAAACTCTTTTCATGCCTTAATCTTATAAGGTCGTAACACACAGGAAAACAAACAACACCCAAGCCGTGTAAACCGGTAGCAACAGACTGCAAGAAAACCATACCTTGGTCCTTGCCTCGATTGGTTTCCTCCGTAGGTCACTCCTATACATAATTAATAATGTCGGTTAATTATTTATTCAATTCAAACTTGCTAAGTATTTAACATGATTGTATGACATGTTTTAATGTCCATCTTACCCTAGGTTACCTTCATTATACACCCTAGGGTTTACTACATAAGTCACAATCTTTTCTGTTTTTTTTTTATATCTTGATATGTCCGACCCACCGTCCGACCCACAACTGGGTCGGACCCTTCCAGTGGTTTTTCGGTCTGAAGAACCTAACCTTGTCCGACCCATGTCCGACCCAACCTTCTGGGTCGGACCATTCCAGAGACATGTCCGACCCACGTCCGACTCACTAGACTGGGTCGAACCGTTACAGAGAATCCATCGACCTCAGAACATCCATGTCCGACCCACCCTTCGGGGACCATTACAGAACATTTTACCGCCTTATAAACATGCCGTCCGACCCACGTCCGACTCACTCGACGGGTCGGACCATTCCAGAAACATTTTCCCTCCTTTGAAATATGACCGTCGACCCATGTCCGACCCACCCTTTTGGTCGGACCATTACAGAACATTTTCCTAACGTCTAACAGAGGCTGTCCGACCCACAACTGGGTCGGACCCCTGGGTCGGACGTCCTCTAAACTACCCAAACTTTGTCAAATCTTCACCAAACTTTCCTTAAGCCTCTTAATGCTTCCTAACAACATTTGGTAACCTTATATCCACATACAACATCTATGAAACTCATTTTCTAATTCCTTAAGCCTTTACTTATTTCCTTGTAAAATTCCTTAACACTTACAACATTTTATACTAGGTTTCTAAATGGTGTTTCTCACCTATGATAACTACTATCCCAAAATGCTTTCTCCTCATCTTAACATCATCTCTTAAGCATTATTTCCCACAACTAACTCCTTATGTCATTCTTGAAGTTCTTTTCCAAGTTTACACTTTCTCCTTATTTACCAAAGTTTGCCTAAGTCTTTACCTAAGTCCAAAATGACTTTGGTACATACTAAAACCTCAAGATCATGCCCAAGTCCTTGTTACACTCTAGAACACTTAAGACATTATATCTTCACTTGTAAAACACCTAGTCATTTCCTAACACTTCTAACTCACCAAACCTTATGTAAACACTTAGAACTTCTTACTTCTTACCTAAATTTTGACATGGATTCCCCTAGAACATTACTAAGCCTAAACACTTTGTTTTCTCCATTAAACACACAAGAACATCTAGAATCACCAAGAACACTCTCCCACACAAAACGTTACTCAAATCACACCACATTACAATATAAAGCATAACTTAAATTGCATGGCACTTAGGCCCTTAAAATGCATGGCTCTTAGGCCCTTAAGGTGCTTAAATCATAAACACTGAATTTCCACAATATATATGCCTTTGACCTGCAATTACATACAACAAGACATATGTTCTTTTACTAGTCTCCTTGAGGACATTACTAGTCATTCACCATTTGCTCTTTAGGTAGTTTTAATAAGCATTTATAAGCTCATTTCTCCTAAGGCATTAAACAACATTAGGTTAGTAGATTTACCTCTTTCCAAAACACTCCTTTCTTGTTTCCTTATAAAAACCGGTAGGGTATTTGTTTCCTTGTCAAGTTCTAAACAATATACAAACACCATAATGAGTATTCAAGCTTTAAGCTTCATCTCATTGTAAACCCTAATTTTACATTGTTTCAAAAACATTAATGTAGTTGTTCTACCTTGATCTTTGAAGAGAGTTTGAATATATCAAGAGAGGACTCCACCTAGTCCATGAAGAGTTGAAATGAAGCTAGAACAAAGTCACACAAAGAGCTATATCAATGTGGTTTTCGGTCAAGGTAAAAACATGGAGGGAACATGATTTTTCTTTGAGATTCCTTACCTAGGAGCAAAGGAGATCAACAATATGTAAAAAGACAAGCTCAAGCTCCTTCAATGGTGGAACTCCATGGCACCGAAATGGGGCTCTTGAAGCTTTGAGAAGATGGAAATGAAGAGCTTGATGAGAGGAAGAGATTGGTGGTCTTAGAATTTGATTTGGACAAGTGAGCTTGACTTAGCAAGTGGTCAAAGCTAGAGTTTAATGGTGGTGGTGGTGGTATTACCGTGAGAGAACAGCAAGAAGGGAGGAAGATGGTGTTTGGAACCGTGGGAAATGAAGGAAGGAAAGAGAGAGAATGAGATAAATTGCTTTAAGGAGATATTTATGCTTATAAAGTAAAAAGTAGTTTTAATTAGTTCTCTTACTTGTTTAACAAAATAACAAGTGAGTGGTGAGTCACCACACTTAAGAAACCGGCCCCCTTTATTAATATGAGGGTACTTTAGTCTTTGTTTGTCAATTTAATTACTTAATACAACATATGTTATAAACTAGCTTATAAAAGCACTATTCACCAAAACAAGGCACTTAGAAGTGAAATTTTGATTTCCATTAATATAGCCACCCAAATGTGATACTATATAGTACACATATATATTTAAGAGTAATGATGGACGTTTAGCCACTCAAAACTCATTTACAAGACAATTTTTCAAAAATGTGCTTTAAGGCTTCTTAAAGCACATTTTGTGTTTTAACTTGTTTTCAAGCTTGGTTTTCTTTGGTAATTGATTAAATATGTTCATTAGTATATAAATGAGGTCTTGGTAAGTTCATTAGGTCTTAACCAAGCTTATCCCAAGCTTAGAGCACATTTTAGCTCTTATTGACTTTAAAGCACATTTGTGTGTTTTCTTTTGTTTAAATTTGTTTACTAGTGTTTCTAAGACTCTTTTAGTCTTAATAAATCATGTTGTAATGTTTAACCAACATACCAATGTTTGGGGTATTTCAATTAGTTTAGTTGTCTTGCGTATCTTAGCTAATAAGTGCGCAGCGTGTTTCGACTTTAGAACTAGGCAGGTTTTGGGGTCGTTAACCCAATAATTTTATCTATTACTTCACTACTCACTCAATTGGGTCTAGGTTTTGATAATTTTGGTTGATTCAGAACGTTTGGTTATTTCAGTTATTTTAGAAGTTTGGTTTTTTCAGTTAGTTTTGGAAGTTGGTTATTTCGGTTATTTTATGAACTTCGATTATCACGGTTAACGATTATTAGTGTAACATAAAAGGTTATCGGTTAAAATTGTTATTGATTAAAACGAATATTAGTATTATATTCGATTATAACCAAAATAATCGAACACAGTATTTAATTTCAAACTTCGGTGAACAGATATCCGTGTTAATCATTTGCTCACCCATGAGAGCTAGAGACTAAAAACTAGGGATGTCAATCTTGACCCGAACCCGAAACCCGACCCGAAACCGACCCGTAAAAAGCCAGGTTCGGGTTGAGATTTTTGACCCGAAATGATTTTTGGGTCGGGTTCGGGTTGGGTCATTGAAACCCGCTCCGGGTTCGGGTTGAACCCGCTAACCCGTAACCCGAAAAAAAATTAATTAAAAATAGAAAATATGTTAGATTTAATGACTTAATTAGTATTTAATGATTAATTTCTGACTAAAATACAAAAATTAATCGATAACATATGATTATATAATGTACATAATAATTAATTAATATTATAGTATTATATTTTTTTATTAAATAATCTAAAATTTAAAAAATAAAATAATTTTTGAAAAAACGGGTTGGGTTCGGGTCAACCCGCTCCGGGTTCGGGTTAAAGAAGTACAACCCGCTCCGGGTTCGGGTCGGGTTCAGGTTGACCAAAACTTTTTTCGGGTCGGGTTCGGGTTGAGCTCAACCCGACCCGAAACCCGATTTTGACACCAACGGAAAATAATAATATATATAAACCCAATTATAATTAATTTTTCAATCACAATATTTCCATAATTGATAAGTAAGAAGTTAATTAATGAGTGAGTTCTTCAATATTTCAAAAAATAGATATAATTCTTAAATTGTGGAAAAAATACAAATAGTATAAAAACATATTTTCAGAATCTTCTATAAGTTCTATATCAGTAGAGTAGAGCTGCACCGGAAGAACAATGCCTTTTGACTAGTGATCGCCGCCTAGTATGTCTGGCAAAATTCTACATCACTCGCTCGTGTATCCTTCAAATGGAACCCTTCGCGATATTTGGTCAATCGACAGGGAATCGAGTGCGATTCGGTTCCACATTATGTTTTCCCTTATTCAACCCGACTCCTGCACGAGTCATCTCCGTCCGTTCTGATTTTGACGTCAACAGAGGGTCTATCAAGGCTGTTGATGATGGCAACCGTATGTTCGTTTTGGGAATGGGCTATGTGGGTCGTTTCTTTGCCCAGCAACTTAAGTCGGAAGGGTGGTATGTCCTCCTCCCCCTTTCAAAATTCAATTTCTTTCTATTAGAAGCATTCCTAGGCTCGAATTCGAGAACTCTGGTTAAGACGGAATAGTTTCAGGTCAACTAATTCAAATGGTCTATGTGCTGTCTCTGGAACTCCAGAACTCTGGCTTAGTGCCTGTTGCTGTTGTACCGTTAATGGAGTGACCTCGTGCATCTGGTGTCCTGAAGGGTTTTGCATACAACTAATTTTTGGATTATTATGATACGCAGGAGGTTATGGTTGTTAAAATCAACTCGCGAATTTGTTTTATATTGCCCGAATGATATAAAAGGCTACTCCGATGAACGAGAATGCATTGTTGTTTCTTCCTAGGGCGAACTAATTTTGCTCTAATCGGTAGGGTCGTATCGGGGACTTGTAGAAGTACTCAAAAGAAAAATGAACTTGAGCAAATGGGATTCAATATCCATCTGTTTGACGCAGCCTCCCCAGAGTAAGGCTTTAATCATTCTTGCTGTATGATTGTGCATAAGCTGCCTCGTTTAAGTGCTCTTACTATTGATACAGATGGAGGATCTTTGATACCTGCAAAAATTTACCCACCTCTTAGTTTCCATCCCACCCACTGTCGACGTCAGTGATCCTGTAAGATGTCAGCTCTAAACTAAGTAATAAACTTATCCACCGCTTTGGCTCTCTTATTGTTTGGTTTATTGTTGGTATGCAGGTTCATCAACTCGAAGAAATCCTAATGCATAAGTTGGCGGGTGGAGATCTTCAATGGTTGTGCTATCTATCATCCACAAGTAGGTCACCTCCTAGTGTAACACGAGTATTGAACTGGGCATTTAGAACTCTCAATTAGTGGATGACCAAAAAGTAGACCCGTATCTTCTTTTATCAAGCTGCAAAAGAATTTTGTAAAAAAAGGAGACTGTATTTGAATGGAATTCTAACATCAGGATGGTGATCCCAGGTGTATACGGGAACTATGATGGAGCTTGGGTGAATGAAGAGTAAGCATAAGTTTATTACCTTGAGTAACATTATAATAAAGTCCTTACCGCCACATTATTGCTCTTTTATACCCAGTAACCTAATCACCATACTAACATATGGACTTGGCAATTCGGTCACAGCTGCGTACCCAAACCATCTACCAAGGCATCCAAAATGAGGCTGGAAGCCGAAGAACGCTGGTTAAAACTAGCCAACAGTCTTGACATCCCTGCATATGTATTAAGGCTTGCTGGTATCTATGGTCCTGGAAGAAGGTTACGATGAAATCTCATAGCTAGAATAGTTGGTCCATTGTATGGGCTAGTTATTCCTCAATCTTTGAACGGATGAAAGATGCTATTTTGTTTAATGTGGCAGTGCTATTGACACCATATTGAAGCAACAGTCCTTGTCAGAGTCTCAGAAGAAGAGAGTTTCAAAGCAACACCAAGCATTCACATCTCGTGTTCATGTCCAAGACATTTGTTCAAGCTCTCAGAGCTTGTATTTCTGTTCATCCCATAAGGCAAGTATATGGGTGTGCCCTTGTTTTGGTGGAACAATATATTCCAATAAGTTTCCTATTGTACTAGTTATAGGTTGTGGCATCCAATAGATGAACACAGCTGATCTTATATGTTCAGATGACAAGAATAATGTGCGTTCTTGTCGGTATGTTTCTGTGCAGGAATACTTATAACATTGCGGATGATGATCCCGCCTGCAGGGATCTAGTGTTGCATATGCAAGGCAGCTGATTGAGGATAAGTGGCCTGGCTACATTGGTCAATGGACTTGTTTGCCACTTCCCTCGAAGAATTATATCTGCTGAAAAACGGGTTCTGAATGTTCGTATGAAGTGGATCTTGGAGTAAAGCTGCGCCATCCCTGTTATAAATCAGGATAAAGGAGATCATTGATCATATGGAATATCCTAATCATAGCTGGTGGAAGTTTGGGGCGTAAATTGTTTACAGAATGATGGTATTTCTTTTCTTTTCACTCATCATTATGGTTTGCAAGCATTTCTGAAAATGAGTCGGTTGAACCGAATAGATAGTGGTGCACACAAAGAGTCCGTCTTCTTGGACAAAATAAATAACCTTTATCTACCGTTGTGATGGCTGGCAAATACTATGGTACAAGGTGATAATCATTCAGAGCCTTGTGAGCATCATTGGTGATCAATTTTTATAACCGTTCACCAGATTCTTCCAGTTAATCGGTTGCCGCGTCACCTCAACAATACCAATATTGCTCTCATTGCAAACAAGGTTGGAGTTGTTTGTTTAGGGGATATCCATTAATTTCGCTTGATAAACTGTGTCCAAAGTCCTAGCTAATTAACAGAGACCATGTTGTCTACCTGCGGTCATGAACAAATCTTAGCAGGTGAGCCTAATCTTTTCCTCCTCGGAAGCAAAGCTAGGAAAAGAGGTATTTATGCTCAAAAAGTTGATCTTAGGATAGCCTTTGACGAACTGCGGTGGTTCTTTAATTCATGTAGTTTCTGCAACGGGTTTCCTGTTATGATTTTCTTTAGTGCTATCAGTAGGGAAGAGCTCCTGATTCCTCAAGTTTATAAAATGGGTGCATTAAACTTAAGTTACCTTCAAACTAGCAATGCTTAGTCTGTAAGTGAAGGTCCTCATATTGATGTGCCCCACGATATAATAATTGGTAAAACATTCAAGGATGATGAGATTGCTTTGAATATTCATGTATGTTTGAGGCTACATCTCTTAGAAACCTAATTTCGGGTCAATGTAATTAGATAAGTACGATCATCAAGCCCACATTTTTATTAAATTGGACTTGACCTCGTCTTTTGACCATGAGGACTGTCAGTGTTTTAGGACACGGATCAATGTTGCATGCTTGCTTTGTTTTCAAAAGTATAGGGAAAAGTGACAATGTGGAACAGTAAAGTGAGCCATGATATGACAAGAATGAATGGTTAGTATGCACTACCATGGTAGTGGTGGACGCCGGAGAGGGCAGTTGTCCAAAACTTTTGAAAATTAATTATTATGGTGTGTTATAGATTTTATGTAGTAATTTTTTTAAAGAATGGTAGTGTATCCCATGATATTGAAATTAGTGCACAAGGTATATGTATTATTGTATTTGTATTTTTTTATTTATTATACTGAAATATATTTGAATTTATAATAATTGTCTTTTTGTGAAGAGAAATTAGTTAGGTTATTTTATTGGTCCAAATAATAGGTTAAAAAGTGCAATAATAAAGGATTATTTTGCTGTACCGGATATATGTTGAAGTATACATACTCTTTTTATATATATATATTTCGGTTGTTGGGGGCATCACTTAGAACTAAACTAAACTTGTCTAACCAGATCAATCTTACACACTCTGCCCTTTTGATCAACAATAATCGGAGCGACATTTGTCTTAGGTGTGGCTGTTGCATGGAAGATTTTGTATGGTAGTCCCTTGTTGTATAGCAGTAGTTCGTACATGTGGAGGGGTGGGTGATATATGATGTGGTCTATGTGGAAAAAGGGAATCGTTGTCCCATATCTTTTTCCAATGTTCACAGTATTAGGATTGTCTAGGAGATACTTGGTAGTGACAAGCATATGCTTAATGGTGATGAAACCATTGGTGAATTGGTTCTTTGTTTTTGCATTCGAAAAGAGGTCTGTAAGGTTGGTGATATGGTTCATCTGGTATGAGGTTTGTGGTTCAAGTTACTGATGAGAAATCACTATAATAGAGGTGGGATGGGAGGATTACCGTAATTTTCTAGCGATGGCACCAAGTTCAAGTGGAAGAATTCCATGGCTGGAGTTCTTTTTTATTCCGGCTGCGATGGACGGACAATGTGCATGGTGTGGGTTGATGCTAAGTTAGCGCAGGGTGCATATCAATGTTTTTGGGATCGCGATCCTAGCGTAGGATCGTAAGTGATCTCTAGGATCAGATCATGGGATCGAATCGTGGGATCGTTCGATCCTACAAAAAGTGAGTTAATATTATCCAAAAATATACATATGTTATAAACAATTTCTATTTAAAGCATAAAGTTTATTTGAGTAATAATATATAACATTAATGAATTAAAAAATAAAAATTAAGATCACAACTATGATAATACGCAAACCATATAAAATTCTCTTATTATTGCCCATAAAAAGTTAAAATTATTAAGATAGGTTAAACATAAATCAAATCACATAATACATAATTTTTATGCGCGTCTTTATTTCTTTCATCACTCTCCCAACAAACATTATGAGCTACGAGTTCTTTATTTACAAAATCATGGGTTTTCACATCCATGCTCATTCAAAGAGTAAGTAAGTAATGGAACACAAAGTCAAAAATGAGTTATAATAGCTTATTGTTTCAATTGTAAACGAAGAAGAAAAAAATGATAAGAGTAATCAATAATATTTATAAATTTGCATTGGTTCTTTAAGTTTTTTTCTTTTTCTATTTTAAAGCTTTATAACTTTGAATTTTTCAATCATTACAACATTGAATAACACTTTAAATGTCATACATTTTTTGAAAACCTAGGTACATATTGTAATCTTTCATATTGGAGAGTAACAAGAAGTGATTTCTAATCTTAATCCTTGTCTACTCAATGACCTCAAATAAATCAATCTACATATAAAAGTTGTATTAATAACATCCATTTGCAATGTTCAAAGTCATGATATTTTGTGGATTATGAAACCTTTTACAAAAATTTGACTACTTGTTTCTTTATATTTTATTAAGATATAATTCACAATGATATGAAAAACATAAACTATAATAAAGTTAGGATCGATGGGAACGTAGGATCGTACTATGGATCTAACGTGTAGAATCGTAGGATTGTGCAATGGAATCGTGATCTTTGACGATCCTACATGGCCCCGATCGTACCTGCGATCCGGATCGTAACTATGAATTGGATCGTAAAACCGTCGGATCGTGGGATCGAATCGTGATTATATGAACATTGATGCACATTATGGTCTAGGGATGGTTGTATGAACTTTGAAGGTAAAGTCTTGAGCGTGGCATATATCGTCAGGTGGTGAAGAAAGAGGAAGGTTTGTTTACATATAGCTTGCCTTCAATTAGTGCAAGCTCTAAAGTGTAGGGGTGATGTTTGTTCAACAGTTAAAAGGTATTTGGCTGATGCTCAAGTGTGGTGTTCTTTGTTTGTTCAATTATACTGGATGTACGTTAGGAGGGTTGACATATTGATGCTCATATATTAGCTCGGTGGTGCAAGTTTTTTAAGGGTACTATATATGGTGGTTGGTGCTATGGCTGTACAAATGTGTAATCTACTACCTCCATCTCACTAGGATTGTCTTGTTTACTATATGAATATGTTGTTTGATTTCAATATTTAATATATAAATAAGTAATTTTATAATTCTACAGGTTGTGCAATTGATTCCTTATTTGATAAACTATATCTTGATCATTTTTTGTTTATAAAATTATTTTATCTCATCTAATTGATGTGGTAAAGAAATGTACCACAAAACAAACATGATAATCCTGATAGGACAAATGTATAATATTTTGAGAAATGAATATAGGTGGTTTAAAGTAAACATTATTTGAAGCAACACTAATATTTCGTTGATGTTGGCCTACATCAACTACTCTTTATCAGCCTAGTGCCTCAAATTAGCCTCCGAAGGATCAACATTAGCAAAGTAAGACAGCTCAGACTTAATACGAGAAACCTCACGATCTTCCTCTCGAACCTTACGGGCACCCCAGGAACGCAAAGCTTGACCACAAAGAGTAGACTTATGCATATACCCATGAACACTAGAAGACGAGGACCAAATACTGGAAACAATATGCTTACATTCATTATCATTAACCAGCAATCCTCAAGCGAAAGGGCTTTGGACCATTCAAATAGCCGGTCGTAAAACAAGTTTCAGAACACGATGATCAGATCGACCCATGCAAGATGATTATTAACAGCATGCAGGAAAATATCTGTCCATGCGCTATTACTAACAAAGTGGTCAAGATGACTTCTAACATTAGCAATGCTTCTTCTTTTATTATTATACATAAAAACATTACCAACATATCCAAGATCATATAATCCACAATCACGAAGACAACTATGGAATGCAGCCATACCTTGCCTCGAACGTAAGCCGCCACGATGCTCAAAAGAGAAGAGAACCTCATTCCAATCTCCACAAAGAAGCCACGGACCAGATCACATCCGATGCAGCTGCCGGAGCAAATGCCAAGTCCTCTACCTCTCTTGCGCAACCGACCACCTATACACACCCGTCAAACGCCATGTATTACCCCACCAGTCTTCGACCACACTATCGATATGCCAAGTCCTCCACCTCTCTTGCATGGTTTTTACCGGTGGTTTATTTTGTCTTCTCGGTGGAAGTCTGATTTTGCGCTGCCTTGTTATTGTGGTAGTATTGAAAATTTACGTCATGTCTTTTATTCTTGTTCGGGTATGAAGGAGCTTTGGAGTCTTGAAAGTTTTTCTTGGCCAGCTGGTGTCGATACTGATCATGTTTAGGGATTGGCTGCTTCGATCTATTATGTCATCTTCAGTATCACATGTTGCTCGCCTGAATACCTTTTTCTGGAAATTGTGGTTCTCCTTTTGTCAGGTTAAGCATGGAGCTGTCAAGGATGTTTTGAGAGCTAGCCGTCAAGCGGACGCCTTCCTTGTTGCTGCTTGCCATGGTACTTTGGTTTCTGCTCCAGCTGCAGAGGTGTGTGCGTAGCTACTGAGGACGTCATTAAAGTTACATAGATGGCAGCTGGGATGATCAGGCACGCTTTGGTTTGGGCATAGTCTGTCGGGACTTCAACAACAATCTTGTAGCAGTTGATATGAAAGGTGGTCATGGTATAGCATGGGCGCAGCAGGTGGAGGTTCTCGCCTTGTTGCATGAGGTAGTGGCAGTATCTAGCTTAGGATTTACAAAGATTTGTATCTTCACAGATTGCATATCTATTTTGGATTTTGTAAATGAAATACCTCAAACCTTTATATGTTGTTTAAATATAAATCATGGTATATTAAGGCTAAAAAGTGCCTTAGAAACATTAGTGAACAATTTAAACCATAGTAAACATAATTAATACCTTAAAGTCAATATAGGCGAAAATGTGCTCTAAGATTGGGATAATCTTTGTTAAGACTTAGTAAGCTTACCAAGACCTTATTTACATGTTAATGAACATATTAAACCAATTACCAAAGAAAACCAAGCTTGAAAACAAGTTAAAACACAAAATGTGCTTTAAGGAGTCTTAAAGCACATTTTTGAAAAATTGTCTTGTAAATGGGTTTTGAATGGCTAAATGTCCATCATTACTCTTTAATTAACATGTGTACTACATAGTATCACATTTGGAGGTCTAAATCAATGGGAAATCAAAACTTTCACAATTATGTGCCTTGATTAGTGAATAGTAACCAAATAGTGCTAGTTTAAGACTTTGGTCAATGAAAGTCAATTAGATGGTCAACAAAGACCATAAACACCCCATTTGACTAAGGGGACCGGTTTCCATGTGTGACTCACAACACTTACTTAACTAAATAATGAAGAAAGCAAAAAGTAAGTAAAAACACTATTCACCTTTTTACTTAAATATCTTTCAAAACTTACCTCTCTCTTCATTCTCTTCTTCTTTCTCATTTCCCACCGTCTCCAACCTGCATCTCTCTTCTCCATCGGTTTACTACAGTCCACACACAATACTCCATCTTCAACCTCTTATATCTCCTAGCTCCATTTACCAAATCAAATTCCAAGACCACCATTCTCTTAGTTAAGTCAAGCTCTACAATCTTGTCCTTTCAAATCATAAAAACCTTCATTTCGGTGCCAAGAGGAATCACCATGGAAGGAGCTTGAGCTTATATTTTTATGCCTTGTTGATCACCTTTGCTTTAAGGTAAGGAAAAACCAAAGAAAACTCCATTTCCTTCATTTTTTGTGTTGGCCGAAAATCCCCATTGATGGTGTCTTTATCTTGCTTTGTTTTAGCTTCATTTTAATCTTCCAAGGGCTTGGTGGAGTCCTCTCTTGCCACTTATTCAAACTCACTTCCATTTCCAAGGTAAAACAAATATCTTAATGCTTTAAGATAATATATAACTTAGGGTTTATAATGAGTTTAAGCATGAAGCTTGAATGCTCATTAAATTGCTTGTATATTGATTAGAAGTTGGCAAGCAATCAAGTCCTTGCCGGTTTTTAATCAAAGAGGGAGCAAGGAGAAATAAGTGAGAAAGTTGTGAAGGAAAAAGGTAAATGTGCTAACCTAATGTAGTTTGATGCATTAGGAAAAATGAGCTTATGTTGTTTATTAAAACTACTTAAGGAGCTAATGGTAAATGAGTTAGTAAAATGATCTCAAGGAGTTTATTAAGGACATATGTGTTGTTGGGTGTATTCGCAGGTCAAAGGCAATATATACATGCGGAAATTCAGTGTTTATGGTTTATGTTATTTAAGGGCCTAAGTGCCAAGCAATTTAAATTATGCACTATATTGTGATGAAGTGTAAATTTGGGAAGTTTTGTGTGTGAGAATGTTCTTGATGGATTTAAGTGTTCTTGGATGTTTAATGGTGAAAACAATGTGTTTTGGTGTAACAATGTACTAGTAGAACCCATGTCGAAATTTGGATAATGTATAAGAGGTTCTAAGTGTTTAAAATGACTTTCGGTGAACTAGAAGTGTTAGAAATGAATAAGTGTTCTACTAGAGAGGAACACATGTCTTAGGGTGTTCTAGAGTGCTAAAAGGATTTAGGCATTATCTAGGGGTTTAGAAGTCAAATGAGTGTTTTGGGATACATCAAAGTCATGGTGAGATTGTGTTTAGGATTTATGCAAGTTTTGGTAAACAATGAGGAGGTAAGGTGTTGTAAGGAAGAGGTGTAACTTGTGGAGAAATTTCAAGGAGTGGCATTAAGGAGTTTTGGTTAGTAAGAAAAGATGCTTGGGAGATGATGTTAAAGAGGTGAGAAAACATTTTGGGCTAGTTGTTATCGAAGGTGTGAACAGCACTTGGAAACCTAAGGGAAAATATCACAAGTGTTGGTGAATTTTGCATGAATTGAGTGATGGATTAAACAAGGAATTAGAATAGGCTTGAGGTGCCAAATTCATGTTAAAACATGTTAGGATTTATGTAGAAACATTAGGAGAAGGTTAGGTGTGGATTAGAGGTTGAAAAGTAGCTAAAAAACAAAATTCTTTAATGATCCTGGAGTGGTCCGGGTTTGCAAATTGGTACCTAAACCCGGACCGCCCCAAACACATACCCGAGAGTTCATGTCTGTATGTGGTTCGGGTTTGTATCCCGGTACACAAACCCGGACCAGGTGAAAATGTAGGCAGATAGTATTGCGATGAGATGGTCCGGGTTTGTTAACTCGGACACAAACCCGGACCACCCTAAAAATGTTCCAGAGAGTGTTTTTAAGCATTTCCAAGGTGGGGATTTGAATGTTAATGATAATATATGATTGTTAGGAGATGTTTGGTGACTTTTAATGACCATTAGGAGGGTGAAAGTGTAGGTAAAGCGTGAAAGTATATAATATAATTATGTGAAGTAATTAGCTAATTAGAAGTCAAGTACGGTAATTAACCGACATTACTAAATGTGTATAGGAGTTGCCTACGGAGGAAACCAATCGAAGCAGAGACCAAGGTATGGTTTTCTTACAGTCTGTTGCCTACCGGTTTACACTGGCTTGTGTGTTGTTTGTTTTCTGTGTGTTTATGATCTTGTAAGACTTAAGTCATGAAATGAGTTTACAGTTGTTAATATTATTGTATCGGTAAGATATGTCTCATCTCCCTTGTGTGTGTGTCTAATAGACTCTAACACTTAATTGTGAATTCATTTACTAAGTTTCAATAATGGGACTATTAACAAGTGCTAACCGGGGAGTGAGGAGTCCGGTCATTCCGGCCACGCGTGTGAGTATGGGAGTCGATGTCATAACCGGTTCGATTCTCTCTGTATGTTATGGTTGTTTTCCTTTTTGGTTTCCAACCTTCCCTTTAGCTTAACCAAGGCTATTTTACTGACTCACGTCGGGCCATAGGGGCATACTATGTTCGGTGTGCTTGGATTACTATATCCGACGCACCTTGGGTTAAGTTATCCGTTCAATCTAACAGGACGGTAACGAGTTATGTAACGAGCTTAGCATGAGTTTGGCAACATTCTCTAGGCTCTCCAAGTGATCTAACTATGTTGGCTCTGTTCCTAAAGCGAATCGTTCTTGTTATGTTATGTGTGATGTGTTGCTATGCATTATTCTTGCTATGCCATATATGTTGTGTGTTAAAAATCAACGCCATGTTATCATGACAAGTAGTTGCGCGTATCCCGGTAGCCGATGGGCTGCGCGTTAACCATACCAGCCAAGGGTTGCTGACCCCCTTTGGGGGCTCCATATGATATGCAGGATGAGGATCGAGGAAGCGGAATGGCTTTAGATCTTAGGTTATGAAATACTTTGGTATGTTTTGATGTTGGGCCCGGGATGGCCTGTGCTCCCTGCGTGATCCCGTGGCGTTAGATTTCCTGGTTGTTTTTGTTTGTCTGCGTTGTTTGATAGGCGGTATATTAACGTTTTATAGTGATGGGTTGTAATTAAATACTCGGTAATGTTGATTATGTATTTATGGTTATTAGTTCTATGCTCGGGAGTCTGATCATCAGACCGGTACAATTTGTATGTATTATGCCTTGTTAGCCACGTGGGTGGCTAACGGCGTGTAACACCAAACCGTTTAGTTATTTTTTTAGTTGTTGTTTCCGCTGCGATATCGGTTATTGTTAAGTGCGTAGTAGGGGTGTTACAAAAAGTGGTTTCAAAGCAAAGTATCGCTCTGATGACTAGAATACCGAGCTTAGGAATATACCGAGTTAGGAAATCTAGCTATAGTTATTGAAGTGAGCAGATATGGGAAGGTTAACCACTAACTAAGTGTGGAAATACCTTATTGTGGGGAAGACGTTACAACCGTGGGAACCGATAAGTGTGCAAGCATAATTCTAATGAATGTCCATGTGAATACAGATGTCAGGTCGACCAAGAGGAGAGGCCGCGGGCGCGGTGTCGGTGATACGGGAGACCAGGGCGAGAACACTACGACACAGGTTATGGCTGAGGCTGTAGCAGCCGCCGTAGCCCAGATGGTTCCTCAGTTAGTGGCTGCGATGCAGCAACAACAGCAAGGCGGTGCGGACCAACAAGGGCCACAACCGCAACCACAGCCGCGCGAGGCCAACTGGATCAAAGCGTTGGCAGATCTGAGACCACCGTCATTCCATGGGGAGACCGACCCTAGTAAGCTGGAGGCGTATATCTCTGGACTGGAGACCGCTTTCGAGACCTTGGATGTGCCTGCTGGAGCCAAGGTTCGACTTGCCGCTTACTACTTGAAGGGTTCGGCACAGAGTTGGTGGAAGCTGGTACGGGAGGGCAGAGTGGCTGACCCTACCTTTGAGTGGAGGGAGTACACGGCGCTGCTGCGAGCTAAGTACTACCCGTACATGTGCAGGAGGCCAAGCGCCTGGAGTTGGACAACCTGAGACAAGGGGATAAGATGACGGTAGATGAGTACTACACCGCCTTCGTCAACCTTATCCAACTGCTACCAGATCTGGGTTACTCAGACCGGATACTGGTAAACCGTTTCTACAACGGACTCAGCTACCGCCTACGCTACGGGATGAGGCCAACCGACTACCTTGCAGGTAATGGGACTACAGTGTGATGTGAATAAGTATGTATAATGTGTGAATGTAATTGTGAGTTTGGTTTGCGGGGCATAACTAACACCCTAAATAATAGGAGTGCTATCATGCCGCTGCTAAGGTAGAGATCACTGTCCGTCTGAGGGACGAGGAGATGCGCACAAGCGCAAGGCCACGAGCGAGGGACAAAGCACGCAAGGGTACGGGGGAGGAAAGAAGAAGAAGTATTACCCCCAGTCCCAGAAAGGTCAGCAACAGGGTGGCAAAGGCCAAACCTAGACCACCACTACTGAGGAGCCATTGCAGCTCACCTATGCATATGCGGCTAAGCCCCTACGCTCTCAACCATTCAGGATAACCAATTAGTTCTGAATATCGAGTTAAGTGTGTGATGTTATAATGTGAAGTGTGTACTGAATATGTGATGTGTTAGCAGCTAGCGCGGGATCTGGATCCGATCGCCACTGCTACTGCAAGTGGTGTACGGAGACCACCCTGGCAAGGACTGCAAGGGCAACGATGTGTAGTGCCGATTCTGCAAGAAGATGGGACATCGTGACTACGAGTGCTTCCAGAACCCGAATGGTAGAAACTACAGGCCTAAGGAGCAGTGGAAGGGTAAGGCCGCCGCGATCACCGATGGCCGAAGACGGCTAACCAGCCACCCATTGATCAGAGGAACACTGATTCCCAGAAGGGGAAAGGGTCGGGATCCAGCAAGGCCGCCCTGAATGTGGAGGACCGGTCTGAGGCACCAGGACCCTCTTCTAGACCAGGTACCACCTAAACCGTTAAGTGAAATAAGTGATTGCTTACCGCATTTCATGCATGTATGTTAGTGAGTCTAAATGTACAACCACATAAATAACGAGTTAAAGTATAATGTGAAAGCCACCTAAATTAGGTAATTTGAAAACTTAGGAACCTTCAATATTTGCTATCCAATCCCGCCCACACCGAACCCTGAAGAAACCACCATCAGCATCACCGAATTCTCGATGGAGCAATGTCAGGTTATCCAGCCAGGTATGATATTGTTAAATGGATACCTGACACCCGAAGCACAAATCCACATCATCCGACGATGCGACAAACTGGGAGCAGCACCTGGAGGTTTCTACACACCCGAGTACCCGAGCGGATCGAAAATGAAGCTGAAGATGATGTGCTGGGTAAGGACTGGAATCCTTACACTAAGACATATCAAGATGTGCGAGCTGAAGACGGAGCAATTGTACCGAGGATACCTGAGGAGTTCCTCGCGGTCGTTAACCACGCCGTGGGAATTGCTCAGTGAGTTGAATCGGACCCAATTCCAAGTGTTAAAGCAGATTTGTGTGTTGTGAACTTCTACAAGAAAGGTGGATGGTTAGGTTTACACCAAGATAAGGACGAAACACCCGAGTCTCTAAGTAAGGGAGTACCCGTGGTGTCTTGGTCCATTGGTGATGCCGCAGTGTTTGTGTACGGCGAGCAGAAGCGTGGTGATCTCGCAAAGAAGTTAGTGTTGAAGTCGGGAGACGTGTTAATCATGGGTGGGCAGTCAAGGATGCTATATCATGGTATCAAGAAGATCAAACTGAATACCGCACCATCGACAGTGATCAATGCCACACACATGAAACCCGAACGTTTAAATTTGACCTTCAGGCAGTTCTAAAGCATTGTGTAATCATGTAATGTGTTAAGCCAGTAGTATGTTAAGGATGCTATATTTAGCTATGTCTACAATGTAAACCAACTTATGGTGTAAAGAGTATGTTGATGAATAAAGAGATGTTGTTTTGGACTATATCAACCGTGTTATTACCGTGTACTTATAAGTTTGCCAATGAATTAGGCTGCACACTCGGAACGGGAGGTATACTGAGTGTCTGCAATAGGCAGAAGCCGGCAAGAGCGGCACAATCGTCACCGGTACCTTTCCAGCTAATGGCGTGGACGCATCGATCTTGTTCGACTCCGGAGCGTCACATACGTTTATCTCGCTATCCTTTGCGAAGAGGCTGGGGTTAGACGGTGAAGAGATGCCTGACTTCCTAGTCACTCTCCCGTCGAAAGAGGGGATCAAGTGTACCCACTTACCATCGAGATGCTATTGTACGAATCAGAGATGAAGAGTTTCCGATCGACATGATAGAGTTTGAGGGACTTGGATTTGATGTGATTGTCGGGATGAACTGGTTGGAGCAGTACAAGGGCAGAATCCTATGTGCCGAGCACTGTCTGCTTCTTCGGAGTCCGTCTGGGGTTACTATATCATACCGCCAGAGACCCAGGGAGCCTTCGACTCAGGTCATCACCGCCATGGCCATGTATTATGAATTACGACGAAAGAATGATGTATACCTCTGCTATGTCCAGGACATAGAGAGAGACCCAGAGTTTAGCCCAGATGTGCCGGTTGTAACACCCCTACTCTATTCGGCTCCTAATCATCTTACTTAACAATATAATCGCAGCGGTAATCTCAACAATTGACTACTGGTGTCACCGTTCTTGCTCGCCCATACGAGTAATAACGTGCTTCCTGATATGCTCTTAAATACGAAACAATTTCTCGCAGTGACAACAAGAGATAGATTCAACCTTCCGAACCAATATAAAATTACATTAACAGTGAGCATTCTAAGTATCCCAATCCTATACACGTTTCTAAGTTTGTATCAAAATGCAACAGTGCATATCAAAACAATTGTAATTAAACTACCCAGCATGTCACTCTCTTTGCCGACACCGGAAGTTGCATACCTGCAAAAATGGTAGTTTGTGGTATGGAATCAGCCCCTGCTGAGTATGTTATTACCTGACTATCATGCACCCTCGGACCATTCAGTTATTTGGTCAAGAGCATGCAATTCATTTTCATGCAAAAAGTTTAATGTTAAAACTGTAAAGCAACAATATATATTGCAGTAAACTCAAATAACAAACAAGCCCCCGGCTTCACACATCGCATCGTAATAAACCATTGAAAGCGTTACAGCGCTTATATGAGTACAGAGACTCCA
Source organism: Limonium bicolor (assembly GCA_023374045.1). Taxonomy (NCBI): domain Eukaryota; kingdom Viridiplantae; phylum Streptophyta; class Magnoliopsida; order Caryophyllales; family Plumbaginaceae; genus Limonium; species Limonium bicolor. The sequence continues at coordinate 125,685,354 of CM041782.1, forward strand.
TTCCAACAAACACTTAATAGTTCATAATTGAGTTCGGCGACTCACCCTGTAACACCCCAACCCGAAATCCAATAACCTGAACGGCGATCACTCCCAAATAAAATACAACTGCAGCGGAAATAAATACAACAACCGGGCGGTATTACAATGCCGTTGGCCACCCTTGTGACCAACAAGGCTAACTCCAAATACAATCTCCAAAAGTCACGGTCTGAATACGAATACAATCCGAGATACTAGGAAACAAACTCAAATGTAAAATCCTTAAGCAAAAACAAATATCTAGAATAAGACTCCCATAGCTTGAATCTACCCCACCTACACTCGGTGTGGTAATCTTCTCAACTTCAGGTACCTGAAAAATGGGGGTGCCCCCAAAGGGGCTCAGCAAACAATGCTGGTATGGAAAACGTGCAGCCCATCGTCTACCGGGCCACACCAACTACTTTGTCGAATACATGCATTTCATTTTTATAAAGCTATAAACAAGCATAGTAGGATAATAACAAGTATCCATACAAGGACAATAATGTCACATAGAACAGACTTCAGAAGGTCAAGTTAGCTGAACAACAATCTTTAAATGGTAGTCGGGTCCACACAATGGGACTGACAGGTATAACTGAATATCTCAAATAGTGAAGGTATAGTGACCTCGTTAAGATTGAAAGGTTGGGAAACTAGTCCCTCAGAAGAAAACGTAGTTAACTCCTGTACTGAGAAATGTGGGAATCGTACCCTCGAGAGGAATGAAGTCTCCCTCTCCACTGAACTGTTGGGAATTGAACCCTCGAGAGGAATAAAGTCTTCCTCTCCACTGAAATGTTCCGTCACGACGTATAACTGAATAGGAGACGACCTGAGACAGGTACAACTCCTGTAGCATGCATGGCCAGATCCAACTGGGCTCCTCGTTCTTGTAGTATAGAATTGTTAAGTGTCATATAAAGACGTTAAACAAGAACACAATGTGTATTGTCAATTACCACGTTTAGGATAATGACGTTTGTTATAAAGTGAAGTTAGTGAGAGACTTGAGTTCAAGACCTCGGTATAATGAAACGCAGGTATTTAATCCACTGGTATAGTAGTGTTTGTATGCGTGGGACATACACGTTGTAGTTAGCATCATTCACGCACATCAAATAATACAACAGTGCACAAAAGTAAACAACATTTTACATTATTTATCTTGGTCATTAATTCAAACAACAGATAGCACACAAGCCGGTGTAATCCGGTAGAAACAGGTTGCAAGAATCCCATACCGTTCACCGTAGACTGTACTTGTTTAATTCCCGGTCAATGTCTGGTCAAACAAAGTCCTAGAATAGGATTAACTGAGAGGGTTAATTTATGTTACCCTTAGATAATAATCTTATTGGATCTTTCAATAGATTTCGTATTTGTTATTTCATGTGAGGTTTATTTCTTTTAATTATCTCATGATTTCATGTACAACTTATTTGTTACTCCTTTTATCTATTTATAAATCCTTTAATGTACATGCAAGTATTTATTTATTCATGTACTATGTTTGTGTTTATTTTGATTGTCTAGGTGACATAACAACTTAAATTCCTTAACTATTTATATGTCATACATGGACATAATATTCTTATAGTTTTTATTATACCTCCTTTAACCCATATATTATAATTATTGGTTACTGAAATACCCCGTAATTAAAAACAATGATTAATTAGGCTAATTATATTTTTAAAGGCTTAATTACACTAAAATAAAATATGAGGGAAACAAATCCCGAAGAAAACGGACCTTTAAAATGGGTTAAAAGCATAAAACGAACCTTAAAGCGCGTTTTTCGAGGAAACCGGGAAAACGTGACTTTAAGCGGGTCAATAGACTCGTAACAATTTTGGTCAACAAAATAGTCACTAATAAATATTAGTGAAGCCTTAGAACCAACAAAATTAATTAAACGAGAGAATTCCGGAAAACGGGTACCGGTTAGTAAAAACTGTAAAAACGGTAAGTTGTGGGGTTAAGAGTACAATTAAAACAAACTTAGTGTGTCCACTTTGCAAATAGAAAATTAAAAATTGTGTGTGTGTGTATATGGGGCCGGTCACCCCCCCCTCCTCTCACTCACTCTCTTTATTTCTTTGTTATTTGCTAAAAGACAAGCCTAATAAGTAAAGCAAAAGCAAAAAGAATAAAAGTCTCTCTCCTCACTTTTCCCACTCCCTCTCACGTACCCATCTTCCTCTCTTTCTCTATTCTCTCTGTTTTTCTCCTTCCATGCTACACAGCCATGGAGAAATGAACAAAAACCACTAAACCCCCTCCTTCTCTCTTCTTGTTCTAGCTCAATACTTGTCCAAAAATTATAAAAACAGTACCATTGGGAATCCCCTTGCAAGGAGAATATTTTCCTCCTTTCAAAAATCCGAAAGCTCCATTTTCGTTTTTGTGGGTATTCACCATTTGGAGATTTGAAGCCACCATTAGAAGCACCTTCACCTCCTCATCATCTTGAGGTAAAAAGAAGTTCGAAAATCCATGTGTTTCTAGCCTTGTTTGCATTTAAGAATTCTCAGTTTTGAACTCTGGGTCCTTGTTTTCAGCCGATTTTGGCTTCCTCTTGGGCTAGGAATATTGTTCTTTTGTTATTCAAGAACTCCATTCCTCCATGGAAGGTAACACTCTCCTAAACCGAAACAAACTCTTTTTCTTAACCCTAAACATTAACCTGGGGGTTGCTTATAGGGTTAGTATAAATGAAGCTAAATGGTATTGTGTATGTGTTATGGCTGTAGCACTTGTGTGTGTGGGAATCTCATTGGAACCGAGAACAAAGGAGAAGAAAAGGAAGAGGGAAGAAAAGAAAGAAGAAAAACTAACAAGTCAAGGTAATGCTCCTACCTTGGGTTAATTGGTGTATTGTTTGGTAACAGTTTTGAGTAAGTAAAATGAGTAAGTAATTGAGTAATGAGTAGTAGTAATGTAGTAGTGTATTGGAGAAGAGAATGTAACAGTTTTTGAAGTTTTAAATGATGTTTAAAACTTGGGAAAACATTGGGTAGTGAATGTGTGTGGGCAGGGTTTTATGTTGTTGTAGTAGGTTGGAATTGAGAGTATAATGTATTTGTAACAGGTTGAGAGAATGAGTATATGTGAGCTGAAATAAGGTGTGGAGAATGTTACGAATTTAGGGGAGACTATGCCCAAATTTTGTGTAGAAAGATGAGGACTTAGGCTGTTTAAGAAGATGAAGTATTTGGAGAGTTTGAGATGGGTGTTTAGTAGTTGTAACAGATTTGAAGGAAGTAAGTTGAGGGAATGGAACTAGAGTGTAAAGTAATGCATTTTGGATGCTAGGAATAACATTAGTTGAGGAGTATTGGAGTCTAAGGGTTGAGATGAAAATCTGTAGCATGATAGAGGAAACAAAAATCTGTAGCATAAGTGAAGAGGAAACTAGTATAAGTGTTGAAATGAATTGAGGAAAATGTGTAAGTGAATGTAAGTATTGAGTAGTAAGTTTGGTGGATGAACTATGGTGATTTAGAGTGCCTAATTAGTGCTAAATCATGGGGAAGTATCGGTAATGAGTGGGGAAGCAATGGGTAAAGAATGCAATTGAAAACAAATTTTAAAACTGCAGTACTGGGGCCGACCGGACCTGCGACCGGACTTGCAAGGTCGGTCGGCCCAGATTTACAAAGGCGGGGAAAGCTTCTGGAGTCGACCGGACTTGCGACCGGACTTGCAAGTCCGGTCGGACAGAAAAATTCTGCGTCTGTAACTTACTGGAATCGACCGGACTTGCGACCGGACATGCAAGTCCGGTCGGCCAGAAAAAATTTCCGTAATGCAACCTACTGGAATGGACCGGACTTGCGACCGGACTTGCAAGTCCGGTCGGCCAGAAAAATTCCCGTAGGGCAAGTTACTGACTTGGACCGGACTTGCGACCGGACTTGCAAGTCCGGTCGAGTCTTTAAAAAAAAAAAAAAAAAAAGAGTATTTTTATAATATGATTATAGCAATCATATGTATATGTATATATACATATATATGCCTATATACATATATGCATATATATGTAGTAGTACACTATAAATGAAATAGTAAAGGTAAGAAAGTAAAAATAAGAGTAATGAGAAAAGAACGGTTTTATAACCAAGTAAGAAAGTAATGAAGTAGTAAGCGTATATTGAAAGTATCAATGAAGGAGTAAGTAGATCAATAATAGATCATTGATCATACTACTTCATGCGTGTATAGGAACCAAATAGTTGATCTCCAAAGGAACCCGGTAGTACGTATACGACGGTGAACGGTATGATTTCTTCATGCCTGTATCCTAACTTGGTTACCCCGATTTGTGTGCTTATGTGATCACCAATAAGATAAATGCACATGAATCGGATTATATTGCACTTAATTGTGTTTGAACTATTTGTTCTTGTTTATGCTCTTGAACATTTAGTTTGTATAATTCATGAAATGAATGAATGAAATGAAGTGTATGTGTAAGTATGAGTACTTGTGTATGTATGTATGTATGGAAGTAAGTAAGGACTTCTACTAATTCCTAACAACCTAACTCCTAACATGAGTATGAGTAAAATGGAATGAGTAGAAGCCCGATATAGTTTCGGCCACGCGTGAGGATAAGGAACCACAAGAGGTTGGAACCGAATCCTGGCTATAATCTTCTCCTTGGACCAATTCCCTTTGTATGGGTAGCATCCTGGATTAGTGGGCCACCCTAAAGCCCGGTGGTGGGATGTAGTAATCCCTGCCCGGAGGTCATACCGACTTAACTGGAAGTAAAGTATGTAAGGAGTAAGTATTGTATGTGTATTGGTCTTGACTATTGTAAGTCATTGACCGGAAGTAAAAGAGTATTGAACACCCGACTAACCCGGGTGTGTAAAGAAGCTAACAACCTTCTGTGTGAATTGGAGAAGTGTATCTCGTATTGCGTATCGGGTATGTAATGAGTATGTATTGTGCATGTGTATTCTGAAAGATGGTAAGTAAGTATTGGTTGACTTGTATTGTCTTCCAAGCATGTATTGTACCGTACGTATGTATGTATACCTTGTGTAGTATTGTAGTATCGTGAATGAAAGTATGGATGTATGTATGTATGTATGTATCTATGTAAGTATGTATGTATGTAAGTGTGAACGCATGTATGTATTGCAAAATGAAATGCATGTATTCGACCAAATGGTCGGCGTACCCTCGCTAGTACGCGGGGTATGCGGTTATCATATTCAGCGAAAGCTGACCCCCTCGGGGGAACATTTTTAGTGTGCAGGTACCCGAAGCAGACCTGGTCACAGAAGAGACCGGTGGACGTGCCTAGTTTACTAGGAAGGAAATGTAGATTGCAGTAAATGGTATAAGACTTGTAGCCTGGAATGTAGAAGTGTACCAAGGGGTACACTATTACGTAAGATGCAAGTATGTAGTTGTGAGAAAGGGGTAGTGGTTAGGCTTTAAAGAGTATGTATGAACTTGGAAGAAGCATCGTGTTTGTATTGGGAACTTAGTAAACTCGGTATGTGTAGTGTATTATCTTGTATTGAATTATGGAGTATTGTATTGGATGGGTATTGTATCGAATGGAGTATTGTAGTACTCAGCAAGTAATGAGAGTATGTATTGTATTTGTGTAGTACTCGGATATTCCGGTCCATCAGACCGATGCTGTATGTAGTAGTAGCTTGTTGGTCACGTGGGTGACTAACGGCAGTGTATCACCCACCGTTGAGTATGTAAGTATCCGCTGCGTGGATCTGTATTGTATAAGGAGATTGGACGGTAATGACGGTATTAGCGGTAGGGGTGTTACAAAAAGTGGTATCAGAGCGAAGTATCGCTCTGATGACTGGAAATACCGAGCTTAAGAAATACCGAGTTAGGAATTAGAAGCTTAGGGCTATGGGCTGAGTGATAGCATTAGAGAGATGCTAGTTAGGAACTCCCGGTGAGTACCGGATACCTACAACACCAGTCCCGCCCACCGCAAACCCCATTGTATAACTTGGGAAAGGACGCCAGAGAGAAGAAAAGCTTTCTCATACTCGGGGAAAACCCGATCTGGCAGTTGTGAAGCAATCACACAGTAAACAAGAACCGACGTATAGTAGATTCCAAGAAATGGAAGACCCGGAAGTGGATCCCGGTTGAACAACAATAACCGCACTTAATAGCGGTAGTATAAACACTCCAACCACAAGGAGGCTATAACTTGCAACAGCATGGGGCGACATGCTTAGCAGTCGCAGAACCTAGCTAAACAACCAGCAACAGGAAAGAAGCACTAACCGTGCAACGAAATGGAAACAGGAGCAGTAATGAAACCCGAGACACAAGTCTGCGGGACAACAGTAATAGCCAAGCAACACCACCAACGGTGAGCTAGCTGGCTAAGGACATAGTCGGGAGTGACTGACTCCAAAACTACAACGCCAAAAAGGTTACAAACCTGGCCAACATAGCTCAGACAGCTACAAGAATATTCACAAGATATAATCTGATGTAACTACAACCGTAGTGCCTAAACCCAGGCTCAGTAACCACAACAAACGTGTGGGAACGAGCAACAAGGAACAACACAACCAATCAAAGGGGAAGCTCCAAGGATTGGAGAAGTACCCTGATCAATGACAGCCATGTCAAACTAATAGAAGTTACTCAGAAGAGTAATTAACCAAGTAAATGATCAACAAGATCAAAGGAAGAGTAAGCAAGACTACCAAAAGTGAAAACCATACCGTGACCGGTATCGGTTACCCAAAAACCACCAGTACCGCGCACTTGCCACGGCAAGTGCAGTAAGAACAGAACATGTAGAGGACCTAACACACCACAGTACATAGTAATGTACGTGCCGTAAGAAAAACTAAGGATCACACATCCTAAACTAGAGAATAAACCTTGGAAAGGCCTGACGGCCTGACCATGTATTAGGACATACCAGTCAGCAGAAGCTAGACTTGGTCAAGACCTCAACATGGCTATGCCATGAGAACTTCTTTTAACACCGAACCTTATTTTAAACCAAGTTTTCTTTCAAAACCAAACCTTCTTTAAAACCTTGGATTTTAAAACCAACCAACAGAATTACGGTGAGTATCAAGAATGATACAAGAGGAGTTGACAATAGAATACTTCACCTAGGCGTGTGACGAACACTACGAGTGTACCCAATTACGGGATGTGGGACAACCGCACTCCGAAGGAGCTTGCGGGCCTGACATATAGTTGGGTAAGTGGTAACGTATCAACATGGTACCCCACGTATGTATACATGTAGTGTACGAACACGGGAAGTAGTCGACTCCGTTCTACGGACCATCAGTAAGTTCAAACCAGAACAACTGGACACCTCAGGCAATTAAGCATAAAGGAACTCAGAGAACCCATCTGGAGATAAGGAGTAAGAACTAGGAAGTGCAGAGAGCACAGACTAGTCGGTATGGACGATGGATATGTCTCAAAGACATCAAGCAAATATATGACAGCTGGGAAGTATACCCAGCCTAACACAGTAAGGCCACTGCCTAAACATGAGCACTATAATGCTTTACAAATGGGATAGAACTCCCAAGAGCAATCACGATATTACCATGAAGTAAAATCCATAATTGAAGGGGATATTAAACCTAGTCTCAAGCGCTAGGAGCAAGTATAAACGGTCTACCCAACGACAGGAGACGTTATAAATCAAAAAGGAATAGCTTAATACAATACCACAAGGCGGTATAGTAGAACACAACATATGTTAAACATTCAGCCGGATGTAACGGCATAACTAACAACACCCAGGAGCAATCCTGAAGGGTGTCTGGACAACAGTGAACAAAGTCATGATAAGAGCACGAACCAGAACGAACACTCGGTTAGACACCGAAGGATTTCACTTAAGGAAACCCTATTACTAAAAGGCACTGATAGCACCAGATTGCCTAAGACCCTATGAACGGAAGCGTGATGCCACGACTTGCCATGGGACCAGTAATACCTCCAACCTATGGGGTATACAAGGAGTCGAAATATGTATAAGCAGCTTGCAAAGAGCATAGCTGCAGCAATAAGGCTTACAAGCCATAAATCGACTATGTTATCACATTTGATAAGACTTGCAAGAGATATTGTCTCATATGACAAGAAATCACAACTGGACCATCAATTCAAACCCAACATCCTGAGTGGCTTGGAGTAATGGTCAACTCAGTGTCACTGTCACTAAAGCATCAGTCTAGTATACAGTTGACAAGCCTTTAATTACCTTCATGCCTTAGCAATGGTAGCCAGAGGCAAGAATGGTGATAACGCCAACATGCCTAGTCCACCTTGGACACTACGAGAAACGAGGAAAATACCTCTCATTAACAGAAAACCACCATGCGGTGATGATGTGAACCTTAGAAGAGGCTTCCGTCTATACAACAAAACTTGTGCATATAGATATTGCCAAGAGACGAATAAGGAAATGAGATTTCCAAACCACTACGCCTACGAGGGGCTGTGGACTGTAGAAGCACATCGTTTAAGAGCCTCAAAGCTCGAAGGAGTAAGTATACTCCTTAGGCACCCAATCATGTGGTGAACCATAGTATAAATACTTACATGATAAACCTTGTCATGAGACCTATGAGTGGAAACACACCACTCAACGAGAACTTCCACCTACCAGTGATAGAATACTCTTTAATTAGAGAACGGGACCAGAAAACCCTTGAAGCTTTGGGGATGTCCCGGTAATGTACATGCAAAAGTAAAACCGCAGCTAGAGCCTATTATCAATGCTCAGCACTAAGGAGACAGTAATTGTCAAAAAAATCAATGAGTGTGCATATTGCACACCATGAATGACCGGCGCTCAAGAGAACTTGTAACCCGATAAACCACTTCATCTTTGGTCAACCAAGTTATTTGGTAAACTATATCATGAATGAGGAAGTAATGTGAGGTAAGCTAACCTACACATGAAACCTAAATTGAAATAAAACATCCCCACAATGGGAAGATAATAGTATTGCGGTATACTACGACAACCGTCATACATATGACTAGGAACCTCCTAGTGTTTGTACACCATAAGGAAATGGTGCCAACGATAATGGCAAGGAGTAAAGGTAAGCTACCACAGTAACGGAGACCGTAAAAACGATGTTGTATAGTGAGTAAGAATACGGTGCGCAACAAGCGACCGGAATGAGGAAGTAGTTGGACAATGACGCGAAGTATAAGTATGAGATGACAAGCAGAAATATTCATCCCTATCACATAAGTGATTTACTGCCAAGCGTTTACGCCTCTGCACTCTGTATGACTGAGTGTTTTGGTATTGCACTCGCGCAGTAATGATCTAATGCGATAGCTAGGAATATGGGAAATGTAAACCGTAGTAAACCCTTCTTTCACCAACAACATGGCATAAGCCAGTCAAGCAAGCTTAGCAACAAACCGTGCGGCCTAAGGCCAAAGAAGCACGAAGAGTGTAAGCACACTAACAATCACAAGATGTGAATTCCATTGGAATACAAGGTGAAAGAAGACTGAAGAAGGTCACTTGGACCGACGCATTGAGAATGCAAGGTCATACAAGCAAAGAACACTTGTACTGAACCAGAAGAACTGGTATTATTCTGAAGCTAGTAACAACAGAGGAAGCACTGCAACTAGGTAGTGACTTAACCTCGCCCGACAACAAATCGGAGGAACTTAGGGAATAATCGTGGGAGTACGAATATACGTGTAATAGATTACCAGAGAGCTGGTTACAATCTAAAACTCATTGAGTTCAAACAGCGGTAAAAGAATACCACACTGTTAGTAAACCTTATTTCCACAATAGAGGGATAAAAAGGTGATGTATAGCACATTAAGGATAACATGAAGGGTGAGTAACCCAAGTTATCAGGGTCGCGCAGCAGAAGCTAGTGGCCCTAGCTAGGAAATGTAATACACCTAGTAAGTATGAAAGAATGGCTATTAATGCCTTGAGCCTAATAGGCTAGAACTGAATTAATTATGAGTTAAATAAACTCATATAGGAATCCTCGGTGCAAAGACTAAACCATTGGTATGGTTAAGACCCTTTGACCAGAGCATATGTATAGTATATCGTAGTGAAGCTAAACACTTCAGATTGCCTAATCGAGTAAACCAATGTTTAATAGTAACATATGGTAGATTACGTGGGCGTAATCCCTTTTAAGGGGGGTAGAGCGAAAACCGCTTAATGTAAGTTTCATGAATAAAACACAGAAACTATAATGTGCATAGCACAAATGAGAATCGAGTTGATGATTAGTACTTATGTCAGATAAACATAAGTATTCATTCATATTGTAATTGTGGTAATTAGGCACAAGAGATGCGAATACCATTGGATGAATATAACCATCTTGTAACCCCAGTGTAAAAGTATTAATAAAGAGGAGTATACTAACTCTTGGGGAAACGATAATCCCTGTAGTGTGTGCCTATCTGAAGTTAGACATGGCATTACGATGCTTGAGTCGGTATAAAACCGATGTATAACCTAGAGGAAATCGAGTTCCCTAGGTGATTGTCTTGAGACAATTGAGAATGAGTAGTGGACGGAGCTCCACAAGTATTGTATTCTTAAAGAAGTAGTACGGGTTAACTATGAGTAGTAGAGGAATGTAACCACGAGTGGTGTATTCGTAAGTATGTTATTGGAAGTAAATTGAGGACAGCGGAATTTCATAAGTAATGTATTCCCTAGTCAGAATAGTAGAGATAATAGAGGGTAATGGAAGAAGTAGAGAAGATTGATGAAATGAGCATTTAGGCATCGAATTCTGAGGAAAGTATTTGGGAAGTAGATTGAGAATGATTGATGGACTGAATTCCATCCTTTGGAGTTGTATGAAATTGTAATTATGACTAGGAAGAGTAAAAAGGTAGAAAATGAAAATGATTGAATTATCTGTTGTTTGAAACGGATGTGGGAAGTCGAACTTGATCCTGATCAGATCAAGGGAAGCCGAACACAAATGGGGTGGAAAGATAGTTCAACACTGGTGCTGATCACATCAGGGTCGAACGATTCTTGAAGCTCCCCTCAAGTGGTCACAAGAATCACGCATGGTAGAAGCAATAAATACAAACTGGAATTGGGAGTTGTATGCTTTGGAGAATTTCTAAGTAGTAGTTGGAAAGAATTTTTCTTAGCCTGAAGATAAAGGATTTGCTAGAAGCGTATGCCTGAGAAGGTAGTAGAGTATCGTATTGTATTATTCCAAGGGCAGTGGGACAGAGAAGAGTCTGTGTCTAGATGACCTGAGTGCCTGCGGGATTGTAATGTGTACTGCATTGCTTCGGGTTAGCATTGCGTAGTAGTATGTATGTATTGTAATTGTACTTTGGTTGGCACATGTAGTGCTAATTGTATTTTATTAGCACAAAGTAGTGCTAGTAGTAATGAGTATGGTATGTGTATGGTATGTGCGTAATGAGTAATGCATTGGTGTTGTACGGTATACAACACGAAGGACAATGGATTGTGTATTGTGTATGGTATTTGAACTGAGTATGAGGTATGGTATCTGAATTGTATATGCTGGTAGTGTAAGAATTGTGAACACCTTGTAAGGTGGTAGTAGAATGCATTGTGGCATTTGGTTGCCAAATGAGTAGAAATGGTAAACTGTAACCTTGAGCAACTTTGAGGGCAAAGTTCCTTAAGGGGGGTAGATTGAAATACCCCGTAATTAAAAACAGTGATTAATTAGGCTAATTATATTTTTAAAGGCTTAATTACACTAAAATAAATATGAGGGAACAAATCCCGAAGAAAACGGACCTTTAAAATGGGTTAAAAGCATAAACGAACCTTAAAGCGCGTTTTTCGAGGAAACCGGGAAAACGTGACTTTAAGCGGGTCAAATAGACTCGTAACAATTTTGGTCAACTAAATAGTCACTAATAAATATTAGTGAAGCCTTAGAACCAACAAAATTAATTAAACGAGAGAATTCCGGAAAACGGGTACCGGTTAGTAAAAACTGTAACAACCGGTAAGTTGTGGGGTAAGAGTACAATTAAACAAACTTAGTGTGTCCACTTTGCAAATAGAAAATTAAAAATTGTGTGTGTGTGTATATGGGGCCGGTCCCCCCTCCTCTCACTCACTCTCTTTATTTCTTTGTTATTTGCTAAAAGACAAGCCTAATAAGTAAAGCAAAAGCAAAAAAATAAAAGTCTCTCTCCTCACTTTTCCCACTCCCTCTCACGTACCCATCTTCCTCTCTTTCTCTATTCTCTCTGATTTTTCTCCTTCCATGCGACACAGCCATGGAGAAATGAAAGAAACCACTAAACCCCCTCCTTCTCTCTTCTTGTTCTAGCTCAATACTTGTCCAAAAATTATAAAAACAGTACCATTGGAATCCCCTTGCAAAGGAGAATATTTTCCTCCTTTCAAAAATCCGAAAGCTCCATTTTCGTTTTTGTGGGTATTCACCATTTGGAGATTTGAAGCCACCATTAGAAGCACCTTCACCTCCTCATCATCTTGAGGTAAAAAGAAGTTCGAAAATCCATTGTTTCTAGCCCTTGTTTGCATTTAAGAATTCTCAGTTTTGAACTCTTGGTTCCTTGTTTGCTTCAGCCGATTTTGGCTTCCTCTTGGGCTAGGAATATTGTTCTTTTGTTATTCAAGAACTCCATTCATCCATTGGAAGGTAACACTCTTTCCTAAACCCTAAAACATTAAACTCTAGGGTTAGTATAAAATGAATGCTAAATGGTATTGTGTATGTGTTATGTGCTGTAGCACTTGTGTGTGTGGGAATCTCATTGGAACCGAGAACAAAGGAGAAGAAAGGAAGAGGAAGGAAAAGAAAGAAAGAAAAACTAACAAGTCAAGGTAATGCTCCTACCTTGGGTTAATTGGTGTATTGCTTGGTAACAGTTTTGAGTAAGTAAAATGAGTAATGTAATTGAGTAATGAGTAGTAGTAATGTAGTAGTGTATTGGAGAAGAGAATGTAACAGTTTTTGAAGTTTTAAATGATGTTTAAAACTTGGGAAAACATTGGGTAGTGAATGTGTATGTGGGCAGGATTTTATGTTGTTGTAGTAGTGTTGGAATTGAGAGTATAATGTATTGTGTAACAGGTTGAGAGAATGAGTATATGTGAGCTGAAATAAGGTGTGGAGAATGTTAAGAATTTAGGGGAGACTATGCCCAAATTTGTGTAGAAAGACGAGGACTTAGGCTGTTTAAGAAGAGGAAGTATTTGGAGAGTTTGAGATGGGTGTTTAGTAGTTGTAACAGATTTTGAAGGAAGTAAGTTGAGGGAATGGAACTAGAGTGTAAAGTAATGCATTTTGGATGCTAGGAATAACATTAGTTGAGGGAGTATTGGAGTCTAAGGGTTGAGATGAAAATCTGTAGCATGATAGAGGAAACAAAAATCTGTAGCATAAGTGAAGAGGAAACTAGTATAAGTGTTGAAATGAATTGAGGAAAATGTGTAAGTGAATGTAAGTATTGAGTAGTAAGTTTGGTGGATGAACTATGGTGATTTAGAGTGCCTAATTAGTGCTAAATCATGTGGGGAAGTATCGGTAATGAGTGGGGAAACAATGGGTAAAGAATGCAATTGAAAACAAATTTTAAAACTGCAGTACTGGGGCCGACCGGACCTGCGACCGGACTTGCAAGGTCGGTCGGCCCAGATTTACAAAGGCGGGGAAAGCTTCTGGAGTCGACCGGACTTGCGACCGGACTTGCAAGTCCGGTCGGACAGAAAAATTCCGCGTCTGTAACTTACTGGAATCGACCGGACTTGCGACCGGACATGCAAGTCCGGTCGGCCAGAAAAATTTCCGTAATGCAACCTACTGGAATGGACCGGACTTGCAAGTCCGGTCGGCCAGAAAAATTCCCGTAGGGCAAGTTACTGACTTGGACCGGACTTGCGACCGGACTTGCAAGTCCGGTCGAGTCTTTAAAAAAAAAAAAAAGAGTATTTTTAATATGATTATAGCAATCATATGTATATGTATATATACATATATATGCCTATATACATATATGCATATATATGTAGTAGTACACTATAAATGAAATAGTAAAGGTAAGAAAGTAAAAATAAGAGTAATGAGAAAAGAACGGTTTTATAACCAAGTAAGAAAGTAATGAAGTAGTAAGCGTATATTGAAAGTATCAATGAAGGAGTAAGTAGATCAATAATAGATCATTGATCATACTACTTCATGCGTGTATAGGAACCAAATAGTTGATCTCCAAAGGAACCCGGTAATACGTATACGACGGTGAACGGTATGATTTCTTCATGCCCTGTATCCTAACTTGGTTACCCCGATTTGTGTGCTTGTGTGATCACCAACAAGATAAATGCATGAATCGGATTATATTGCACTTAATTGTGTTTGAACTATTTGTTCTTGTATGCTCTTGAACATTTAGTTTGTATAATTCATGAAATGAATGAATGGAAATGAAGTGTATGTGTAAGTATGAGTACTTGGTATGTATGTATGTATGGAAGTAAGTATGGACTTCTACTAATTCCTAACAACCTAACTCCTAACATGAGTAATGAGTAAAATGGAATGAGTAGAAGCCCGATATAGTTTCGGCCACGCGTGAGGATAAGGAACCACAAGAGGTTGGAACCGAATCCTGGCTATAATCTTCTCCTTGGACCAATTCCCTTTGTATGGGTAGCATCCTGGATTAGTGGGCCACCCTAAAGCCCGGTGGTGGGATGTAGTAATCCCTGCCCGGAGGTCATACCGACTTAACTGGAAGTAAAGTATGTAAGGAGTAAGTATTGTATGTGTATTGGTCTTGACTATTGTAAGTCATTGACCGGAAGTAAAAGAGTATTGAACACCCGACTAACCCGGGTGTGTAAAGAAGCTAACAACCTTCTGTGTGAATTGGAGAAGTGTATCTCCGTATTGCGTATCGGGTATGTAATGAGTATGTATTGTGCATGTGTATTCTGAAAGATGGTAAGTAAGTATTGGTTGACTTGTATTGTCTTCCAAGCATGTATTGTACCGTACGTATGTATGTATACCTTGTGTAGTATTGTAGTATCGTGAATGAAAGTATGGATGTATGTATGTATGTATGTATCTATGTAAGTATGTAGTATGTAAGTGTGAACGCATGTATGTATTGCAAAATGAAATGCATGTATTCGACCAAATGGTCGGCGTACCCTCGCTAGTACGCGGGGTATGCGGTTATCATATTCAGCGAAAGCTGACCCCTCGGGGGAACATTTTTAGTGTGCAGGTACCCGAAGCAGACCTGGTCACAGAAGAGACCGGTGGACGTGCCTAGTTTACTAGGAAGGAAATGTAGATTGCAGTAAATGGTATAAGACTTGTAGCCTGGAATGTAGAAGTGTACCAAGGGGTACACTATTACGTAAGATGCAAGTATGTAGTTGTGAGAAATGGGTAGTGGTTAGGCTTTAAAGAGTATGTATGAACTTGGAAGAAGCATCGTGTTTGTATCGGGAACTTAGTAAACTCGGTATGTGTAGTGTATTATCTTGTATTGAATTATGGAGTATTGTATTGGATGGGGTATTGTATCGAATGGAGTATTGTAGTACTCAGCAAGTAATGAGAGTATGTATTGTATTTGTGTAGTACTCGGATATTCCGGTCCATCAGACCGATGATGTATGTAGTAGTAGCTTGTTGGTCACGTGGGTGACTAACGGCAGTGTATCACCCACCGTTGAGTATGTAAGTATCCGCTGCGTGGATCTGTATTGTATAAGGAGATTGGACGGTAATGACGGTATTAGCGGTAGGGGTGTTACAGTTACCTTTAATTTCCTTATAACTATATTAGTCATAGTTTCATCTTTATAATTCCTTTAATCAAAATCCTTTCTTCTAATTCCTCCAAATATCCATATAGGACCTATATTTATTTAAATCTAAATTCTTACCCTTATATTTTGGTTATTTACAAAACAACCACATTAATTCATAAACTTTATTTTAAAATTCTAATCTCATCATATTATATAGTTTTAATTCCTTATTTAATTAAATCACAAAACTACCATTAATATTTTGGTATATACTTTTAAATATTGTAACTTTTGAAAATTACAACTTAGCCCCTCCAATTCTCGGCCTATATATATATTTCTTATAATTGCAATTTAGCCACAAAATCTTATAATCTTTACATAATGCCTTATAAACTATAGTTTTAATTTTAATTCTCCATAAATGCCGAATATAATATAAATTCTTAAATTACCAAACTAACCCCAAAGTAATTCGGCTTTGTCATTTATTTTTCCTTAATTACATTTTTATCCCAAAACTTTATAATAGTTTCTTAATAACTTATAAACTATAGTCTAAATATTTAATTCCTCAAAAGTTCGAAGGTGAACCTAATAAATCTCTTAATTATGAATTCGCCCACTAATAAGTTCCAAACTTTCATAACAACTTTTATAAATTACATAATAGCCCAAAACTTATAAAATGTTATTTTAACACTTGTTTAAATTATCTAAAATTCATAAACTTAGTTCCTAACCTTATATTATATTATAATTCACCAAACAGACCCTTAACTCTCGGTTTTCACATTAAGCTCACCAAACTTTGTAAAAATTACATTTAACCACATAACTCAATTAGTTAGCCATTTAAGCTCTAATAAAATATTTTTAACTCACCAAACTTTATAGTATAAGTTTATATACATAAGTAGCTCATAAAAATCTATTTTTCACTTAGACAATTCGGCCATAATTAAATAGTTACCATATAGCATATAAAAGTGGATTTATATGTCATAATAAATATACATAAATTCATATGAGTCATATAACTCATGTAAAAATTATTGTAATGTCTTATATTTTTTTCTTAGCTCAAAATAGAGTATTTTTGCCCTTGACATTTCGGCCTTAATTTATTTGTAACATAAATAAATTTTGTGACATAAAGATGTGTCTTAAGGTAAATATTTTCCATATATGTTATAGATTATATTTTTGGCATATAATACCATATGGTTTCAGTTTTAATTAACCTAGGAGATGTACATAATTTTTGTATAATTTTTAGAAGCTTAACAAAGCTTATAAACATAAGGATTTACTTAGTAAAACTTACTTCTTAACAAAGGTGGTTAAGTGCTTGAACTCTTCTTGAATCTCCAAGCTTTCTCCAATGAAACTTTGATGCTCCACTTCGGTTATATGCAAGTGGTGAAGGAGTTTAAGAGTTAGATCTTCAATAAAGATCTTAAGTAGTTGTAAGTAGTTTTACAAGAATTTACCTTAAGCTTTTTCTCCTTATAATTTCGGCTCACCAAAGGTAGATGAAGAACAAACTTTCCTTGATGAAAATGAAGAAGAAAAGAACCTTAGAAGAAGTAGAAATCGGTTGCACAATAAAATGTGCTTTAAGGATTTTCAAGCTTGAAAACTACCTTAAGATAACCTTGAGATGCTCCTTGGATTAATGTTGGTTTAGACAACCTCCTTGGAACACTAGTTGATGTAGAATGCTTATTGATGTGCTAGGAAGAGTTTTGCTTCAAGGCTTGACAAGAAATGCTAGGAATTACCTTAAAGATGAAGATAGAAGTTAAAACTCCATTAATGGACTTAAGAGCTTCAAAGGAAGAAGATGAAGCAAGAAGAGAGAGGAGGGAGCCTTACCAATTCGGTGGTGAAGTGTGCAAGAGGAGAAATGAGACTAAGCTCACGTAAGAAGCAATAATGCACTTGGAATTTGATTTTTGTTTTGTTAATTTTAATGTCAAATGACTATTCTTTTCCTTAGTTTATTACATGAGTTATTGGCTGAATAAATGCCCTTCTTTCCAGCATATAATCGGCCATGTGGTGTGACAAGGCAAGAGTTGGAAGAAAATAATTGTGAGCTAGAAGACAAGGTAAGAAAAGTAAGTTTATTCTTTTGTTTTTCTAAATTTGTGCTTGTCTTCTTCCTCTCTTGTAGGTGGCCGAACTCAAAGCTCAAATGGAGGGTCTCAATCGGTGATGAAGAGCCAAGGAAGAAGCATGGAATGTCTCTTGAAGTTTAAGAAATGAAAAAGGTGGAATCTAGATCCACTTTTGCCTTTTTACATTTTGTTTTCTTCCTAGCTCACATGGCCTTATTCCAATGCATAATTTCGACAGCTTGATGGTCAAATAAGACCTACATACTTTGACATTGCGTAATATAACACATGGGAAGGTGAGTCACCATGTTTTAAGCCTTTTATAAATTTTTAATGTAAGTTTTATACTAGTTTTTGAGCATAAAATCGGCCCCTATAGAGCACCTTGTTGGGTAGTGACTCCAACTGATTTAGAGGGTCATTTTAACCCTATTTAAGATTCTTAATTCGTGGCATGTCAAAAACTACAAGGCAATTGCGTAAAACGCGTTTTCGTGACACCCGGAGGTGTGTTTTTGTGCTCTAAGGAAATTTTGGGAAACAAATTGTTTTTATGAGTTCCAAGTGTTTGTAAACACTTATTATAGTAAATAAACATATACTAAGATGTTACATTGAGTTATATGGGGTTATATCAACCCATGACATAATTTACGGGCCATCGGGACACTCTCGGGCAAAAAGGAGCGCTAAGAAATCCTCCTGTGGTTTTTGCTGAATTTTGAGAAACCACTTCGTGGGTTCTCTTTATAATGGTTAATAATGATGTTAGGAACTCAAGGAATTAATTTTATAGGAGTTCGTGCCACCTCGGAACTCCTCCGGACTTTTCGTGCTTTAAGGGGCGTGCGTGAGCACTCCCGAGCGTTTTGCGTTTTTGACTGAATATAGCCTAGAGAATATGTTTATATAATCATATAATGAGTGTGTGACCATTTGGTTTAAGTTTTAGAAGGTCATACAAGGTCATGCTTGACCATATGTTTCTAAGGTGTTTCAGCGTTTATGGAGAAACGACTATTTTTACGTAACGTTCTCATGCATGGGTTTGCATGCGTACGCGAAGTGATTTATATTTGGATTATTTTCCATTAAATAATGGTTTTATAATGTTAATTAGATTTGGGGTATTTCACACCCGACCAAAACAATCCACCATAACCCACACATGAGTACAGTGACTCGACACAACTAGTTCACAACACACAATATGAGCACAATGGCTCGTTGAAATACCCCGTAATTAAAAACAGTGATTAATTAGGCTAATTATATTTTTGAGGCTTAATTACACTTAAATAAATACGAGGGAACAAATCCCGAAGCAAACAGACCTTTGAAATGGGTTAAAAGCATAAACGAACCTTAAAGCGCGTTTTTCGAGGAAACCGGGAAAACGTGACTTTAAGCGGGTCAAATAGACTCGTAACAATTTTGGTCAACTAAATAGTCACTAATAAATATTAGTGGAGCTTTAGAACCAATAAAATTAATTAAAGGAGAAAATTCCGGAAAATGGGTACCGGTTAGTAAAAACTGTAACAACCGGTAAGTTGTGGGGTGAGAATGCAAATAAAGAAACTTAGTGTGTCCACTTTGCAAATCGAAAATTAAAAATTGTGTGTGTGTGTATATGGGGCCGGTCACCCCCTCCTCTCACTCACTCTCTTTATTTCTTTGTTATTTGCTAAAAGACAAGCCTAATAAGTAAAGCAAAAGCAAAAAAATAAAAGTCTCTCTCCTCACTTTTCCCACTCCCTCTCACGTACCCATCTTTCTCCTTTCTCTATTCTCTCTGATTTTTCTCCTTCCATGCGACACAGCCATGGAGAAATGAAAGAAACCACTAAACTCCCTCCTTCTCTCTTCTTGTTCTAGCTCAATACTTGTCCAAAAATTATAAAAACAGTACCATTGGAATCCCCTTGCAAAGGAGAATATTTTCCTCCTTTCAAAAATCCAAAAGCTCCATTTTCGTTTTTGTGGGTATTCACCATTTGGAGATTTGAAGCCACCATTAGAAGCACCTTCACCTCCTCATCATCTTGAGGTAAAAAGAAGTTCGAAAATCCATTGTTTCTAGCCCTTGTTTGCATTTTAAGAATTCTCAGTTTTGAACTCTTGGTTCCTTGTTTGCTTCAGCCGATTTTGGCTTCCTCTTGGGCTAGGAATATTGTTCTTTTGCTATTCAAGAACTTCATCTACTCATTGGAAGGTAACACTCTTTCCAAAACCCTAAAGCCTAAATTCTAGGGTTAAGTATAGAATGGATGTTAAATGGTATTGTGTATGTGTTATATGCTGTAGCATTTGGGTGTGTTTGTGAATCTCATTGGAACCGAGAACAAAGGAGAAGAAAGGAAGAGGAAGGAAAAGAAAGAAAAGAAAACTAGCAAGACAAGGTAATTGTGCTTACCTTGAACTAGTTTGTGTATGTGGTATTGTAACAGTTTTGGAGTAGTAGAAATGAGTAATGTATTGAGTATGAGTAGTAGTAATGTAAAAATGTATTGGAGAAAAGAATGTAACAGTTTTTGAAGCATTTAAATGAGTTTTAAAAGCTTGGGAAAACATGGGGTATTGAATGGGTATGTGCAGGATTTTATGGATGTTGTAGTGGTATTGAAATGTGTATAATGAGGATTGTGTAACAGGTTGTGAGAACATGAATTTGTGAGCTGAATTAGTGTGTGGAGAATGTTAGAAATATAGGGGAAACCATGTCGAATTTTGGGTAGAAATGAGAGGACTTAGGTGGTGTAAAAAGAGGAAGTATTTGGAGAGTTTAAATGGACAGTCTTGTAGTTTGTAACAGATTTTGAAAGAAGTATGTTGAGGGAATGAGACTAGAGTGTAAAGTAATGCATTTTGGATGCTAGGAATAACATTAGTTGAGGGAGTATTGGAGTCTAAGGGTTGAGATGAAAATCTGTAGCATGATAGAGGAAACAAAAATCTGTAGTATAAGTGTTGGATTGAAATGAGGAAGAAGGTGTAAGTGAATGAAGGGATTGAGTAGTAAGTTTGGAGGATGAACCAAGGTGATTTAGAGGGCTTAATTAGTGCCAAATCATGTGGGAAAGTATTGGTGAAGATTGGGGAAACAATGGGTAAAGAAAACACCCAAAAACAGATTTTAAAACTGAAGTACTGGGCCGGACCGACTTGCGACCGGACTTGCAAGTTCGGTCGAGCCCAGATTTACAAAGACGGGAAAGCTTCTGGAATCGACCGGACTTGCGACCGGACTTGCAAGTTCGGTCGGACCAGAAAATTCTCCCGTCAGAAACCTTCTGGAATGGACCGAACTTGCGACCGGACTTGCAAGTTCGGTCGGCCAGAAAAATTTCCGTAATGCGAGCTACTGGAACGGACCGAACTTGCGACCGGACTTGCAAGTTCGGTCGGGCCAGAGTTTTCCTGTACTGATAGCTACTGGAATGGACCGGACTTGCAAGGTCGGTCGCAAGTCCGGTCGGGCCTTGAAAAAAAAAAAAAAAAAAAAAAAGAGTATTTTTACCATATGATTATAACAATCATATGTATATGTATATATACATATATATGCCTATATACCTATATGCATATATATGTGGTAGTAAATTATAAATGAAGTAGTAAAGGTAAGGAAGCAAGAAGAGGTAATGAGAAAAGAATGGTATAATAATCAAGTATGAATGTAAAGGAGTAGTAGGTATATATTAGGAGTGTTAATGAAGGAATAAGTTGGATCAATAATAGATCATTGATCATACTACTTCATGCGTGTATAGGAATCAAATAGTTGATCTCCAAAGGAACCCGGTAGTACGTGTACGACGGTGAACGGTATGATTTCTTCATGCCCTGTATCCTAACTTGGTTACCCCGATTTGTGTGCTTATGTGATCACCAATAAGATAAAAGCATGAATCGGACTTATATTGCACTAATTGTGTTTGAACTATATTGTTCTTGTTTATGCTCTTGAACATTTAGTTTGTATAATTCATGAAATGAATGAATGAGAATGAAGTGTATGTGTAAGTATGAGTACTTGTGTATGTATGTATGTATGGAAGTGAGTATGGACTTCTACTAATTCCTAACAACCTAACTCCTAACATGAGTAATGAGTAAAATGGAATGAGTAGAAGCCCGATATAGTTTCGGCCACGCGTGAGGATAAGGAACCACAAGAGGTTGGAACCGAATCCTGGCTATGATCTTTTCCTTGGACCAATTCCCTTTGTATGGGTAGCATCCTGGATTAGTGGGCCACCCTAAAGCCCGGTGGTGGGAGGTAGTACTCCCTGCCCGGAGGTCACACCGACTTAACTGGAAGTAAAGTATGTAAGGAGTAAGTATTGTATGTGTATTGGTCTTGACTATTGTAGTCATTGACCGGAAGTAAAAGAGTATTGAACACCCGACTAACCCGGGTGTGTAAAGAAGCTAACAACCTTCTGTGTGAATTGGAGAAGTGTATCTCCGTATTGCGTATCGGGTATGTAATGAGTATGTATGTGCATGGTATTCTGAAAGATGGTAAGTAAGTATTGGTTGACTTGTATTGTCTTCCAAGCATGTATTGTACCGTACGTATGTATGTATACCTTGTGTAGTATTGTAGTATCGTGAATGAAAGTATGGATGTATGTATGTATGTATCTATGTAAGTATGTATGTATGTAATGTGAACGCATGTATGTATTGCAAAATGAAATGCATGTATTCGACCAAATGGTCGGCGTACCCTCGCTAGTACGCGGGGTATGCGGTTATCATATTCAGCGAAAGCTGACCCCCTCGGGGGAACATTTTTAGTGTGCAGGTACCCGAAGCAGACCTGGTCACAGAAGAGACCGGTGGACGTGCCTAGTTTACTAGGAAGGAAATGTAGATTGCAGTAAATGGTATAAGACTTGTAGCCTGGAATGTAGAAGTGTACCAAGGGGTACACTATTACGTAAGAGGAAAGTATGTAGTTGTGAGAAAGGGTAGTGGTTAGGCTTTAAAGAGTATGTATGAACTTGGAAGAAGCATCGTGTTGTATTGGGAACTTAGTAAACTCGGTATGTGTAGTGTATTATCTTGTATTGAATTATGGAGTATTGTATTGGATGGAGTATTGTATCGAATGGAGTATTGTAGTACTCAGCAAGTAATGAGAGTATGTATTGTATTTGTGTAGTACTCGGATATTCCGGTCCATCAGACCGATGCTGTATGTAGTAGTAGCTTGTTGGTCACGTGGGTGACTAACGGCAGTGTATCACCCACCGTTGAGTATGTAAGTATCCGCTGCGTGAATCTGTATTGTATAAGGAGATTGGACGGTAATGACGGTATTAGCGGTTGGGGTGTTACAAAAAGTGGTATCAGAGCGAAGTATCGCTCTGATGACTGGAAATACCGAGTCTAGGAATACCGAGTTAGGAATTAGAAGCTTAGGGCTAAGGGCTGAGTGTTAGCATCAGAGATATGCTAGTTAGGAACTCCCGGTGAGTACCGGATACCTACAACACCAGTCCCGCCCACCGCAATCCCCATTGTATAACTTGTGAAAGGACGCCAGAGAGAAGAAAAGCTTTCTCATACTCGGGGAAAACCCGATCTGGCAGTTGTGAGGTCATCACACAGTAAACAAGAACTGACATGTAGTAGATTCCAAGAACTGGAAGTCCCGGAGATGGATCCCGGTTGAACCACAACACCCGCACTTAATAGCGGTAGGATGAGCACTCCAACCACGAGGAGGCAGCTTACAACAGCATGGGGCGACGTGCTTAGCAGTCGCGAAACCTAGCTAGTCAACCAACAACAGGAAAGAAGCACTAACCGTGCAACGAAATGGAAACGGGAGCAGTAATGAAACCCGAGACACAAGTCTGCGGGACAACAGTAATAGCCAAGCAACACCACCAACGGTGAGCTAGCTGGCTAAGGACATAGTCGGGAGTGACTGACTCCAAAACCACGACGCCATTAAGGTTGCAATACCTGGCCAATATAGCTCAGACAAATACAAGAACAACCATGAGATACAATCTAATAGGACTACAAGCGTAGTACCTAAACAAGGAAGGCTCAGTAACCACCCCAAGGGTGTGGGAGCGAGCCACAAGGAACGACACTAGACCAAATAGAACGGGAACCTCCAAGGAGTGGAGAAGTACCGAGATCTACGACAGCCATGTCTAGACCACCGAGAAGCTACCTAAAGGATCGAGTATACCAATTGTAGATCAATAAGATCAAGGGAAGAGTCAACAAGACTACCAAATGCGAGTGGAAACCATACCGTGATCGGTATAGGATTACTCAAAAACCACCAGTACCACGCACTTGCCACGGCAAGTGCAGTAAGGACAGAGACATGTAGAGGAACCCTAACACACCACAAGTACATAGTAATGTACTGTGGCCGTAACAGAACAACTACAGGATCACACATCCAAACGACTAGGAGTATGGAACCTTGGAAAGGCCTAACGGCCCGACCACCGTATCTAGAATATACCGGTCAGCGAGAAGCTAGACTTGGTCAAGACCTCAAACATGGCTATGCCATGAGAGACTTCTTTAACACCGAACCATATTTTAAAACCCAAAAATTTTCCTTTCAAACCGCAACCTTTCTTTAAAACCTTGGATTTTAAAACCAAACCAACAGAATTACGGTGAGTATCATAGAATGATACAAGAGGAGTTGGCAACAGAATACTTCACCTAGGCGTGTGACGAACACTACGAGTGTACCCATTACGGGATGTGGGACAACCGCACTCCGAAGGAGCTTGCGGGCCTGACATATAGTTGGGTAAGTGGTAACGTATCAACATGGTACCCCACGTATGTATACATGTAGTGTACGACACACGGGAAGTAGTCAACTCCGTTCTACGGACCATGAGTTTCAGATCAGAACAGCTGGACACCTCAGGCATCAAGTCATAAAGAATTAAGGAACTCATGAATCTGAAGTAAGAATAGATTAGAAGTGCAAAGCACAACTGTAGGTATAGACATTGGATATGCCTCAAGGACACAAAGAAAACTAATGCTGGAAAGTATACCCAGCCCACACACAGTAAGCCAATCGCCTAACGTGAACACCACAATGCTCAACAAACGGGACACAACTCCCAATAGCAACCCCAAGACTACCGCAAGGTATAATCCACCCTCAAAGAGAATATTAAACCTAGTCTTAAGCACTATGAGCAAGCATAAACAGTCTACCCAAGAACGGGAGGCGCTATAACCCTAAAGGGAATAGCTCAAGTACAATACCACAAGGTGGTGTAGCAGACACAACATATCATAAACATTGGCCGGATGTAACGACATACCTAATAACACCTAGGAGCAATCCTGGAAGGGTGAGGGATAACACCAATCGAACAAAGCATCATGATAAGAGCACGATAACCAGAACGAATATTCGGTTAGGACGCCGAAGGGATTTCACTTAACAGGAAATACCCTCAACCACAAGAATGCACCGATTAGCACCGGATTGCCTAAAGGGCCTCCTATGAATGGAAGCGTGATGTCACGACTTACCATGGAGCCAGTAAATACCTCCAACCTATGGGGTACGCAAAGAATGGAAACGTGTATAAGCAGCTTGCAGAGAGCATAGCTCGCCGCAATAAGGCTTGAAAGCCACTTACCAACTACGTTATGTAAACTTGAACGGTTGCAAAACCGGCACCATTTACCAACAAGACTTGCAAGAAATGCTATCACATACGACAAGAAATCAACAACTGGACCATCAATTCAACCCAACGTCCTGAGTGACTTGGTGTATTGGTCAACTCAGTATCACTGTCACTAGTGCACCAGTCTAGCATACAGTTGACAAGCTTTTAATCACCTTCATGCCTTCTGTAGCAATGGTACACAGAGACATAAGAATCATGATAATGCCAACATTGGCCTAGTCCCCTCTTGGACACTACGAGAAACCCAAGGGAATGAACCCCTCGTTAGCCAAAGACCACCAATGCGGTGATGAGGTGAAACCTTAGAAATAGGCTTCCGTCTACCATAACAACAAAACTTGTGCATACAGATATTGCCAAGGGACAACGAATAAGGAAATGAGATTTCCAAACCACTACGCCTACAAGAGGCTGTAGACGGTAGAAGCACATCGCTTCAGAGCATCGAAGCTCGAAGGAGTAAGTATACTCCTTATGCACCCAAACATGTGGCGAACCATTGTGTAAATACTTGCATGGTAAACCTTGTCATGAGACATATGAGTGGAAACACACCCCTCAACGAGAACTTTCACCTACCAGTGATAGAATACCCTTTAATTAGAGAACGGGACCAGAAAACCCTTGAAGCTTCTTGGGATGTCCCGGTAATGTACATGCAAAAGTAAAACCGCATAGCTGGAGCCTATGATCAATGCTCAGCACTATGGAGACAATAATTGTCAAAAACAATCGATGAGTGTGCACATTACACACCATGAATGACCAACGCTCAAGAGAGCTTGCAACACGATAAACCACTTCATCCTTGGTCAACTAGGATATTTGACAAACTATATCATGAATGAGGAAGTAATGTGAGGTAAGCTAACCTACACATGAAACCTAAATTGAAATAAAACATCCCCACAATGGGAAGATAATAGTATTGCGGTATGCTACGACAACCGTCATACATATGACTAGGAACCTCCTAGTGTTTGTACACCATAAGGAAATGGTGCCAACGATAATGGCAAGGAATAAAGGTAAGCTACCACAGTAACGGAGACCGTAAAAACGATGTTGTATAGTGAGTAAGAATACAGTGCGCAACAAGCGACCGGAATGAGGAAGTAGTTGGACAATGACACGAAGTATAAGTATGAGATAACAAGCAGAAATATTCATCCCTATCACATAAGTGATTTACTGCCAAGCGTTTACGCCTCTGCACTCTGTATGACTGAGTGTTTTGGTATTGCACTCGCGCAGTAATGATCTAATGCGATAGCTAGGAATATGGGAAATGTAAACCGCAGTAAACCCTTCTTTCACCAACAACATGGCATAGGCCAGTCAAGCAAGCTTAGCAACAAACCGTGCGGCCTAAGGCCAAAGAAGCACGGAGAGTGTAAGCACACTAACAATCACAAGATGTGAATTCCATCGGAATAAAAGGTGAAAGATGACCGAAGAAAGTCACTTGGACCGACGCGTTGAGAATGCAAGGTCATACAAGCAAAGAACACTTGTACTGAACCAGAAGAACTGGTATTATTCAGAAGCTAGTGACAACAGAGGAAGCACTGCAACTAGGTAGTGACTTAACCTCGCCCGACAACAAGTCGGAGGAACGTAGGGAATAATCGTGGGAGTACGAATAGTACGTGTAATAGATTACCAGAGAGCTGGTTACAATCTAAAAACTCATTGAGTTCAAACAGCGGTAAAAGAATACCACACTGTTGGTAACCTTATTTCCACAATAGAGGGATAAAAAGGTGATGTATAGCACATTAAGGATAACATGAAGGGTGAGTAACCCAAGTTATCGGGGTCGCACAGCAGAAGCTAGTGGGCCCTAGCTAGACACCTAGTAAGTATGAAAGAATGACTATTAATGCCTTGAAGCCTAATAGGCTAGAACTGAATTAATTATGAGTTAAATAAACTCATATAGGAATCCTCGGTGCAAAGACTAAACCATTGGTATGGTTAAGACCCTTTGACCAGAGCATATTGTATAGTGTATTGTAGTGAAGCTAAACGCTTCAGATTGCCCCAATCGAGTGAACCAATGTTTAAGAGTAACATATGGTAGATTACGTGGGCGTAATCCCTTTTAAGGGGGGTAGAGCGAAAACCGCTTAATGTAAGTTTCATGAATAAAACACAGGAACTATAGTGCATAGCACAAATGAGAATCGAGTTGATGATTAGTACTTATGTCAGATAAACATAAGTATTCATTCATATTGTAATTGCGGTAATTAGGCACAAGAGATGCGAATACCATTGGATGAATATACCATCTTGTAACCCGTGTAAAAGTATTAGTAAAGAGGAGTATACTAACTCTTGGGGAAACGATAATCCCGTAGTGTGTGCCTATCTGAAGTTAGACATGGCATTACGATGCTTGAGTCGGTATAAAACCATGTATAACCTAGAGGAAATCGAGTTCCCTAGGTGATTGTCTTGAGACAATTGAGAATGAGTAGTGGACGGAGCTCCACAAGTATTGTATTCTTAAAGAAGTAGTACGGGTTAACTATGAGTAGTAGAGGAATGTAACCCACGAGTGGTGTATTCGTAAGTATGTTATTGGAAGTAAATTGAGGACAGCGAATTTCATAAGTAATGTATTCCCTAGTCAGAATAGTAGAGATAATAGAGGGTAATGGAAGGAAGTAGAGAAGATTGATGAAATGAGCATTTAGGCATCGAATTCTGAGGAAAGTATTTGGGAAATAGATTGAGAATGATTGATGGACTGAATTCCATCCTTTGGAGTTGTGTGAAATTGTAATTATGACTAGGAAGAGTAAAAAGGTAGAAAATGAAATGATTGAATTATCTGTTGTTTGAAACGGATGTGGGAAGTCGAACTTGATCCTGATCAGATCAAGGGAAGCCGAACACAAAATGGGGTGGAAAGATAGTTCAACACTGGTGCTGATCACATCAGGGTCGAACGATTCTTGAAACTCCCCTCAAGTGGTCACAAGAATCACGCATATGGTAGAAGCAATAAATACGAACTGGAATTGGGAGTTGTATGCTTTGGAGAATTTCTAAGTAGTAGTTGGGAAAGAATTTTTCTTAGCCTGAAGATAAAGGATTTGCTAGAAGCGTATGCCTGAGAAGGTAGTAGAGTATCGTATTGTATTATTCCAAGGGCAGCGGGACAGAGAAGAGTCCTGTGTCTAGATGACCTGAGTGCCTGCGGGATTGTAACGTGTACTGCATTGCTTCGGGTTAGCATTGCGTAGTATGTATGTATTGTAATTGTACTTTGGTTGGCACATGTAGTGCTAATTGTATTTTATTGGCACAAAGTAGTGCTAGTAGTAATGAGTATGGTATGTGTATGGTATGTGCGCAATGAGTAATGCATTGGTGTTGTACGGTATACAACACGAATGACAATGGATTGTGTATTGTATGAATTGTGTATGTATATGGTATTCGAAGTAAGTATGTACATGGTATCTGAATTGTGTATGCTGGTAGTGTAAGAATTGTGAACACCTTGTAAGGTGGTAGTAGAATGTATGGTGGCAATTGACTTGCCAAATTAGTAGAAATGGTAAACTGTAACCTTGAGCAACTTTGAGGGCAAAGTTTCTTAAGGGGGGTAGATTGAAATACCCCGTAATTAAAAACAGTGATTAATTAGGCTAATTATATTTTTGAGGCTTAATTACACTTAAATAAATACGAGGGAACAAATCCCGAAGCAAACAGACCTTTGAAATGGGTTAAAAGCATAAACGAACCTTAAAGCGCGTTTTTCGAGGAAACCGGGAAAACGTGACTTTAAGCGGGTCAAATAGACTCGTAACAATTTTGGTCAACTAAATAGTCACTAATAAATATTAGTGGAGCTTTAGAACCAATAAAATTAATTAAAGGAGAAAATTCCGGAAAATGGGTACCGGTTAGTAAAAACTGTAACAACCGGTAAGTTGTGGGGTGAAATGCAAATAAAGAAACTTAGTGTGTCCACTTTGCAAATCGAAAATTAAAAATTGTGTGTGTGTGTATATGGGGCCGGTCACCCCCTCCTCTCACTCACTCTCTTTATTTCTTGTTATTTGCTAAAAGACAAGCCTAATAAGTAAAGCAAAAGCAAAAAAATAAAAGTCTCTCTCCTCACTTTTCCCACTCCCTCTCACGTACCCATCTTTCTCTCTTTCTCTATTCTCTCTGATTTTTCTCCTTCCATGCGACACAGCCATGGAGAAATGAAAGAAACCACTAAACTCCCTCCTTCTCTCTTCTTGTTCTAGCTCAATACTTGTCCAAAAATTATAAAAACAGTACCATTGGAATCCCCTTGCAAAGGAGAATATTTTCCTCCTTTCAAAAATCCAAAAGCTCCATTTTCGTTTTTGTGGGTATTCACCATTTGGAGATTTGAAGCCACCATTAGAAGCACCTTCACCTCCTCATCTTGAGGTAAAAAGAAGTTCGAAAATCCATTGTTTCTAGCCCTTGTTTGCATTTTAAGAATTCTCAGTTTTGAACTCTTGGTTCCTTGTTTGCTTCAGCCGATTTTGGCTTCCTCTTGGGCTAGGAATATTGTTCTTTTGCTATTCAAGAACTTCATCTACTCATTGGAAGGTAACACTCTTTCCAAAACCCTAAAGCCTAAATTCTAGGGTTAAGTATAGAATGGATGTTAAATGGTATTGTGTATGTGTTATATGCTGTAGCATTTGGGTGTGTTTGTGAATCTCATTGGAACCGAGAACAAAGGAGAAGAAAGGAAGAGGAAGGAAAAGAAAGAAAAGAAAACTAGCAAGACAAGGTAATTGTGCTTACCTTGAACTAGTTTGTGTATGTGGTATTGTAACAGTTTTGGAGTAGTAGAAATGAGTAATGTATTGAGTATGAGTAGTAGTAATGTAAAAATGTATTGGAGAAAGAATGTAACAGTTTTTGAAGCATTTAAATGAGTTTTAAAAGCTTGGGAAAACATGGGGTATTGAATGGGTATGTGCAGGATTTTATG
The DNA here is from genome assembly GCA_023374045.1 of Limonium bicolor. Classification (NCBI taxonomy): domain Eukaryota; kingdom Viridiplantae; phylum Streptophyta; class Magnoliopsida; order Caryophyllales; family Plumbaginaceae; genus Limonium; species Limonium bicolor. The sequence continues at coordinate 125,716,020 of CM041782.1, forward strand.
GATGTTGTAGTGGTATTGAAATGTGTATAATGAGGATTGTGTAACAGGTTGTGAGAACATGAATTTGTGAGCTGAATTAGTGTGTGGAGAATGTTAGAAATATAGGGGAAACCATGTCGAATTTTGGGTAGAAATGAGAGGACTTAGGTGGTGTAAAAAGAGGAAGTATTTGGAGAGTTTAAATGGACAGTCTTGTAGTTTGTAACAGATTTTGAAAGAAGTATGTTGAGGGAATGAGACTAGAGTGTAAAGTAATGCATTTTGGATGCTAGGAATAACATTAGTTGAGGGAGGATTGGAGTCTAAGGGTTGAGATGAAAATCTGTAGCATGATAGAGGAAACAAAAATCTGTAGTAAGTGTTGGATTGAAATGAGGAAGAAGGTGTAAGTGAATGAAGGGATTGAGTAGTAAGTTTGGAGGATGAACCAAGGTGATTTAGAGGGCTTAATTAGTGCCAAATCATGTGGGAAAGTATTGGTGAAGATTGGGGAAACAATGGGTAAAGAAAACACCCAAAAACAGATTTTAAAACTGAAGTACTGGGCCGGACCGAACTTGCGACCGGACTTGCAAGTTCGGTCGAGCCCAGATTTACAAAGACGGGAAAGCTTCTGGAATCGACCGGACTTGCGACCGGACTTGCAAGTTCGGTCGGACCAGAAAATTCTCCCGTCAGAAACCTTCTGGAATGGACCGAACTTGCGACCGGACTTGCAAGTTCGGTCGGCCAGAAAAATTTCCGTAATGCGAGCTACTGGAACGGACCGAACTTGCGACCGGACTTGCAAGTTCGGTCGGGCCAGAGTTTTCCTGTACTGATAGCTACTGGAATGGACCGGACTTGCAAGGTCGGTCGCAAGTCCGGTCGGGCCTTGAAAAAAAAAAAAAAAAAAAAAAAAAGAGTATTTTTACCATATGATTATAACAATCATATGTATATGTATATATACATATATATGCCTATATACCTATATGCATATATATGTGGTAGTAAATTATAAATGAAGTAGTAAAGGTAAGGAAGCAAGAATAAGAGGTAATGAGAAAAGAATGGTATAATAATCAAGTATGAATGTAAAGGAGTAGTAGGTATATATTAGGAGTGTTAATGAAGGAATAAGTTGGATCAATAATAGATCATTGATCATACTACTTCATGCGTGTATAGGAATCAAATAGTTGATCTCCAAAGGAACCCGGTAGTACGTGTACGACGGTGAACGGTATGATTTCTTCATGCCCTGTATCCTAACTTGGTTACCCCGATTTGTGTGCTTATGTGATCACCAATAAGATAAAAGCATGAATCGGACTTATATTGCACTTAATTGTGTTTGAACTATATTGTTCTTGTTTTATGCTCTTGAACATTTAGTTTGTATAATTCATGAAATGAATGAATGAATGAAGTGTATGTGTAAGTATGAGTACTTGTGTATGTATGTATGTATGGAAGTGAGTATGGACTTCTACTAATTCCTAACAACCTAACTCCTAACATGAGTAATGAGTAAAATGGAATGAGTAGAAGCCCGATATAGTTTCGGCCACGCGTGAGGATAAGGAACCACAAGAGGTTGGAACCGAATCCTGGCTATGATCTTTTCCTTGGACCAATTCCCTTTGTATGGGTAGCATCCTGGATTAGTGGGCCACCCTAAAGCCCGGTGGTGGGAGGTAGTACTCCCTGCCCGGAGGTCACACCGACTTAACTGGAAGTAAAGTATGTAAGGAGTAAGTATTGTATGTGTATTGGTCTTGACTATTGTAAGTCATTGACCGGAAGTAAAAGAGTATTGAACACCCGACTAACCCGGGTGTGTAAAGAAGCTAACAACCTTCTGTGTGAATTGGAGAAGTGTATCTCCGTATTGCGTATCGGGTATGTAATGAGTATGTATTGTGCATGGGTATTCTGAAAGATGGTAAGTAAGTATTGGTTGACTTGTATTGTCTTCCAAGCATGTATTGTACCGTACGTATGTATGTATACCTTGTGTAGTATTGTAGTATCGTGAATGAAAGTATGGATGTATGTATGTATGTATGTATCTATGTAAGTATGTATGTATGTAAGTGTGAACGCATGTATGTATTGCAAAATGAAATGCATGTATTCGACCAAATGGTCGGCGTACCCTCGCTAGTACGCGGGGTATGCGGTTATCATATTCAGCGAAAGCTGACCCCCTCGGGGGAACATTTTTAGTGTGCAGGTACCCGAAGCAGACCTGGTCACAGAAGAGACCGGTGGACGTGCCTAGTTTACTAGGAAGGAAATGTAGATTGCAGTAAATGGTATAAGACTTGTAGCCTGGAATGTAGAAGTGTACCAAGGGGTACACTATTACGTAAGAGGAAAGTATGTAGTTGTGAGAAAGGGGTAGTGGTTAGGCTTTAAAGAGTATGTATGAACTTGGAAGAAGCATCGTGTTTGTATTGGGAACTTAGTAAACTCGGTATGTGTAGTGTATTATCTTGTATTGAATTATGGAGTATTGTATTGGATGGAGTATTGTATCGAATGGAGTATTGTAGTACTCAGCAAGTAATGAGAGTATGTATTGTATTTGTGTAGTACTCGGATATTCCGGTCCATCAGACCGATGCTGTATGTAGTAGTAGCTTGTTGGTCACGTGGGTGACTAACGGCAGTGTATCACCCACCGTTGAGTATGTAAGTATCCGCTGCGTGAATCTGTATTGTATAAGGAGATTGGACGGTAATGACGGTATTAGCGGTTGGGGTGTTACACTCGTTCAAACAAATCCACCAATATACCACACATAACACAAAGCACAACCAATGAACAACAAGGCGAAGTAACGAGAATTATAAACGAGTATGAACTCTCGTCTTTGGCATGCAAGCCCAAATAATGTTCGCCTAATATACGAGTTAATATAGTCGTTCGTAATTGTTCAGTCATGTCTAATGACAACGTCTCGTTTAGAACGACGTGTCTCTAAGTTACCCATCTCTTATGGCGGGTCACCATGGCAATAGCCACTCCAGCGGTAGAGTAGAGTCTCCGTCCTACGAACAATCTGTAGTTCGTTGGAAATTTATCCAGATACTTACGGCTACCACACGGTGTCCTAGTATCGTTAATGGATCACAGTTCACAGCAAGAGTCACATCCTTGATAAACTTATCTATACCATCGCATCGCTTTACTTTTTTTTTCTAACACAGCAGACCAAGGTCGTAGTCCAATCCTGAGTATGTCGACTCGGGATCCAGTGCTAGATACGAGAGCGGCGTTAAAGAGGCCAATGCTCCGTATATAAGTCTCAGATATTTTATATATCTTATTATCTAATGCTACAACGTTTACTTACGTTCCTTATATTACACATATAAGATAGCATCATTGCCGCTAGTTCGTTTTATAATATTTCATATATACGAACAATATGTTATCGCACAACAGTAATAATAATAAAGCAGCATTAATACGCAACTCAAGCATATTAATTCACACAAGCAAACATTCAATCTTATCACAGATTTTCACACAATGTCTGAACTGAGGAAATCCTCAGAGACAATCAAGCCACATAAATAACATACCGTTCACCCGGATTATATTACGGTGGAGTATGAATCAGCAAGATCCTATGCTCCTTGTGTCGTCTCTAACAGTCTAAACAATACATAACGCTACTGATTAGCATCCCGTATAACAATCATAACTCTACAGTACCCCGTACCGTTACTAATACCTCCCGGTTAATCCCCCGTTACTAACTGTCAACGTTGTCGGGTTTCCGGTTTAACTCGAGATTTGGAAAAACGTTACATTACATGCGTAGTCTCGTATTGCACATTAATATATTGATGTTGAACTTTGTTATCGCATGTAGCTTATGTATATTTGCACATCATATATTGTTTATATATGCATGCATGATTCTTTATCATGTATCATGCATCTCACCTTAGTATTTATTTTTCTAAGGTTTGTTTTTCCGAGTTTAATGGAGTATAATTCGTGTATAAAATATCTTGAATAATATAGATCCTTGTTATTTCATGTATATTCATAACATTAGAATTCCATATCTAATGTTTATAATCCTCTTCCCTTTATCTCATAACATCTCAATTATGGTAATATATAGTTATTGAACTATATTACATTTGTCTACACCATAACATAATTCATTTACATATATGTATCATAGGACTATTTATTATATGGTAGCCTTATATATATATTCATTTAATGAATACCTCTCATATTATAAATGTCATAATTCCTATAACATTAAAACCATATTATAAATTCCATCAAAAATGTTAATATTTCCGAACAGCACCTACCTTTCTTAAGTATTTACAAAATCCACCACACATTTTACTAATGTTATATTATAGTTATATAACATGTATTTTGATATTTATGTCATTATAACAATTATAACCTATAGTTATATTTTGTTATAAAATACATACAGCACTTAAACTCTCGGTATTAATTAATTCCCACCAAACTTCCATAATTTACAAACCAGCCCCAAATTATATTCCTGTTATACTTATAGTATATACCTTATATTATAATCCTTATTCCTTAATATAATTATAACCCATGGTTATATTTTCTCAAAACAACCAAAACCGACCCCATAGTCTATTTAATTTAATTTCCACCACTTAACTTCTTAAACTCACCAAAATAACCCCGTCTAATAACATATAGTTACTAATATCACCAAAACTATATATATACATATATCTTCATAAAACTTCATAGAATTCCAAAAATTACCAAAACTATACAAAAGGTTATAAATATCATTATTAACCTTATACTTTCTCTAAATCTCGGTTTCACCACATATGTTACCCATTTGTAATTATTTTATGAAATATCTTATATTATTCTCATATAATTCATATAAATCCAAATTTAACCAAATCAACTTCTAAAATGAACCCAAGGTTTGTACTACACTCCATTTAGTACCCCAAGTTTTCGGAATTCCAAATCACCCCAAGGCTTATAAATCTTTTACAATTTAATAAGTACCTTTTTATAAGGTAGTATTTTAATTTCTTAAATTCTCCAAAATTGGTCAAAGTCTCCTATAGTCAACTTTGACTTCTAATACCAAATGGGAACCAAATTTTCGGTAATCACCAACAAATACCCCATATTTTTCTATTTTTACAATTTTGACCAAAACTTTATAAAATGTTATAATTTTAATAAATTCATTTAAAAACCCTAAACTCCTCTAAATTAAGCCCACGGCTTTATAATTTCCAGTAATTACGATTTGGCCCCAACTTAATTATATAAGCATAAATTTAACTAAATAAGCTTATAAACTTAAATTAAAATGGCCTAATGACATGGCCTTATTACAACCTTGAACTTGCAAAATAAATTACACATTAAATGTCTCAAAATATAGTATAAACTCACGGCCTCTCATGGTTTAAATATTTTTCCACATAATGTCATAATTTGACCATTATGTTAATTAAGTCACTTAAATGACTAGCTTAATTATCTTAGTCATTTTTTTTCCATTTTTAGGTCAATATAACCCACATTAATTTTCCACTCTCGGCACAATTTATATATGTGCTTAAAAATCATAAAAATCATAAGTTTAAGGTGTTTATACCTTGATTATTCCTTGTATGAGCCCGGTCACTTGTAGGAAAATTCACCACTTCATTTAGACATGTTTAATACACCAAAACAAGATATGGTTTACTCCAAGCTTGATTAACCATAAGGAATAATTAATGTAAGATTTAAGGTAAAAATCACCTAAAATGCAAGGGAAGTTCCAATGGTTTTCGGCCTGTACCAAGCACACCTAATGGTGTTAAATTCCATATCAACATAGGAAATAGCTAGACAACAACAAGCTGCTATGGTAATTGATTTTACCTTGGCAAAATGCCTTAAAAGGGGGTATTTCCTTGGATCTCGGCACCCTTGCTCCAAATGGCTAACCAACTGATTGAACATGTAAATATGAAGATTATGAGTGTTTAAACTCACAAAAATCAGAAGAAAGGAACCGGATGAAGAGTGGAGATCCATAAGGTATGTTTTTTTTACCTTAAAATGTAGATTGAAAACCTTGGTCCCTATACCTGGTTCAGCCGAGTTTAGCTCTTGTTCTTACCTTAGAACACTGAGAATAAGCCATAGGAATTGATGAGCCACGAAATCTAGGTGTAGGTAGTGAAGAGATGAAGAAAAAGAGCTAAAAATGACCCCTTAAAACACTTACCTTAAGAGCTTAGGAGTTAGATCTTCCTTCCATGCTCAAGAACCAGACTTGAGAGCTTCTAGGAAGGGGAGGAACTCGGCTGGGATGGATGGGATCGGACAAAGAGGAAGGAAAAAGATGGGAAAGGTTGAAATAATTGAAAAAGGTAGTAAGGTTACTATTGCTAAATTTGGTATTAGGTATCAATTGTCTCACAATGATTGTAAGCTGTCTCCTCTCCTCTGTCAGCCGATTTCCATGGGGTCAAATGGGTCATTACTTGACCCTTGACCAAACTTGGTCAATTTGACTCATGTGGGCCCCCTTGTGGGGTTTTATTAATATTTTAATATTAAATTGTAAAAATTTTAAATTTCTGGAATTAAATTCCTAATATGATATAATGTGATATATTATCATATTTAAGGGTAATTATAACCTTTAAGCCCATTAAAAATCAATTTAGAAGGCAATCTCACAAAAACGTGCTTTAAGGTGTTTTAGTGCACATTTTGTGTCACAGGGTGTTCCTGAGCTTAGTTCTCCTTGAGAACGGTTTTGTTGTGTTCCTTACTTCATTATAACCCTTAGGATCCACTTTGGATCCTATTTGAGGTCATACAATCTTTATGGTGCTTTAAAGCACATTTTTGGCTTTACCGATCTTAAGACGTGTTTTGCCTTGTTGAGATCTTTTAGATTGTTCCCCAATAGTAATTAGATGTTTATTAATCATCTTAGATCATTAATAGATCATTTAATTAAGTTTTAAAGGTTAGGGGTATTTCAGTCTACCCCCCTTAAAAAGGCTTCGTCCCGAAGTCCTTAATCCTCTACAGTTCACCTAAGGAATCAAGTTCCACTAAGTAACCAAACAGTCCATTGCTAGGGAGTAACTCCCACTAGGTTCAGACCTAGTCTATACATACAGCATATATCAAGTAGTCAAACTCATGGTATAAGCTCATTCGTTTCATAGCACTAAACAAGGTGCACATCCAATTCATCCACAAAAGTACTCAGCGGTACTATTTATATATTCAACCAGGTGCAAAACTCATAGTACACAGCACTAGACAAGGTGCAAAACTCATGGTACACAGCACTAGACAAGGTGCAAAACTCATGGTACACAGCACTAGACAAGGTGCAAAACTCATAAAGTACTCAAAGGTGTTTGCAAGGGATACTCCACGCATCCCTATCTACATGTTAGTATCTCGCGAGGATACCCACACATCATTCCACATGTATGCGTGCACATATAGTTAACGTTGACAGTTCACAGGGAAGCAGTCTTAAAGACCAGGACTTGATGATCCCCAACCCCAGCCAACGTCTACTACCCGCGGACACATCGGTTTAATAACGAAGGACACTGCGGTCCACGGCTCCTCGGACAGTATCACCTTATTTCCTTAGTCACCCACAGACACACCGGTCTAATGACAAAGGGCTCTACGGTCCACGGCTCTCTGGGTGATGTCACTCGCAGACACACCGGTCTAATGACGAAGGGCTCCACGGTCCACGGCTCTTCGAGTGACGCCCTAAATTCCAATTTCTATTCATATCTGTGTCCACTTGTAGGAAGTTTCGAGAATCATTTAACCCCGACGTGGTCAGTGTCAGTGTTGAACTATCTCTCACCTCAATTTGTGTTGGGTTTCCCCTGATCGGACCAGGATCAAGTTCAACTTCTCACGTCAATTTCAATCGATCAATTGTTTATTCACTTCTAATCTTGTTTCCTCTTGATATTTGCCACCTTGTGTTCTATAGAGACACAAGTCAACTAGTGTAATTAATCTAATCGACTTATAATTATTCATATAATTCCTAGAGGTTTTACCTCCACTAGGTTATACATCGGTCTCCTGCCGACTCACTCATCGCATTCCAATAATCGGTTTCATACCGAGTCACAAATCATATAGTGTGGAGCTTTTTACTCCTAATATTTGCCATCTCCCACCGAAGCTACCAGATAGACCTACTTGAACTCTCAACCGGAGATAACAAGTTAGGCGTTTATGTGTTTAGTGTTCGCAACGTTTGCATAAATAATCAGAATTAGGATAAGAACACTCTATCTGTTCTCCCTTTCCTATTCACCACAGGAATGCGAACTAATATATATATATTCATACACATAATACATCACAATATTACCTCAAGTAATATAACACAATCATAATACTTGTGCTCTACGTACAATAATAGTTTGCAGCATGTGTACCATGCACTACGTACTCCTACGTACGGTATAATTTCATCGCTCTACCCCCCTTAAAAATGATTACGCCCACGTAATCAACGAATATATCATCGTGAAGTAATAAGTTCAAGATGTTCCATTCCAGTGGGATTATTCGTGCACCAATGTGCTACATATTTCATTACCCCTTTTTTTATGGGGTCGGGCTTTAGCCCCTCAGGTTATACTGTCTATCTTGGTTAGGTGTATGTATATTCATATACGGTTTGATCGGGAGATGTAAACACGTCGTTTGTTTCCCCTAACCCGCTAGGTACGTCAAACCTAAGCAATATGGGCCCACTCGCTCCGCAAGCAGTATGCCAACTACCTTATGTTAGTTTACCCCTCTTAGGTAGTAGTTTTATGTCGATTTCAACTCCATGTGACAGTGTTTTCTACACGGTCTTCCATAATTATGGGAATGGAGTAATTTATTTGACTGTGTGGTATCGTTAGTCACACACGCTTATTATTTCGACTAGCCATTCTATTCAATCCTCTGAATTCTATACATGCTCATGGTATATTCCCATGAGTTCATGCCTCCTACCGAACTAACCTTCGGTATAAGTGTTGTCGAGCTATGCTTTAGCATCTAGTGCTTACAACAGTTGTCTCTAAAATATCAAGACAAGTCTGATATGCGCATCTAACTGGCGCCTCATGAATCCAAGTTATTTCCCTCTGGAATGAGTTCGTTCTTTAGGTACCTTGTAGGTCCGCTTTTGCTAGTGTGAACTCGTATCCCTCGTGTGTTGGTATTTTAGTATCCGCATATATGGTTCATCCCTCTTCTCCATTAGGGGAATCCATTTGTTTATCTGATCTTCCAGCTTCTGATTCTCACCTGCATAATTCGGTTAACAGTTATTATAATGGTCGCTTGTTGCGCACCATGTACCAGTCGATTGGACGGTTATCCGCCATTGCGGTTTGCATGGAGTATCTAATCTCCAGCTTAGAGTATCTCTTGTATGCTCGCTTTTACCCTTCGTCTGTTGTAAACATACAATACGACTGTGGTTTTAGCTTGGTATTCATTTTCTGTTCAAACCTAATTGGTACTAACATACTAACGTTTATGGATTGAGCATGTGGTTATTATTATTTAATGCGACATCATCGCAGCGCCCTCAGCGCGTGGTATAACTCTCTCTGTGCCCCCTTTTTAGGTAGCATCTATTATCACAAAGGTTTCTCTAATATAACTTCCTTAAATACCACAATTCCTTTTCTCAGTCATGAGTTCAACTTGCCATTACCATTAAATTGGCCTTAGTTTCCTCGTTTACCAAAATCCGTAAAACTTATGTTCTGACTCCTCCACTGTGGAGTTGCGGCCTTATGTCACTTTATTATTAAGCTATCCTTGATTTTCCTAACCTTGCTAAAGATCTCTCTCGTCGTTACATGGTTTACCTAGTCAGGGTTCCATTCGCTGACTTAGACACAGAGTTGATTATCTCCTGGGTCTTTACACTACTCGTTTACATGCATGGGGTACCATACTGATACATTACTACTTACCCAACTAACTTAATATAGTTTGTCAGGCCCACAAGCTCCTAGGAGTGCGGTTGTCCCATGTCTCGTTTAGTGCACTCATAGCGTTCGTACCCGGTGATTATCGTACTCTTAGTCTCGGTAATTTATGTTTGAGTAGCTATGCTGCCAATTCTTAACCTTTAATGTCAGAATGGCCCTAATATTAGGTTCTATGGTTTCCTTTATTAATGTGTATTTCCTTTACTTTCTCCAAGATAGGTGTTTGCGACTTATCGCTCTAATTCTGATTTCCACATGCTCGTCCTCTGGTATTTGTGAGTGGGGATCAGTAACTACTTATTGTCTCTCCCGTTCACTCCTAGGCTGTTAACGCCTTCAGATATGAGTTTTCAGTATTCGAATTCCACCCAATCTATTGGGTTACACCCCATGGTGTAGTTCGGACTCCATGATAAAGGTTGACACCTCGTGTTTCCCTTGTCTTATGGTAGTCCCGTTAGTCTGATATTAATCAGTACTTGTGATTCATCACCCTTGTTCCCCTAGTTTTGGGTCACTTTGGTGGTATTAAGGTATCCCTCTGTAGGCCTATGCCATACGATATTCAGACACAATACTCATTCTGATAGTTAAATGATTGTTAGTCTTGTTATTTAATTTATTCCTAGTTGGTTCTAATACTTTCTCCTGAGGTTACAATTGGATACCCAAAACTTAGTGGTTTCCGTTAATCATTCCTCTTCATTGCATGGTCCTTACTCTTATTCAACTCATATTTCCTCCATCCTCTTTGAGGTAACGGTATCTTCCGTCATCAGGCAATTTTCACTTTTTTTTTTAAGGTCCTGACTCATATAGTTCACTTCTTGCCCTCTGGCAATGTTCGATGGTAGTGGTTTAACCACGAGTGTCACGCACTCTCTAAATATGGTTATACTGGTCCTGAAGACCTGTCACTCCCCACCGGTAATGATTGACGTTTAATGTTCATACCGGCACTGGGGTTAGGCTTGTAGGCACTAATTATTGTTATTCTCATTTACTCCCCTTTTAATATTCTACTAAATGGTGTATTGTTTTTAGGTTTAATGGTCAGACCGGCTAGGTCTTCTCGAGGTTTTATCGACCTCAAACCCAAGGGTTTCGTACCCCTGCCCTTAAGAAGGCTGTGTCTTGCTTTATTGCATTACGGACTTACATAAGGTTTAGTGTTTATTGGTAACCGCCTGGACCACCACGTCCTTTAGGGTTAGTTTACCGTCGCTGCACTTGCTGTAGCAAGTGCGCAAGGAAGGTTGAATTTTAATGCTTTGGTTAATGTGGCACTTGCAGTGGCAAGTGCACCATGCAGACTGAGCCACCAGTACGGTGTGTCAGTGCAGTGTTATTCCCTAATCGGGTTCCTGTTCTGGTCAAAAGGTTCTTGTTCAAATTAATACAGTCTCACTCCCGCACTTGTTCCCACAAGTTTACCGTGGTAGTAAGTTCTTACTTTCCTCACGAGGTGTTGCATGATAGCAACTTAGCGAGTTCTTGTTTCTACAGTTCTCATGATCTCTCTTCATGCACGTCGGGCCATCTTGAACCTTCAGTGTTGCATGGTTTTAGAGTTACTCGCTTCGGGTGAGACTTCTAAAGGTAATTCCTTCCGTATACTACATGTATCATAACTAATCATTACTCGCCGTTTCTACCTCTTTTCTCCCCAAGCGCACCATCGGTGCTTCCTGGATGTAAGACAGGGTTGCCTTGCTTATAGCAAGCTAGCCCCATTAGTCCTACAGGGAGTTTCTCCTCAAACTCGGTCTATTATTTATCTCAGCCTCGTATGGTAGACATTACGTCATTACCAGGACCCCCGGTCCTAAACATTACATCAAAACACAAAGTCTTATTTTCTACCTTTAACATAATCCTTTTAGCATCCACATCGGGTCTTTCCGATCAGGAGAGTTATCTCCGTGGTGTTTCTCATTTCATTATCTCACTAGATAGCACTCGAGTTACGGGCTGCGGCGGGTGGGGTACCATTGCAAATTTCCCGGGATGCTCTCCCATCGAGTGCGAGCGGTTCATACCATCTTCGTGTTACTTGGGGTTGCTGGACCTTCACCACCTTCCGCTGCTCCGTGTTCTTCCTTAGTACTGTTACCCTGACCTCTCTGACATAAGTCAAGAGGACGGGTTAGACCTTTACTTGGTCTAATACCGGAGTCTCGGTCATTTATTATTGAAGTGCCTCCACGGCTATGGTGTGCAAGCTTTAAGCACTGCATCAACCCCGCAAGGTCACGTATCCTCACAACGTTTTCCCGTATTCCCATAACCTATGCTCACTGTATAAATCCTTCTATCTCTTGTCATCAGAGCGGTACTCCGCTCTGATACCACTTTTGTAACACCCCTACTCTATTCGGCTCCTAATCATCTTACTTAACAATATAATCGCAGCGGTAATCTCAACAATTGACTACTGGTGTCACCGTTCTTGCTCGCCCATACGAGTAATAACGTGCTTCCTGATATGCTCTTAAATACGAAACAATTTCTCGCAGTGACAACAAGAGATAGATCCAACCTTCTGAACCAATATAAAATTACATTCACAGTGAGCATTCTAAGTATCCCAATCCTATACACGTTTCTAAGTTTGTATCAAAATGCAACAGTGCATATCAAAACAATTGTAATTAAACTACCCAGCGTGTCACTCTCTTTGCCGACACCGGAAGTTGCATACCTGCAAAAATGGTAGTTTGTGGTATGGAATCAGCCCTGCTGAGTATGTTATTACCTGACTATCATGCACCCTCGGACCATTTAGTTAATTGGTCGAGAGCATGCAATTCATTTTCATGCAAAAAGTTTAATGTTAAAACTGTAAAGCAACAATATATATTGCAGTAAACTCAAATAACAAACAAGCCCCGGCTTCACAATCGCATCGTAAAAACCACTGAAAGCGTTACAGCGCTTATATGAGTACAGAGACTCCATTCCAACAAACACTTAATAGTTCATAATTGAGTTCGGCGACTCACCCGACCAAAACAATCCACCATAACCCACACATGAGTACATTGACTCGACACAACTAGTTCACAACACAATATGAGCACAATGGCTCGTTCAAACAAATCACCAATATACCACACATAACAACAACACAACCAATGAACAACAAGGCGAAGTAACGAGAATTATAAACGAGTATGAACTCTCATCTTTGGCATGCAAGCCCAAATAATGTTCGCCTAATATACGAGTTAATATAGTCGTTCGTAATTGTTCAGTCATGTCTAATGACAACGTCTCATTAGAACGACGTGTCTCTAAGTTACCCATCTCTTATGGCGGGTCACCCACGTCAATAGCCACTCCAGCGGTAGAGTCTCCGTCCTACGAATAATCTGTAGTTCGTTGGAAATTTATCCAGATACTTACGGCTACCACACAGTGTCCTAGTATCGTTAATGGATCACAGTTCACAGCAAGAGTCACATCCTTGATAAACTTATCTATACCATCGCATCGCTTTACTATTTTTTTTTCTAACACAGTAGACCAAGGTCGTAGTCCAATCCTGAGTATGTCGACTCGGGATCCAGTGCTAGATACGAGAGCGGCGTTAAAGAGGCTAATGCTCCGTATATAAGTCTCAGATATTTTATATATCTTATTATCCTAATGCTACAATGCTTTACTTACGTTCCTTATATTACACATATAAGATAGCATCATTGCCGCTAGTTCGTTTTAAATATGTTCATATAACGAACGGTACTGTTATCGCACAACAGTAATAATAATAAAGCAGCATTAATACGCAACTCAAGCATATTAATTCACACAAGCAGACATTCAATCTTATCACAGATTTTCACACAATGTCTGAACTGAGGAAATCCTCAGAGACAATCAAGCCACATAAATAACATACCGTTCACCCGGATTGTATTACGGTGGAGTATGAATCAGCAAGATCCTATGCTCCTTGTGTCGTCTATAACAGTCTAAACAATACATAACGCTATGATTAGCATCCCGTAATACAATCATAACTCTACAGTACCCCATCCGTTACTAATACCTCCCGGTTAATCCCCCGTTACTAACTGTCAACGTTTGTCTGGTTTCCGGTTTAACTCGAGATTTGGAAAAAACGTTACATTACATGCGTAGTCTCGTATTGCACATTAATATACTTGATGTTGAACTTGTTATCGCACGTAGCTTAATGATATTTGTACATCATATAGTTTGTTTCTATATTGCATGTATGATTCTTTATCAGTATCATGCATCTCACCTTAGTATTTATTTTTCTAAGGTTTGTTTTTTCCGAGTTTAATGGAGTATAATTCGTGTATAAAATATCTTGAATAATATAGATCCTTGTTATTTCATGTATATTCCTAACATTAGGAATTCCATATCTAATGTTTATAATCCTCTTCCCTTTATCTCATAACATCTCAATTATGGTAATATAGTTATTGAAACTATATTACATTTGTCTTACACCATAACATATATTCATTTACATATATGTATCATAGGACTATCTATTAATGGTAAGCCTTATAATATATATTCATTCTTTTTAATGAATACCCTCAATATAAATGTCATAATTCCTATAACGTTAAAACCATATTATAAATTCCATTCAAAAATGTTAATATCGAACAGCACCTACCTTTCTTAAGTATTTTACAAAATCCACCACACATTTTACATAATTTATATTATAGTATATAACATGTATTTTGACATTTATGTCATTAAAACAATTATACCTATAGTTATATTTGTTATAAAATACCTACAGCACTTTAAACTCTCGGTATTAATTAATGCCCACCAAACTTCCATAATTTACAAACCAGCCCCAAAATTAATTTCTTGTTATACTTATAGGATATACCTTATATATAATCCTATTCTTAATATAATTATAACCCATGGTTATATTTTCTCAAAACAACCGAACCGACCCCATAGTCTATTTAAATTTAATTTCCACCACTTAACTTCTTATACTCACCAAATAACCCCGTCTAATAACATATAGTTTTAATATCACCAAAACTATATATTATACATATATCTTCATAAAACTTCATATATAATTCCAAAAATTACCAAACTATACCAAAAGGTTATAAATATCATTATTAACCTTATACTTTCTCTAAATCTCGGTTTCACCACATATGTTACCCATTTGTTATTTTATGAAATATCTTATATTATACTCATATAATTCATATAAATTCCAAATTTAACCAAATCAACTTCTAAAAATTCCTAATAACCCAAGGTTTGTACTACACTCCATTTAGTACCCCAAGTTTTCGGAAATTCACAATATCACCCCAAGGCTTATAAATCTTTTACAATTAATAAGTATCTTTTTATAAGGTAGTATTTTAATTTCTTAAATTCTCCAAAATTGGTCAAAGTCCTATATAGTCAACTTTGACTTCTAATACCAAATGGGAACCAAATTTTCGGTAATCACCAACAATACCCCATATTTTTCTATTTTACAATTTTGACCCAAAACTTATAAAATGTTATAATTTTTATTAAATTCATTTAAAAACCCTAAACTCCTCTAAATTAAGCCCACGGCTTTATAATTTCAGTAATTACGATTTGGCCCCAACTTAATTATATAAGCATAAATTTAACTAAATAAGCTTATAAACTTAAAAAAATGGCCTAATGACATGGCCTTATTACAACCTTGAACTTGCAAAATAAATTACACATTAAATGTCTCAAAATATAGTATAAACTCACGGCCTCACCATGGTTTAAATATTTTTCCACATAATGTCATAATTTGACCATTATGTTAATTAAGTCACTTAAATGACTAGCTTAATTTATCTTAGTCATTTTTTTTCCATTTTTAGGTCAATATAACCCACATTAATTTCTCCACTCTCGGCACAATTTATATATGTGCTTAAAAATCATAAAAATCATAAGTTTAAGGTGTTTATACCTTGATTATTCCTTGTATGAGCTCGGTCACTTGTAGGAAAATTCACCACTTCATTTAGACATGTTTAATACACCAAAACAAGATATGGTTATACTCCAAGCTTGAGCTTAACCATAAGGAATAATTAATGTAAGATTTAAGGTAAAAATCACCTTAAAAATGCAAGGGAAGTTCCAATGGTTTTCGGCCTGTACCAAGCACACCTAATGGTGTTAAATTCACCATATCAACATAGGAAATAGCTAGACAACAACAAGCTGCTATGGTAATTGATTTTACCTTGGCAAAATGCCTTAAAAGGGGGTATTTCCTTTGGATCTCGGCCACCCTTGCTCCAAATGGCTAACCAACTGATTGAACATGTAAATATGAAGATTATGAGTGTTTAAACTCACAAAAATCAGAAGAAAGGAACCGGATGAAGAGTGGAGATCCATAAGGTATGTTTTTTTTACCTTAAAATGTAGATTTGAACAACCTTGGTCCCTATACCTGGTTCAGCCGAGTTTAGCTCTTTTCTATCCTTAGAACATTGAGAATAAGCCATAGGAATTGATGAGCCACGAAATCTAGGTGTAGGTAGTGAAGAGATGAAGAAAAAGAGCTAAAAATGACCTTAAAACACTTACCTTAAGAGCTTAGGAGTTAGATCTGCCTTCCATGCTCAAGAACCAGACTTGAGAGCTTCTAGGAAGGGGAGGAACTCGGCTGGGATGGATGGGATCGGACAAGGAGGAAGGAAAAGATGGGAAAGGTTTGAAATAATTGAAAAAGGTAAGGTTACTATTCTAAATTTGGTATTAGGTATCAATTTGTCTCACAATGATTGTAAGCTGTCTCCTCTCCTCTTGTCAGCCGATTTCCATGGGGTCAAATGGGTCATTACTTGACCATTGACCAAACTTGGTCAATTTGACTCATGTGGGCCCCCTTGTGGGGTTTTATTAATATTTTAATATTAAATTGTAAAAATTTGTAAATTTCTGGAATTAAATTCCTAATATGATATAATGTGATATATTATCATATTTAAGGGTAATTATAACCTTTAAGCCCATTAAAAATCAATTTAGAAGGCAATCTCACAAAAACGTGCTTTAAGGTGTTTTAGTGCACATTTTTGTGTCACAGGGTGTTCCTGAGCTTAGTTCTCCTTGAGAACGGTTTTGTTGTGTTCCTTACTTCATTATAACCCTTAGGAGTCCACTTTGGATCCTATTTGAGGTCATACAATCTTTATGGTGCTTTAAAGCAATTTTTTGGCTTTACCGATCTTAAGACGTGTTTTGCCTTGTTGAGATCTTTTAGATTGTTCCCCAATAGTAATTAGATGTTTATTAATCATCTTAGATCATTAATAGATCATTTAATTAAGTTTTAAAGGTTAGGGGTATTTCACCGGTAGTGTCGGAGTTTCCTGATGTCTTTCCTAAGGAACTGCCGGGCATGCCGCCAGCACGGGAAGTGGAGTTTGAGATTGATTTGGTTCCGGGCACCGGACCAATTGCGAAGGCGCCCTATCGTATGGCTCCAGCAGAGATGACAGAGCTCAAGGAGCAGCTGAGAGACCTACTCGACAAGGGATTCATCCGCCCGAGCGTTTCACCATGGGGAGCGCCGGTCCTCTTCGTGAAGAAGAAGGACGGTAGTCTCCGCCTCTGCATCGACTACAGAGAGCTGAATGCAGTTACGGTGAAGAACCGTTATCCTTTACCACGCATCGACGATTTATTTGATCAGTTGAAAGGAGCATCAGTATTCTCCAAAATAGATCTACGATCCGGTTACCATCAGATTGCTATCCGGGAAAGTGACATTGAGAAGACCGCATTCAGAACCAGATACGGTCATTATGAGTTTACGGTTATGCCGTTTGGTTTATCCAATGCACCAGCCAAGTTCATGGACCTAATGAACCGCTTGTTCCAAGATCAGTTGGACAAGTCAGTGGTAGTCTTCATCGAAGATATACTTGTATATTCGAAATCGAAAGGTGAGCATGAAAGCCACTTGAGAAGTGTGTTGCAGACATTGAGACAGAATCAGTTGTATGCTAAATTTTATAAGTGTGAGTTTTGGTTGCACCAAGTTTCCTTTCTTGGACATGTGATTTCTGAGGCCGGGATAGTTGTTGATCCGGCAAAGATAGATGCAGTGCGCACCTGGCCAAAGCCGAAGACAGTTACCGACATCCGGAGCTTCCTCGGTCTGGTAGGATATTATAGGAGGTTTGTGAAGGACTTCTCTAGTGTCTCGAAGCCGATGACTTCCTTAATGAAGAAGGATGCACCATTCGAGTGGACAGTCGACTGTGAGAGTTCTTTCCAGAGTCTCAAGGATGCTCTGACATCTGCACCAGTCCTGACGATACCAGACGGTCCAGATGGGTTTGAGGTCTACTGCGACGCATCAGGCAGAGGTATGGGTTGTGTATTGATGCAACACGGGAAGGTCGTGGCATACGCCTCCCGACAGCTGAAGAAGCATGAGGAGAACTACCCTACCCACGACTTAGAATTGGGTGCCACTGTCTTCGCTTTGAAGATATGGTGACATCATTTGTATGGGGTAAACGTGACAATCTGTTCTGACCACAAGAGTTTGAAGTACTTGTTCACTCAGAAGGAGTTGAACATGAGGCAAAGAAGGTGGGTCGAGTTCTTAAACGACTACGACATCAATTTACAGTACAAAGAGGGTAAGGCGAATGTGGTAGCTGACGCACTGAGTGGCCGAGCACACTCTCTCCATTCGCTAGTCTCTCATTCTAGCTTGGTTGAAGAGGTACGGAGTGCTCAGATGTCAGACCAGTATATGCTGGAGATCAGGCAGAAGCTTATTGATGGCACATTCGAGGGTCAGAAGTACGACTTCTGACTCCACGATGATGACCTGATTAGGCTTAATGGCCGACTGTGTATTCCGAGAAGTAGCGCTGAGCTGAAGGAGCGCATACTGAGTGAATCCCATTGTTCTACTACTTCGATTCACCCCGGAGCTTCAAAGATGTATAAAAGTATGAAAAGATTTTTTGGTGGACTGGAATGAAGAAAGATGTGAATGATTATGTGTTGAGGTGTCTCACTTGTCAAAAGGTCAAGTTTAAGCACCGACGGCCTGGTGGTATGGTACAGCCAATGCCAGTGCCTGAGTGGAAGTTCCATGATATTTCCATGGACTTCGTAGTAAGGCTTCCGCCTACAAGGAGAGGTCTGAATATGATTTGGGTTGTTGTTGACCGACTGACCAAGGTGACCCGATTCATTCCGATGAAGGACACTTGGAAAGTGGCGAAGCTAGTAGAGCTCTCCGACTGAGAGATTGTAAGACATTATGGGGTACCGAAAACGATTGTGTCTGACAGGGATACCAGATTTCTCTCGAGGTACTATAAATCCACACGGGAAGCGCTGGGTACCGAGCTGAAGCTGAGTACGGCGTTCCACCCGCAGACTGATGGTCAGAGTGAGCGCACCATCCAGACGCTTGAGGATATGTTACGTGCATGTGCACTTGACTTTCAGACCAGCTGGATTGATAAGTTACATCTGATTGAGTTTAGCTACAACAACAGTTACCATGCTTCGATCAAGATGTCTCCCTTCCAGGCTTTGTACGGTAGACCATGCCACACGCCATTATGCTGGGATGAGTCGAGTGAGACGGTCATTATAGGACCAGAGTATCTAGAGCAAGTACAGTCAGATACGCCAGATCCGGGCTAACATGAAGGCAGCTCGGGACAAGTAGAAAGCATACGCCGATGTGCGCAGACGTGACCTGGAGTTCACCGTGGACGACCAGTTGTTTCTTAGAGTATCCCCCATGAAGGGAGTGTTTCGTTATGGCCAGAAAGGCAAGTTAAGCCCGAAATATGTGGGGCCTTATGTTGTGACGGAGCGGATAGGCCCGGTAGCTTACAGACTTGATCTACCCGCCGAGCTGGGGAAGGTACATGATGTATTTCATGTGTCCCGGTTGAAGAAATATATGTCTCATCCGTCTCATGTACTTCAGCCTGAAAGGCTAACGTTAGAGCCGACCATGCGATCAGTGGAGACCCCCGTACAGATTCTGGACACTAAGACTCGAGACACTCGCCATAAGTCTGTGAGACTGGTGAAGGCCCTCCGGTCTAACCAGGACGTCAAGGAGGCCACTTGGGAGCTGGAAGATAAGATGAAGGCGAAGTACCCGTCGTTGTTTACTTCTTAGTGTTTGTATGTATAGGGTACGGGGCGTACCCCTATTTTAAGGGGGGTAGAGCCGTTTCGGTTATGTGTGTACGACATGTATTTAAATACATTGTCTATGTTATGTTGTTATGTTGCTATGTTACAGACCTTCGCGTCTGAATGATGTTATGTTACCCGGACCATGGGTCCGAGGATGTTATGTAATGTATGTTTATTATGGAAGTGTTGATTTATAAGTATCCCTGTGTTCTGGTATTATAGATGCGAGGAAGTTTGAACTTTGGGGACAAAGTTCTTTTAAGGGGGTAGATTGAAATACCCCAAACCTTTATATGTTGTTTAAATATTAAATCATGGTATATTAAGGCTAAAAAGTGCCTTAGAAACATTAGTGAACAATTTAAACCATAGTAAACATAATTAAGTACCTTAAAGTCAATATGGGCGAAAATGTGCTCTAAGCTTGGGATAATCTTTGTTAAGACTTAGTAAGCTTACCAATACCTTATTTACATGTTAATGAACATATTAAACCAATTAACAAAGAAAACCAAGCTTGAAAACAAGTTAAAACACAAAATGTGCTTTAAGGAGTCTTAAAGCACATTTTTGAAAAATTGTCTTGTAAATGGGTTTTGAATGGCTAAATGTCCATCATTACTCTTTAATTAACATGTGTACTACTTAGTATCACATTTGGAGGTCTAAATCAATGGGAAATCAAAACTTTCACAATTATGTGCCTTGATTAGTGAATAGTAACCAAATAGTGCTAGTTTAAGACTTTGGTCAATGAAAGTCAATTAGATGGTCAACAAAGACCATAAAACACCCCATTTGACTAAGGGGACCAGTTTCCATGTGTGACTCACAACACTTACTTAACTAAATAATGAAGAAAGCAAAAAGTAAGTAAAAACACTATTCACCTTTTTACTTAAATATCTTTCAAAACTTACCTCTCTCTTCATTCTCTTCTTCCTTTCTCATTTCCCACCGTCTCCAACCTGCATCCTCTCTTCTCCATCGGTTTTACTACAGTCCACACACAATACTCCATCTTCAACCTCTTATATCTCCTAGCTCCATTTACCAAATCAAATTCCAAGACCACCATTCTCTTAGTTAAGTCAAGCTCTACAATCTTGTCCTTTCAAATCATAAAAACCTTCATTTCGGTGCCAAGAGGAATCACCATGGAAGGAGCTTGAGCTTATATTTTTATGCCTTGTTGATCACCTTTGCTTTAAGGTAAGGAAAAACCAAAGAAAACTCCATTTCCTTCATTTTTTGTGTTGGCCGAAAATCCCCATTGATGGTGTCTTTATCTTGCTTTGTTTTAGCTTCATTTTAATCTTCCAAGGGCTTGGTGGAGTCCTCTCTTGCCACTTATTCAAACTCTCTTCCATTTCCAAGGTAAAACAAATATCTTAATGCTTTAAGATAATATATAACTTAGGGTTTATAATGAGTTTAAGCATGAAGCTTGAATGCTCATTAAATTGCTTGTATATTGATTAGAAGTTGGCAAGCAATCAAAGTCCTTGCCGGTTTTTAATCAAAGAGGGAGCAAGGAGAAATAAGTGAGAAAGTTGTGAAGGAAAAAGGTAAATGTGCTAACCTAATGTAGTTTGATGCATTAGGAAAAATGAGCTTATGTTGTTTATTAAAACTACTTAAGGAGCTAATGGTAAATGAGTTAGTAAAATGATCTCAAGGAGTTTATTAAGGACATATGTGTTGTTGGGTGTATTCGCAGGTCAAAGGCAATATATACATGCGGAAATTCAGTGTTTATGGTTTATGTTATTTAAGGGCCTAAGTGCCAAGCAATTTAAATTATGCACTATATTGTGATGTAGTGTAAATTTGGGAAGTTTTGTGTGTGAGAATGTTCTTGATGGATTTAAGTGTTCTTGGATGTTTAATGGTGAAAACAATGTGTTTTGGTGTAACAATGTACTAGTAGAACCCATGTCAAAATTTGGATAAATATAAGAGGTTCTAAGTGTTTAAAATGACTTTCGGTGAACTAGGAAGTGTTAGAAATGAATAAGTGTTCTACTAGAGAGGAACACATGTCTTAGGGTGTTCTAGAGTGCTAAAAGGATTTAGGCATTATCTAGGAGGTTTTAGAAGTGAAATGAGTGTTTTGGGATATATCAAAGTCATGGTGAGATTGTGTTTAGGATTTATACAAGCTTTGTTAAATAATGAGGAGGTAAGGTGTTGTAAGGAAGAGGTGTAAACTTGTGGAGAAATTTCAAGGAGTGGCATTAAGGAGTTTTGGTTAGTAAGAAAAGATGCTTGGGAGATGATGTTAAAGAGGTGAGAAAACATTTTGGGCTAGTTGTTATCGAAGGTGTGAAACAGCACTTGGAAACCTAAGGGAAAATATCACAAGTGTTGGTGAATTTTGCATGAATTGAGTGATGGATTAAACAAGGAATTAGAATAGGCTTGAGGTGCCAAATTCATGTTAAAACATGTTAGGATTTATGTAGAAACATTAGGAGAAGGTTAGGTGTGGATTAGAGGTTGAAAAGTAGCTAAAAAACAAAATTCTTTAATGATCCTGGAGTGGTCCGGGTTTGCAAATTGGTACCTAAACCCGGACCGCCCCAAACACATACCCGAGAGTTCATGTCTGTATGTGGTCCGGGTTTGTATCCCGGTACACAAACCTGGACCAGGTGAAAATGTAGGCAGATAGTATTGCGATGAGATGGTCCGGGTTTGTTAACTCGGACACAAACCCGGACCACCCTAAAAATGTTCCAGATAATGTTTTTAAGCATTTCCAAGGTGGGGATTTGAATGTTAATGATAATATATGATTGTTAGGAGATGTTTGGTGACTTTTAATGACCATTAGGAGGGTGAATAAGTGTAGATAAAGCGTGAAAGTATATAATATAATTATGTGAAGTAATTAGCTAATTAGAAGTCAAGTACGGTAATTAACCGACATTACTAAATGTGTATAGGAGTTGCCTACGGAGGAAACCAATCGAAGCAGGGACCAAGGTATGGTTTTCTTATAGTCTGTTGCCTACCGGTTTACACTGGCTTGTGTGTTGTTTGTTTTCTGTGTGTTTATGATCTTGTAAGACTTAAGTCATGAAATGAGTTTACAGTTGTTAATATTATTGTATCGGTAAGATATGTCTCATCTCCCTTGTGTGTGTGTCTAACTAGACTCTAACACTTAATTGTGAATTCATTTACTAAGTTTCAATAATGGGACTATTAACAAGTGCTAACCGGGGAGTGAGGAGTCCGGTCGTTCCGGCCACGCGTGTGAGTATGGGAGTCGATGTCATAACCGGTTCGATTCTCTCTGTATGTTATGGTTGTTTTCCTTTTGGTTTCCAACCTTCCCTTTAGCTTAACCAAGGCTATTTTACTGACTCACGTCGGGCCATAGGGGCATACTATGTTCGGTGTGCTTGGATTACTATATCCGACGCACCTTGGGGTTAAGTTATCCGTTCAATCTAACAGGACGGTAACGAGTTATGTAACGAGCTTAGCATGAGTTTGGCAACATTCTCTAGGCTCTCCAAGTGATCTAACTATGTTGGCTCGGTTCCTAAAGCGAATCGTTCTTGTTATGGTATGTGTGATGATGTTGCTATGCATTATTCTTGCTATGCCATATAGTTGTGTGTTAAAAATCAACGCCATGTTATCATGACAAGTAGTTGCGCGTATCCCGGTAGCCGATGGGCTGCGCGTTAACCATACCAGCCAAGGGTTGCTGACCCCCTTTGGGGGCTCCATATTGATATGCAGGATGAGGATCGAGGAAGCGGAATGGCTTTAGATCTTAGGTTATGAAATACTTTTGGTATGTTTTGGATGTTGGGCCCGGGATGCGCCTGTGCTCCCGTGGCGTTATATTTTGGATCCGTTGTTGTTACAGTGGCGGTATATTAACGTTTTATAGTGATGGGTTGTAATTAAATACTCGGTAATGTTGATTATGTATTTATGGTTATTAGTTCTATGCTCGGGAGTCTGATCATCAGACCGGTACAATTTGTATGTATTATGCCTTGTTAGCCACGTGGGTGGCTAACGGCGTGTAACACCAAACCGTTTAGTTATTGTTTTAGTTTGTTTCCGCTGCGATATCGGTATTGTTAAGTGCGCGTAGTAGGGGTGTTACAGTAAAACATGGGGGTAGTCTTACTCATGAATGTTTACTTTTGATGGGTGATGTTTTAGCTTGTGTTAGTTCTAGTTTTGAAAGTGTATGGTAGGAGTATGTAGCTAGGGTAGATAATATTAGTGCACACATGGTGGCTAATATAGCTAGAGGAGGAAGGGCTGATCAGTTATGGTATGGTCAGATCCCTAACAATATTGTACAACTTTGCTCTGTTTGAATGAATATATTATTCATATGTTAAAAAACCATTTAAAATGTACTGAAAATAAAGCTAACATCCATGGATTTGATCATCCGGGGCAACCAAAATGATTGTGTTTGAAGTTTTAACTTTTACAGGAGTTATAATAGCTTCAGTTTCTTTTTTTTTAAATTATCAAAATATATTATCCGTCAATCTCACTTACAATATTCTTGGTACATTACCTATCCAACAACCCACATCACTACTATTTCTACCTAAATTTGTTATCATATGAGCGCTAGTATTATCTGACCTAGGGATATATTCATAAAACTTCATCAAAATGCAAATTTGAAAATAAACGCAAATCATCTAACAAGATGTAATCTTGTAACTAACAGACCCAAAACCATGAAAAAAATCAATTAGCGCTTTACAGTATGTGAGAACAATAATACTTTTATAATTTGTATGTGCCGCACATCGTAATCCTTCTTGTATAGCTCTAGCTTCAATAAGCTGCAGATAAGAAAAACTTTTTCCTTCTTTAACAGCAACAACAACAATATTCCCAGAAGCCTCACGACAAACGATACCATACCATAATGCCAATTGTGATCATCAGTGGCGGACCTAGAAATGAAAACCTGTGAGGGCACTGTTAATCTAACAAACAGAATATTGAAATTAAATTTTAAAACAGCGTACGTATTTGAAGTATAATTGCTTCCTACGGGTCTTTATCATCTAAAAAAGATACATAATCATGCTTTTGTTAATGAGCTTAGAGATATCTGATTCTACATTAATTATTAGATTATCATTGTCGAGTTTCATCACCCAAAATTATCTAATTTTTTAATATTTTTTTTATATATAGACATATATTTTTGTAGTTTTCCAAAAACCTGTGGGGCACAGCTAACAAAGTGCATCCACCATGGTGATCATTGCTACCGTCTATATAAACATGAAGAAAATGATGTGGAATAGTCTTCAAGTCAAGCCTTGGAGTACTTAAATATTTCTGTGTCCAAGCCACCGCCAATAATTCTCTGCATGCTGGTAGCCCCACTCCATATCTTTTGCCTGGGCATGCAGAACTTGGCAACGTGCAAGCCAAATCTTTCATAGAAAACAAATAAACATAGCCATCTTATGCTTATCAGAAGATAACATGAGATCAACGATCCAATCATTAAAAGCAGCATCATTAACAACCTCCTTCAGGCAAGAGAAAGATTCTTGAAGCCATATGCCACCAACACAATGCATTGGTAAAAACACATGAATTAGAGTTTCATTTTGACCGTAGAAGCAAGAAATATCCATCTGTTGTTTCCATCGAGATGAGAGAATTGTCTTTAATGGAATATAACCATGTAATATTCGCCAAGCAAAAATCTTAATACGATTTGGGAGGTTTGACTTCCATATGCGAGAAATATGTTCTTCTTCTTTTTTTTTTAATTAGTTGGGTATGTTTTGAATCCAGGACCTTTGGTTCGAGGATACCACCCCTCTACCGACTAAGCCAGTACTTTCTTCTTCTTATGTTACTTGGGAATGTTTTAATGAATAGTACACTAAAAGCCGCCACATAGATTTTAGGGAAATTTCATGAAATACTACTATATTTTTTGCTAATTCATGAAATACCCTGAGATGAGAAGAAAGTCACAAAATGTCACTATATTTTACAAAAGCCTATGAAATATCACTATAGTCATTGACCAGAGAACAAAAGAGACAAAAATACCCCTAGTAGTTAACAAAGTACTTTGAAAGTTCACAGTATGCCCCTAAGACTCTGTTCGGCATGACTGTTTTGGCAGCATAAATGCAGCATATTTGGCAGTAGGAATGCGCTGGCATAAATGCAGCATATTTACTGGTAGGAATGTGCTGGCATAAATGCAGCTGTTTTGAAAACTGCTGTTTGGCAGTGCGGTATATATGCGGCATGTTTGGTTAAGTTAGTTATATGTAGTGCGTATACCGTTTTCGTATTACAATTACAATTTATTATATTACACTATGTAAGATGATTATTAACAGCATGCGGCATGTTTGGTTATGTTATGTGAATTTATTTAGTGAAATTGTAACTTTTAATAATATATAATATTTTTGTAACTTTGTATGTTAATAAATTTATATACATTCATATTTCTATATACTATTTTAATATTTTAATTTATATATCAACAAGTGTGTATATTTATTGGTTTTTTAAAATTTTATTAATCTATGTGGAGGTTCAGATTTTATAACAATGTGGGATAAATTTCCTTAGTTAAATTTTCACTCTTAGTGCAACAAACGCTAGCATAACATAAAAAACCTAGTACAACAAACGTTAATATAACATATTATAATGCAATGACGTAGAAGGAAGGAGATAGTTGGGCGCGGCGCGAAGGAGAGCAGCATATGCTGCTTAGAAATGTCCTAGGCTTTGCCGAACAGCAGAGGAAAATAAAACATCCCAAAACAGCATATGTTCTTACAATCATGCCACCAATTTATGCGCATATCAAGTGACCCGAACGCTCCCTAAGTGTTAAAAAATTATCCAAAAATCACAAAAACTGAAAAATAAAAGAAAATTATATTAAAACATCATAAACCATTGAAAATTATTGAAAAAGTAAATATTACTTAGACTTTTAAATATTATTCAATACCATAAAAAGAATATAATATTTTGAAAACATAATTTAAACCAATTTATACCAGATTTTATTCAAGTTAAGTACTATAATTTATATCAAATACGTACAATAATTTTTACCATACATTTTTAATTTTTTTATATGTATTGTGCAGATAATTTTATGATAAAATATTTGTTATCCACAAAATATTATGTCATAGAGTTATCTACAAAATAGAATATAAATTTTTAAATATTTTTCTAAATATTAGTTAAAAATATAATACAATTTATTTTGAATAAATAATTTACATTGATAGAAAAAAGATAATTTAAAAATGTATGGTATAAATT
Organism: Limonium bicolor; assembly: GCA_023374045.1. Classification (NCBI taxonomy): domain Eukaryota; kingdom Viridiplantae; phylum Streptophyta; class Magnoliopsida; order Caryophyllales; family Plumbaginaceae; genus Limonium; species Limonium bicolor. Next base: position 125,743,608 of record CM041782.1, read on the forward strand.
ACGGTACTTAATTGGTATAAATTGGTAGAAAATTTGATTAAATTTGTTTTGAAAACTCTATATTCTTTTTTATGGTAATAAATAATTTAAACAAAATTTTAAAAATATTTACTTTTTTCAATGTTACGATATTTTTATGTTTTTATTTTTGTTTAATTTTTTATTTTTGAATATTTATATGTAGTCTTTTAGTATTTTGAATTATTTTTGTTTGTGATTTTTTAACATTGAAGGACATATTGTGATTTTTAAAAGTATTTTGTTAACTCTTAGACGTATTTTTATCTTTTTTTTCCTTGACTATAGTGACATCTCACGAACTTTTACAAAAATGTTGTAAATTTTGTGACTTTTTTTTAGACATTTCATTAATTGGCCCAAAATTTAATAGCATTTCATCAAATTTCCCTACATTATTTTCCATGAACGCGGCATGTTCATCTACCCCACGTAAACATTGTCACTACATTATCACCCTTACTGTTTTTTTTTTTACAAAGGTTTTAGATTGAGTCCACCAAACTAAAATGAATAGTACCTTACCAAACAAGATGTGGTAGGGAAGATTAAAAAGGATCAGATGTGAAACTATGAACTGCATCATATAAAGTCGCTCATCAATACTACAATATTGTACGGTGGGGAATCCTTAGCTTTTTCCAAGTTCTGGTGGGCCGTCTTGTGTAAGTTAACGGCTGAACGTGTCAATGCCTCACACTTATTCTAAGGTTGGTACACGCCGCACACTTATTATTTAAGATACGTAAGATAACTAAACTGAAACAGAAGGCCGAAACTAATAAGTCAATATTACACATTCAAAAGTTTACAAAGCTTCGCCAAATGGTTTACAAACGCAAAACTAACAAAACAAAAAATAAGCTTCAATGGTCAAAAATACATAAGGACCACATGGTCGGCAATACAAGCACAAACTCAAATGCTGGAAGAAGCAAGTAGAAAACCTTCAGCCAGAAGACTAAAAAACTTGCAAATCAGAGGATATAGGGATGAGCAAACCACAGCTTATAAACTTCATCAGCATGAACATGCTCAATACTCTGTTACTGAAGATAGCTTAAGTATACATATGCTTCACAAATCAGAAGCGGAATCAAAACGACAAGCTCTTCAAAACACTCAAAGTCAAGTATAAAGCGGAACAGATACAGAAGTAAGAAATCTTATGATCCTTGGGTATTTTGCCCTTTCCGTATGTGTGTGTTGTGAGCTAGGGTCCGCCTCTGTTTTGTAAAGTGATCAGTTTTCGTTTGCTCTGTCTGTATGATCTGTGACGGTCTACTGTGTGCTTTCCGTCTTCTGAGAAGTTTCTGATTGTAACACCCCTACCGCTAATCTCCTAATTATCGCCTAATCAATCCGGTTGCTAATCTAAACGCAGTGGGACGTTTAAACTAAGTAGCGGGTGATACACGTCGTTAGCCGCCCAAACGACTAACTAGGCCTCAAACAAACAAAACAGTGCGGTCTGATAGCAGAAATACCGAGTTAACAATAGTAACCTCCAACAGTGCTTAAACAAATCCCAACAATACATACAACCCCGCTCACCAAAACATTATCCAAAAGTGATTACCGAGTCTAAGTGTTTAGCTCACAGTTTACAACCTTTTAAGTATACACAATACTAACGGTTTACATCTAACCGTATCACAAGTGTTTACAATTCTCAAATCCAAAAAAGGTGTACCACATGGTACACCGGCTACAAATCCTAACCATGTACTACTTGGTACACCAATCAAAGTAGCTAATCTAGCAAAAGTATCTTGGTCTTTCTCGACCCTTCACCCATCTCGAGTTCCTGCAATTAAAAATATTGCCCCTAGGGGCTCAGCAAAGCTGCATATGACTTCCGCATCCGCGTACTAGCGGGGGTACGCCAACTAATTGGTCGCCAACATGCGGTTCATTTTATAATTACAACATGCTAAATAATTGAAAGCATAACATGCATAGCATCATACAACCAAGGCATGTCAAACAAGGCACAACTTACCGTTATCAACCATGTCCAATCCCAAACAAGCTCACCATAGGTTAGCCCAATTACCATCCGGGTTAATCGGATGTCATTATCTCAATTCTCAAGTTCCTCAGCTCAAACAAACCAAGTCTTTCCAAATCACATTATCCTTCTCTTATCAAATCTCAAGTTAAGCCGGTATGGCCTCAGGACAGGGATAAGGCTATCCCACCACCGGGCTTCAAGGGTGGCGCACTTAACCAGGTTGCTACCCATTTAAGGGGTTTGGATCATGGAAAAGATTATAGCCAGGAATCGGTTAACAATCTCTCTTGTTACCTCATCCTCACGTGTGGCCAAAACTAAATGGACTCCTCAAATACTCCCAATTCAAATTCTCAAAGTTAGAGTGTTAGATAGTTATGGAGTTAGTAAGAAGCCACAACAAACAATCAAGCTTTCACTATAATCAACCAAGCATTTCACAAGCCAGCACAGCTCCAAGCTCAATGATAAGTGTGAAACATATAGGCTTTTAAGGGCTTAATTACCTTATAATCTGCTACAATTTAAGCAATGTTTCTCACTTATTCTGTGTTTTTCCTAAGATTGATGTTTTGATATGAACTGATGCATTTTATATGCTAAATATAGGAAAAACCCAGGGAAATGAAGATTTTACATCATAAGGATTACAACGCAACAAACGGGGAACAAATCAGGGAAAGAGACACAAAAATTGGTCGTGTCCGGGTAAACTTGGCCGGACGCAGAACCGGACGTCTCACGTCCGGATCTGTGTCCGAGTCAACTTAGCCGGACGTGACCCAACCGAGAATTTTGTAGCTTGTCCGGATCCGGACAGCGATCCGGACATATTCCGAGTTTCAGATCCAAAACCGCTGTCTCACGTCCGGATCCGGACGTCACACAGAGCTGAAAAATAAAAATGCAATCGCGCTGATAATCGCTTTCGGCGCAATTATCAGCCGAAAGCAAATTAAGCCCATACTCCCCTTATATTATTAAGCAGCCATGCTCAATTAATGTAGTGCACACCAAACTTCCACTAACCCATGTCTGAATTCTAATCCTATTTAAGGAGTCATTCAGCGTTCATTCCAATTCGTCCCAGACTCTCAGAGTCTAATCCTCTCTTCTCCCTCTCTACATAAACCTCTCATCCATGACTCACTCCATCTCCAGTCATAAAATCCTTCTCCGTAAACCTTCACCCTCACTCACAGACAAAACCTGCTCGCAGCGCCTCATTTACCCGCGTCCGGATTGACGTCCGGATCCGGACAGCACCAGGACAACGTGTCCGGATCTACGTCCGACCCAAGACAGCCGGACGTGACTCAGACATTTGTGGAAATTGCAGACTCGACCACGGCTTCTAAAATCAGTTTTTCTGCTAAATCCCTCTATCCTTATGCTGTTTATATTGAGCATTGTTATTTTGTCTATGGCTGAGTAGTCGCTTTTAATTTCGGTTTACTATGTATCTCTAGAATAATTATTTCTGAACCTTTGTGATTTTCTGCAGTACAATAGAATAAAGTTCTTTTCCCTTATGAATTCCTAGACTTGTTAATCTGATCAATTAAATGAGTTTATCAGTTTGTTAGCTTATAAGTGAGAACTGCGGCTATCAATTGACTACAGGGAAAGAACCAGTTAGTATAGAGATGGTAATTCCTCTAAAACACTAGTTGACCGTTAATCTAGACTACACTTAAAGCAATTAGTAAGTGGATTCATAACGAGAGTTAGGATTCGGTCTTTGCTAATTAGAATTCGTGGAGCGGGAGACCGAATACGAGTTATCCTTATTCTAGGGTTTTATTCAGAATACTGTAGAAATCACTTAGGGGAAGAAATTGCAATCTAGAGAGAAGTAGTAAACCGGAATTTCCCTTATCAAACAAAAACAAAACAATTATTTACCTGTTTATTGCTTTTTGAACTCTTTTACAACATTTACCATCACATACAAAAACCCCCAATTTCCTGTTATTGTTTTGTGTGTAAGTAGAAATTAAACTAGCCGCTGCCTCCTTGGATTCGATACTCAGGGAATACTCCGAGATTTAAAACTTGCTATAATCGACCGGTACACTTGCCGTTAGGTTAAACCCCCAACACAATTTACCGTAGGTTTTACCCAACAAGTTTTGGCGCCATTGCCGGGGAGGCACGGTTGCTTAGTTTATTTTTATTTTATTTTTATATTGGTATTTTATTTTTTTTATTGTTTTTTTTTGCTTTTTAGTTTAGTTTATTTTTGTTTGTTTTATTTTATTTTTTCCTTTGTTTATTTTCTTAGCTTTGTGCAATTTGTCTCTTATTTTTGGTTCCAGTATTATTTTGGTTTTACTTGATTGAGTTTACTTTTACACCCTTCAGTTATCTGATTTTTTGGTTTATGGTTAAAACTCGTTCTGAAGGAAACCCTGAATTCGAAATTGAACCAGAAATAGACAGAGTAACAAGAAGGATTCGAAAAAGGTTAGTGCTGGATCCTCCAATTGAGCAGGAGTGCCTCCAAAAGATTCACCAGCAGAGGAGATTGTTTTGAGTTACTAGTTGAAGAAGAGATTCTAAACAACCCCTCAGGAGCCAATATGGAGAATTCGGGAGGCACATGAGGGATTACACCCGCCCAAGCGTCGAAGGGCTTATTTCACCGATAGTAATTCCTGCGCTACCAGCTGGAGTGCAGTGGCAGTTCAAGACACACTATGTTACTATGGTCATGAACGCACCCCAGTTCAGCGGGACAGTCACCGAAGATCCCAATGTCCATCTCACCACTTTCCTGAGATTGGTAGGAGCATGCTCTACATCAGCTTCACAAGAGGTTGCTAGATTGACTCTTCCCATTCTCCCTGAGGGATAGAGCTCAGAATGGTTAAACTCATTAACGCCCAACAGTATCACTACCTGGACGGAGTTAGCAAATGTATTCTTGGCGAAGTATTTCCCTCCTTCTCGAATGCTGACTATGAGAGGAGAGATTACCAACTTCAAGCAGTTCACCGGTGAGACATTATCTGAGGCTTGGGAGCGTTTCAAGGGGATTGTGCGCAGAGTACCACACCATGGCTTGGGAGAGGAGGTAATTTTACAGTCCTTTTACAAAGATTTGGATCATTCAAGCCGTTTGTTGGTAGATACTTGTGCAGGAGGAAGCCTCATGGAGTTACCAATAGCTAGAATCAAGGAATTGTTGGAGACCATTACCAATGCATCCAATCAGTGGGGAGGTACTAGGACATCTACTGAGGTTCCCCCAAGGAAGACCGCTGGAATCTATGAGGTAGATTCGAACACTCTTTTAGCTGCTAGAATGGATAGCATGTCTAAGCAATTCGAGAAGATGTGTGCAATGATGAACCCTCAGTCAAGTGCAGCTGTTGTGACCGATTCTTTCCCACAGTGTGAGTATTGTGGTAGAAGTTCCAACATGTGTCAGTGTACTTCTCAGCAAAATGAAGAGGTAAACTATCTGGGAAACAGGCAAGAGAACTTCTACAACAATCAAAACAATCAAGGATATCAGCAGCAGAGGTTCCAGGGAAATAACTACAGTCAGAGGCCTCCACAGCAGAACACTCAGCATTTTCAGAGACCTCATCAGAATCAACAAATGCAGAACCAGCAGGCACAGAAACAGCCAGCTGGTGTGAGTTCAAGTTTGGAGGATATGATGCGGGAGTTTATCTTGTCGACCAATAGGAAACTCGCAACAAGAGAAACAAACCATGAGAACAAGACATTCATCTTGGAGCAGAGAGCTTTCAACAAACATATTGAGACTCAGATTGCCCAACTGAATGAAAAATTTTCTGATAGACCTGCAGGGGCTCTACCTAGCCAGCCAGAAAAGAATCCTCGCGAGTATGCTAAAGCTGTTTTTGTTGTGGAAGAAGATACTCCACTTGTCGCTGCAATTTTACTTGTTCAACAAGAGGTTAAGGACTCCAGTAAAATTTTTGAAAAACCCAAGGAGAAGGAGTCTCCTGAAACTCAACCTTCTTACTCTTCTGTTTCCAATCGTAAATTTGAAGAACCTGTTCCTTTTCCTGACAGGTTAAAGAAAAGGGACCTTGATGAACAGCTTGGAAAATTTCTTAAAATTTTTAAGAAATTAACTAAAGATATTCCTTTTTATGATATGCTTAAGTTAATGCCAAATTATGCTACACTGGTGGATGATATTTTGGCTAACAAATGTCTACTGCATAAAAAGGAAACAGCGAAGAAGGTAGCTACTAGGAGTAGTAAAGGTAAAGCTACTGAGCCTCAGGTGGTGAGCATAGAGCAACCGGTGCTAGAGAATGAGCGGAATTGTGAAGTTACCAAATCTCCTTCACCTACACCACCTACAGTTGAAGTTGCTCCTCCAGTTCCATTTCCAAACAAACCAAGCGTTCCAAGAGGATAGTGAGTTTGATAAGTTTCTTACTTTACTTCGTCAATTCTGTTGATATCCCCTTTGTTGATTTAGTTGCGAAGGTACCTAACTATGCCAAGTATTTAAGGAAGCTTTTATCTAATAAGGCAAAGTTAGTTGAGACAGGAACTATTCAGCTCACAGAGACTTGTTCAGCGATCATACAGAAGCGCTTACCAGAAAAATGCAAAGATCCTGGAAGCTTCACAATTCCATGCAGAATAGACATTGACTTCGACCACTGTCTTGCTGATTTAGGAGCGTCGATTAGTCTCATGTCATACGCTTTATTTGAAAAGCTTGGAATTGGAGACTTACAGCCTACACGAATGACGCTTCAGCTGGCAGATCGCTCCATGGTTTACCCTTGTGGAATTGCAAAGGATGTGATGGTTAAGGTGGAGCATCTGTATTTCCCCTGCGACTTTGTCGTACTCGACATGGCTGCAGACCCAACGGTCCCTATTATCCTTGGAAGACCCTTCCTAGCACAGCCGACGCTCGAATCGAAGTTGCTCATGGAACGATCACTTTGAATGCAGAAGGTGAGCACTACTGTTTTATGCTGGTAGGTCTTCTAAAAAGTTTTGGAAGCTTCTCGGAGTTCGTGTCACCAGGTTTCAAAGACGGCTCAATCTTCTGGAATCTCTTAGAACAAAAACAAGGTCTAGCCAAAGACCGAAAAGATGGGCAGCTTGGTGGGAGGCAACCCACCAGTAAAAAATCTCCTCCCTACTTTCTTTTTACACTTTCCTTTTGATACCTATATAATTTCTTTTATTTGAGACTTTTTATATTTTACTGCAAGAGCCCGACTCCCCTATTTCAATAATAACTCTGCCTGGTTCCACTTGAGTTCTTCTGGTTTTGCAGATTTAATCTTTCAGGTACTTCATTCTAATGCTAAACTGAACTCAAGTGTGGGAAATATCATGGCATTGTTCACCACTGATCAGGGAGTCCTTTAACACTCTGGCTATTTTATTTATGCATTTCTTGTGTTTGTTTTATCTTTGTTTAATTATTTTTGGAAATGTTTTTATTTTTAAAATAGAGGTGTTTTAGATTAATGGTTTTTAATTTAATATATATATATATATAAAAAAAATTTTCAACGTGTCCGGCTAAATCCAGCCGGACGCAAATCCGGACATGTAAAAAAAAAATTTGCAACATGTAAAAAAAAAACATTTTCAACGTGTCCGGCTAAATCCAGCCGGACGCAAATCCGGACATGTCAAAAAAAAATCTGCAACATGTAAAAAAAAACGTTTTCAACGTGTCCGGCTAAATCCAGCCGGACGCAAATCCGGACATGACACGTCCGGTTCTGCGTCCGGCCAAGTTGATCCGGACACAAAAAAAAATTGCAATTGTTTTCTAGGTTAATGTTCTACTGTTTATTGTTATTATTTGCCATGTTTGGATGTTTTAATGCCTTGGTTCTCATAGAACAACTATGTGCCAGAATATGTTCAAATAGAACATGCTGCTCGATCGGTTTCGGGTATTGGTTCATCTTTTGCTTCTCTTTTCTTGCTGTTTAGGTTTCTCACTGCATTTGTTTATCGTTTAGGCTCACACTAGAGACAACGCACTTTTCTCTCAAGACACGCATACGGTCTGTGACTCATGAGGAATATCTCGACCCCTGCAAAACTTCAAGTGTGAGGAAGAACGTCTTCCTCAATCTATAACACCAGGGGAGTCTCAGTTCCTAATTCAACTTATTGATGTTCCACCTTTCTTGCGTTGAGGGTTAATTATTGCATATGCATCTATTATGAGTATAGCACATTTTGAAAGCTCTTTTCACTGCTTTTCTTCTATGATCAATGGGGACATTGCTCCTCTTAAGTGTGAGGAAGGAAAGACCTTTCCCTGAAAACATGCTAGTTGTATTTTAATGCCACACTTGCTTTTTGCTGCTCTAATGACTGTCCACACCAATAAAATAATTACAGGAGCATTTGAAATTAAACCAAGTGACAACCGTAAGAATCGTTTTGCTTGATGAGGTTTGATAAATAATTTTATTTCAAAAATACTCTATTTTCACTGAAACTAGGTGGATTAGCTAGTTGTGGAAACTAGATTATTTTAGCTTGGGATTTTGGAAATGAAGAGAATGTTTGGAATGAAAAGGATAAGGCAAGGTACTCCACTGATCAAAATTTTTGTTTCCAAACAATAGCAGGCCTCGTCTATCCGGTTATTAAGTCTTAAGGGTGCCTTAACACCTATCTACCTAAGGTCTCGAGATCTGGGATAGTTGGCCCAACACCATCTCAAGGATAGAGAGAAAAGTCTGGGTTACGGAATAACTCTGCAAGATCTCAAATATTAGTTTGTCTTACACATAACTCTTGAAGATAAATGCTTTCGCTTACAAAAGAGATAATTGCAGTTAATACTTTTGATCATGAGTGCGTGGTGTTGAAAGGTATTGCGGAATAAGGCATTACTTCACACCCCTTGTCATCCAAAGGGTAGAGGAATGAAAATTGGTGGAAAGTCCCAAGCTAAGTTAACTGTTTTCTACAATCTAGTTTCTCTATGCTTTTACAAAATTGTTCTTCATTCACTGCTTGTAAAAACCTACCTCTAAAGAGCAAGATTATTCTTTCATTTATCACTTTGTTTAATCTCGCCTTGCACCTGTTTAATCTTGAGATTATGTGACGGTTTTAGAGATATTCTAATTCCTTATATTTGCTTGAGGACAAGCAAAAGCTTAAGTGTGAGGAAGTTGATAAGTGTGAAACATATAGGCTTTTAAGGGCTTAATTACCTTATAATCTGCTACAATTTAAGCAATGTTTCTCACTTATTCTGTGTTTTTCCTAAGATTGATGTTTTGATATGAACTGATGCATTTTATATGCTAAATATAGGAAAACCCCAGGGAAATGAAGATTTTACATCAGGGAAAGAGACACAAAAATTGGTCGTGTCCGGGTCAACTTGGCCGGACGCAGAACCGGACGTCTCACGTCCGGATCTGTGTCCGAGTCAACTTAGCCGGACGTGACCCAACCGAGAATTTTGTAGCTTGTCCGGATCCGGACAGCGATCCGGACATATTCCGAGTTTCAGATCCAAAACCGCTGTCTCACGTCCGGATCCGGACACAGATCCGGACGTCACACAGAGCTGAAAAATAAAAATGCAATCGCGCTGATAATCACTTTCGGCGCAATTATCAGCCGAAAGCAAATTAAGCCCATACTCCCTTAAAATTATTAAGCAGCCATGCTCAATTAATGTAGTGCACACCAAACTTCCACTAACCCATGTCTGAATTCTAATCCTATTTAAGGAGTCATTCAGCGTTCATTTCAATTCGTCCCAGACTCTCAGAGTCTAATCCTCTCTTCTCCCTCTCTACATAAACCTCTCATTTACGACTCGCTCCATCTCCAGTCATAAATCCTTCTCCGTAAACCTTCACCCTCACTCACAGACAAAACCTGCTCGCAGCGCCCCATTTACCCGCGTCCGGATTGACGTCCGGATCCGGACAGCACCAGGACAACGTGTCCGGATCTACATCCGACCCAAGACAGCCGGACGTGACTCAGACATTTGTGGAAATTGTAGACTCGACCACGGCTTCTAAAATCAGTTTTTCTGCTAAATCCCTCTATCCTTATGCTGTTTATATTGAGCATTGTTATTTTGTCTATGGCTGAGTAGTCGTTTTTAATTTCAGTTTACTATGTATCTCTAGAATAATTATTTCTGAACCTTTGTGATTTTCTGCAGTACAATAGAATAAAGTTCTTTTCCCTTATGAATTCCTAGACTTGTTAATCTGATCAATTAAATGAGTTTATCAGTTTGTTAGCTTATAAGAGAGAACTGTGGCTATCAATTGACTACAGGGAAAGAACCAGTTAGTATAGAGATGGTAATTCCTCTAAAACACTAGCTGACCGTTAATCTAGACTACACTTAAAGCAATTAGTAAATAGTGGATTCATAACGAGAGTTAGGATTCGGTCTTTGCTAATTAGAATTCGTGGAGCGGGAGACCGAATACGAGTTATCCTTATTCTAGGGTTTTATTCAGAATACTGTAGAAATCACTTAGGGGAAGAAATTGCAATCTAGAGAGAAGTAGTAAACCGGAATTTCCCTTATCAAACAAAAACCAAAACAATTATTTACCTGTTATTTATTGCTTTTTGAACTCTTTTACAACATTTACCATCACATACAAAAACCCCCAATTTCCTGTTATTTGTTTTGTGTGTAGGTAGAAATTAAACTAGCCGCTGCCTCCTTGGATTCGATACTCAGGGAATACTCCGAGATTTAAAACTTGCTATAATCGACCGGTACACTTGCCGTTAGGTTAAACCCCCAACACAATTTACCGCTAGGTTTTAACCCAACACTCAAGCACCAAACAACCCAAGCATAGCATTTACAACATTTATATGGAAGTGTGGTAAACCGGTTACATGCATTTATCTTGCTTAGGTGGAGGCAAATAAACACATAGCAAGAAAGCCAGGGTAACCCCGTTAGGATACAGGGCATGAAGAAATCATACCGTGCACCGTCAACCCCGTTAACATATCACGAAGTCGTACGGTTAATGATCTACCATTAACCAAGTTTGCTTCATCTTTTACGGTTACGGACTTATATTACCTAGGTCAAGGTATTTTAACTTACACACTTAAGTTATTTAACTTACACTCCTTCTTAAACTTGTTCAAGCCCTTAATCAACTTTAAACATCATTAATTAAGTCCTAATCATCTTATAAATCCATTACCAAACCAATCCCCATCTTATAATATAAGTTTTATAAGTTTAAAGTCACTTTTAGGTTGGTCCGGGACTTGGTAAGGTACTATAGTCCCGGACCAGGTGAAATTCCAACTCTCGGCTTGATTTTGGTATATGGTCCGGAACCTTAGCAGGACCTAAGTCCTGGACCAGCTGTAGTTAAAACTCTCGGGCAGAAACAAGGGGGTGGTCCGGGTCCTTGTCATGGGACTAAGTCCCGGACCAGAAAGGACTTTGACTCTCGGCTATAATTCAATGGGTGGTCCGGGTCTTTAGCCATAAGCTAAGTCCCGGACCAATGCATTAAGGAAGTCTCGGCTTATTTTCAGGGTGTGGTCCGGGACTTGGTCCTGGACCTAAGTCCCGGACCCTGCTACGGTTTTAACAGATTTTAAACTTCAGTTTTTGTTTTAAGCTTAATCTTTCACTCATTCCTTCCCTAATCTTTTCCTAAGTACCTAAACATGTTTTAGCATCATTTAAACACCCTTAACCAACCTAAATCATTTGTTAAGTCACCTAATTAAATCTAGCTAAGTTACACAATTTCACTTAAATTTCTAAGGCACCAAGTGCAGTTTTTTTTTTTTTGTTTCTTGTTGTTTCTTAACTTCTAGTTTCACTCCTACTGTCATCCTATCCTTACATCTTTACATTATTTCTGATCCACAACCTACCCACCTATACACTCATCCTTACTCAATTTCCTAAGTCATTAACTACTCAAGTTAAGTCCTACAACACCTCTAGTCGTCAAAACTGTTTTTGCTCAATTTAAACAACTAAGTCCTCTACTTTGCTGCAGAAAATTCGGCATAGTTTCCCTACATTTTTAGACGTTCCCACAACATAATTTTTCAGTTCTAATCATCAAAACTAACCAAATCCCTCAAGGGATCCTAACAGCACACAAGTTAACTAAATTCACATGTATTTTTCCTGCACCACACCCATTGTTTTTCTTTGGTTTCCAAGTTCTTAAACATCATCCAAACCATTCTAAAACAGCCTAAAACTCTTCCTCGTTATACTACAACATAACCCATTATCCAAACCATTCCAATTACTTCTTTTTAAACATTAAAAACTGTTACAAACACATAATCAAAACTAGCTCAAGGTATGTGTCCTTACCTTGTGTTTTCTATCTTTTCTTTCTCTTCCTTCTCTCTCCTTCTTCCTTCTTCCTTGTTTCTTGAATTCTTACTCTTATTCTTCCCCACCAAATCGGCAAGCTACAGCCAATCACCCCACACCACACAACTTATAAAAATCCTTCCTTAACTAAACTTACACTTAAACAATTTAGGGTTTGCAAGAGGGTATTACCTTAAGTACTTAGAGAGACTTTTGAACAGCAAAGAGAGAAGGTTTCCAGCTCCAAAACGAGACACCAAAACCAGCTAGAAGAGGGAGAAGAACAAGGCTAATTTCAGATTTTCGTTTTGCCTTAAAAAGCTAGAAAAAATTGAACTTTGAAGACTATTTTTACCTTAGAACAAGGAGGAGATGAAGGGGGTTGCAATGGAGGTCTTCAAGCTCCAAAATGTGCTACAGCCATGGTGATGAGTTGTGAGCTTTTCGATTTTTAAAGCGTGGAAAAGAAAGCTCAAAAAGAGAGGAGTGCAGTGGTGTAATTTTTGTTGAGTTTGGAGTTGATTTGGACACTAAAAAATGGAGAAGAAGAGAGGAGCTGGAGAAGGGGTAAGAAATCGCCATTGCTGGGCAAGGAATAAGAAGAAGGCAGTAAGGGAAAAATAAAATGTGGGAGAGAGAGGAGTTTAGGAGAGAGAGATTCTACTTTTCACTTTTGTACTTATTTCTTTCCTTTCCTTATCCTTTAGCTAATTAGGAGAAATAAAAGAGAGAGGGGTAGGCATGTTGGACGGCTCCACACACACACCCAAGTGTGTTTTAAATTTTTTATTTGCAAAGGGGACACACTAACTTAGCTTATTTATGTTTTTACCCCACAACTTTTATTTTTTTGCACTATTCACTCCCGGGACCCGTTTTCTGGAATCTTCTCGCTTAATTAATTTTATTGGTCCTAGACCTTCATTATAAAGTACTAATGACTATTTGGTTGACCAAAATTATTACAGGTCTATTTAACCCGCTTAAAGTCGTGTTTTCCCGGTTTCCTCGAAAAACATGCTTTAAGGTTCGTTTGTGTTTTTAATCCGTTTTAAGGATCCGTTTTCTCGGGATTTGTTCCCTCATGATTATTTAGGTGTAATTAAGCTTCTAAAATCTTAATTAGCCTAATTAATCACTATTTTAAATTTTGGGGTATTTCACTGATTTTCAGAGCTTGCTTCTGTCTGTCTTCCACTGCTTAAGAGTTTTTTTTATCTGCTTAGTTGCATTCAGTTTTGGACTTCTGATTGTCTTTAGAGTCTTCCGCTTTGACTCTGATTTTGTTTGGCTAAGCACTTTCGTATATCCATATATATATATATATATGTTTTGTATCTGTTTTGAGCATGCTCAGCTGATAAAGTTTATCACCTGCTAAGTTGTGGTTTTCTCACCCCTATATTCTGTCTAATTTGTAGGTTTTAGCTTTTGGGCTGGAGTCTTCCGCTTTTGCTTTTAGTTTTGGTTTTCAGGTTTTGTATTTGATGTGTTGGCTTTAAGGCCCATTTCTATTCAAGCTTCTGCTTTATATCTGTATAAACAAGCTTTGTAACCTTAAATTGTGTAATATATGAGCATTAGTTCTATCGTGGGATTCGTTAGTGTGTAGCCTTGCATGTCTTAGGTAATAAGCGCGCGGCGTTTGACGGTCTCAGAACCAGGGTGGTTTTGACCAAATAACTTAAGGGGTTTGAGGGTTCATGACATTTACACAATATCATACTCAGCAGGGGCTGATTCCATACAATAAACTCATTACAGGTTTGTAGCGTACGAAGACCAACGTTAGAGCGCGGGTCTAAGGTAGTCAGCGGTATCCAACTTTTGGTTTTTGTTTATTTTGGATTAAAATATATCTCTGTCATCACATCATATGTAGATTGAGTATGTATTTTTGGATGCTTCATTACTCACAAGGGTGAGTAATGGAAGTTACACCCGGTGTTAGGGCAATTGTATTTATTTCCACTGTGACCGAATTATTTAATTATGCTAAATACGAGGTTAATACGGGTTTACAAAGTAGGGGGTATTACATTCCGTTTTTATCTAATCTATCAATGTGTTCTTCATTTGTTGTTTTTGTTAATTTTAGCGTCATGTCTGAATAGTTAGTCAAGCTCCCCGGATTGGGGTTGCAAACTGGATCCTTGGATTTCTTTATAATCTTTTCTTTGATTATTAATGTAGTAATTTAGTTCATGTTCTTCATTACTTTAATCTTCTGATCAATTATTAAAGTACTATTTGTAGGTTTCTAATAAAAATGCGGCGCTGAGATTAATTAACAAGACGTAGCAAGTTAAATCAAATTAATGATTAGATGCATGGTTTGCCTATATGTTAATCTATCTTCAATAGGAATTGGTTATATTGTGATTGGTTAGAATTGACTTAGGTATGGTTTACGGCTTGTTATTTCTGCCAGTCAGGATTCGTTGTACAAGGACCAGTCAACGGATTAATTAAGATTACTGAGTTTATTGCATAATTAGGGACATGATTATTAATAGATTTAGAAAGAGAAGGTTTGCAGAACAGTCCGGGGTGCTTCCTTAGATTCAAAGTTTTGAATATTTTATTTCTTTGGTTAGTCTATTTTTGTGTTGTTTATTATTTTTGTTGCACATCCGGATAGAATGTGAGGACGAGTCTGGGTTGGAGTCTCAGCATCTGTCTGGACTTCCAAGCCTGGACATAAGCTCAGACCCACGTAAGGATTTTTCGTCGGACTTGCATCCGGACTTTCCAAGTCTGGACATCTATGGTTTTTGGTCTCGGCTTGCGTCCGGACTTCCAAGCCCGGACACAAGTCTAGACATCCTCGCTTTGAAGTCTCGATTTATGTCCGGGGTTCCTAGTTCTGATACAAGGCCGAACATGACACTAATTCCAATTTAAGGCTCGTTTGACTTCCTTCTTCTCTCCGTTTGCGACGTTAGTCTTCAAAGTATTTATATTGTATATTTTGGTAAAATCTTGCGTGTTACACCTATATTCTAAACATTTTTATCACATTCAAGTCATACTGAATAACGAATAATAAAAGTTATCATTGTTTTTTGATTATGAAGCATTGGAATGAAAATTTGTCGGATGTTGACATTTAAGAGTCAAGGAATTTAGATCAATCATAAGCTCAAGCCACACTAGTTGACCATAACTAGATTTTTTACAATACTGACAAGGATAAGTAAAGAAAGTAGAGGGTCTACGGTTTTGGTGAGTCAGCACCAGAGTATTTCCCTAACTTATTTTGCAGCACCGGCGCCAACTCACTTGATACCGGTTATGAACAAAGTACATATGAGTCACTGAAGTCAAACTTTGAGAGCGCTGCTTTAGAGGATGGATCACAATTATAGGAAGCAGATCCGGATGAGAAACGAAACGTGATCCACGAAAATTGAGAGGGATATTATCCGTCGGGAGCTGCGTCGGGAGGAGATACGTGATGATACGAGGCAAATCTCTTAAATGTTTCCCTCTCAAAGTTTGTGAGGTGCTCCAGGTGCACTAGGTGGTGGTTTTGGATATCCAAGCGGTGCTTGTGGTCAGATGGGTTATCATTTGGGAGTATGGGCATGGATGGAAGCATGGACGTGGTGGAGGTACCTATCTAGTTTTGGTTGTGTGACATTGGAATTTACTGATGATGTATTATGTTGATACAGGATCATAGTCGTGTTAAAACTTTCTATTATATTACTAGATTGTACGAATATTTGAATGTTGATGAGACTTTGGTTAGTAGAAATTTTAGAATATGCTTTGTTTTTATAAATAGGTCGTAGTTTAGTACTTATTACATGTGACCAATATATTACAGGTGTATGTAAGTGAAAATATAAATAAAATTTTCAGTAATTCTAAAAAAAAATATTAGAGACGGATTCTAGATAGAATTTTTTGTATCTAACTGTTATCCCCAAAATCTTTACCCTCATTTAAGCAAAAGGGAGAATTTCTAGAGCTTTGAGGTGGTAAGACATGAATTGCAATACCATGAAAACTGAGGTGGTATGTTTGACAAGAAATCATATTGGCAGAGTGGTAGGGGAGAGACTCATAAAGAAGATGTGAGAGGTCAATGGTTTGAGGCTAAATAATAAACAACTTTTCTAGTTTTCGCTTTCTACTTAATTCTCCATTCTTCTCTTCTCTCTCTTTTTTTTAATTTCTATTTTTTTCATCCTTATCCCTTTTTATTCTCTTAACTACTTGTTTTCAAAATAAAAAAACAAAAATCTTTTCTTTTTACTAGTAGTTCATTTTATTAATAGAACAATGTTTTTCAAAAATTCCTTCATTTTTGTTAAGTGTCTTTGAAAATCTCGTTAGTATTTTTGTAATTTAACTTTTTCTTTTAGTATTTTACTAGTTAGTGACTTTTCTTTTTCAATCTTATTTCTCACTTCTTATTAATTAGTTTGTTTATTTTCAAATTCAAAAGTTTGTTAAGTTTTTAAGATTCTTGAGTCTCTGATTGATCTACTTTCCTCTATATAATCACTCCATACTGCTGTTAAGAGGGGCACACACTGATAATTCATACAACCAGATCACATTCATTCACACGGGCATTCTGCTCCTACTCGTTCGTTTCATCGCTACCATTTCACTGCCTCATTCTGCGTGCATCCTGATAAACAATTATCTCCGTTGTCTCATTGTTTGAACTATCATTTCTAGATTTAGTCCACTATTGTCCATTCTTATCCCACCATTGTAGATCCTGGACAGACGACAGCTCATATACACAACACAATTCATATAAAAAAAAGATACGGGCGAGAGCATTCATATATTTCATAATAGCAAAGTCACGGAAAAACTCCTGTATACATCCTTGCATTCCCGTATACATTCCTGCATCCTTTATCTCTAGAACACCCCTCCCCTGTTTACTGAGCACGATCATCGTTCTCACACGATCCTTCATCATCATCACACTAGCATTCAGTAGATCAACTGGTTGGTGTGCCATCGCCAACGAGAAAAAAGACAAGGCTAGATCATCGTTCTATGCCTCATGGACATTGTTTTTTCCTGCCAAGTTCATCAGCGACAACAAAAGATAGATGGGGCGTGACTACTACCATTGCCGAGCACACGCTCATCTTCTCCACGACGGTCTTCCACTTCTTTTTCCTGCTAGCCATTGCCGGTCGCTGATAAACTCCAACTAGAGGCCTCCGCTTTCAGTTGCTGCCTACTTGACAAACACCAGAGCCAAGTACGCCACATTATACTTGCATCTTCGTCAACTATATGTCAACCTCACGGTCCCGTACGTAGTCAATCTCTCAGCGTGAAGTTCCATGGCTCGTACTACCCGGAGGTCAAACAACAAGAAGGAAAGGTATAGACGGTCAGTGCTCGTGGCAAGGAATTGCTTCGCTCCGCTGATTTTTGTAGGAACGAGAAGATCATGCTGAAACGTTCCCCCCATCATCAACCTCGTCTTGGTTGCCATGTCGTTTCTCGGCATGACCCATAAGCTGTGTTAGCGTTTTGCCTTTCTAGGCCAAGATTCCCCTCCTGTTGTAGAGAAGAAGTGAGGAGTAGATCGGTGCTGCTAAAGCTCACGACAGTGGCGGGAGGCAAGCATTGTCTGGAGGGAGCAAAACAAACCCCCTAACTTTGTTTAAATACATAAATTTGTAGTGTAAAAAAATTTTTTTTAGAAAAATTTAGTAGAAAAACACCCCTAATTTTTATAATTCTGTCTTTGACCCCCTCAACTTATATTCCTGGCTCCGCCCCTGCTCACGACGTTGAAGTTACGCTGTATCACTGACCCAAAGTGATCAACGGGAAATACCGAAAACAAGGAGGTGAAGATAATCAGGTATGTTATTCACTCTTTTCTTTGCTGTTTTGTTTGTTATCACGTCCCAAGCTGAGATTGAGGAGACTCCATACTTTCATATCAGTTAACTAATGGTAATGGTATGTACGGGCATAATGTGAAATCGGATGGGGTGTGATTAATGTGTGATGTGGTATACATATGTAAAGGGAATAAAATAAAATAAAAGTATGGTTGAGCCATAGTGGATTATAGTAGCTGGATAGATTAGATTATTAAGCTTATTATTAAAGGGAGTTCCATTTTGATTTTCACATTTTATGTTTTTCGTCAAAATTCTTATGTAGAAAAAGGGACGTGTTAGTTCATTCTAGGCTAGTATGTTTTTTTTTTGGAATAAATGATATATATATATATATATATAAAATTAAGAAAGGAGTAATGGTAGCGTTAGATACATAGAAGCCCTATATATCTGATAACCAAATGGGGATAGCTCAACTAGGGGCGGTGGATCCCGCCCTAGTGGTGAAACAAATACAACATAGAGCTAATACAAAAACAGCTAGTGAGCAAAAAGCAGTGCGAAGCTGACCAAAAATAAGCTTATCCAGCTAAACTCAAAAAGGACCTAGGAGCAGAGCACCCTATCTAGCCAGTCAAAATCTTCGCTGGAACGTTTCATCTTTGTCCAAATAGAGGCTTTTGTTGCAGCTTTGATGTCAGCTATAACGAGTTTGGGATCTCTGGATTGGTTGGCCATGGCTCGCTTGCACCTTTCTATCCAGATATGATAGACAACGTTGGCTACAACCGCTCTTTTCACTAAATCAATCGGTCGATGCCTCTTGCAGTAGCGAAGGATCCAGGTTGCGCAGCTACGTAGGCTCCTCCGGTTGGTAGGAATGCCCAGCCAGTCACAGATAGTCCACCAGATCCTGCAAGAGTACCTACAATGGAAAAAGAGATGGTTGCTTGTCTCTTGAGCATGCTCACAGAGCCAGCATCTGTTAGCTAGACAAATGCCCCAAGATTGGAGCTTATCACATGTTTTAAGCCTACCTTTTAGAGTAACCCATAAAATAAATTTGGCCTTAGGGATAGACCAATTTTTCCAGCAGATATTGTACCATTGGAAGTTCTGGGGAGGGGTGGAGGTGTCCTTATAAAAAGCACTAACCCTAGGGCGGGAAGGGTAAGAGTTGAAAAGCGAGATGGCATCCTCGGGAGCGCCACATTGCTTCATCCACCAGTCCCTGGCATGAAGGATAGCTTTCCAAGTCCAGGGATCATTTCCTTTAGTAGTAGTTGTCCAGATGCTACCAGGGTGGGGTAAAAAGATTTGGTGGATCCAGAGACGTTCCGAGTCATGAGTGATAGCTGAGATGGTCTTAAGCATGAAGCACATATTCCATTTGTGGATATCCTTCAATCCCAGACCACCATTTTTCTTGGTATTTGTGATGCTGGCCCAGGCCACTGGAGGAGTGGTATTACTATCAGCCTCCCCTGACCAAAGGAAGGACCGAAAGCAATTAATTACCCTTTTAATGACGTTCTTAGGTATTGTGATGCAGGAGGCCCAGAAACCAACTACGCCAAAAAGAGTACTCTGGATGAGGGAGAGTCTGCCAGCAAAGGAGAGGGATTTACTACCCCAAGAAGAGATTGCTTTACGAATGCTGTCCATAAGAGGGTTAAAGTCAGCAGCTTTGGGTTTCCTAGCAGTGATAGGGATGCCGAGATAGCGAAAAGGGAAAGAACCCAGCTTAAATCCGGTAAGTTGAACAAACGTATCAGTAAGGGTGGGGTTGACCCCTCCAAGAAATATGTCAGATTTGGTAGGGTTAAGCATAAGACCCGAGGCTTCAGAGAAAAGATTGACTTTGTTGAGCATGGAAGTTATGGAGTTTTGATCACCTCTACAGAATAATAGGGCATCATCAGCAAAGAAGAGGTGGGAGATGCGGAGAGATTTGCATGAAGGGTGATAGTTAAAGTCCGGATTGGTAAAGAGCTGGTCGAGCAGACGAGAAAGCATGTCCATAACCAGTGCAAAGAGGTAGGGGGAGAGAGGGTCGCCTTGGCGTAACCCTCTTTCCCCTTTGAATGATGCCGAGGGAGAGCCATTTATGTTAATCGAGTAGGAGGTGGTGGTGACACATTGCATAACCCAGTTACTAAATTCCGGGGGGAAGTTTAGGAAGGAGAGGGTGTCCTGGAGGAATTGCCAGTCCACAGTGTCAAAAGCCTTCCTGATGTCCATTTTCAAAGTACACGAGGGGAAATGTTTGCCCTTTGGTAGTTTTTCATAAGGCACGAGCAGAGCTGGATGTTATCAGAGATAAGGCGGCCTTTGATAAAAGCTCCTTGGCTGGGGTTCACGATTGAGGGGAGGACGAACTTGATCCTATCGGCCACAACTTTGCTAATGATTTTATATAGAGTATTACAGCAGGAGATGGGCCTATAGTCCCCCGGGGACGAGGCATTGTCCGTTTTGGGAATAAGGGTGATAAGGGTGGCATTAATCTCTTTAAGAAGTCTACCACTATGGAAGAAACTTTTTATGGCTCTACAAATGTCCTCACCAATGATACCCCAGGCTGCTTTGAAGAATTTAGCAGTGTAGCCGTCCGGGCCCGGGGCTTTATCATCCCCAATGGAAAAAAGGGCTGCTTTAATGTCTTCACTCTCAACCGGTTGGGTTAGAAGATTCCAAGAAGAGCGGTCGAGAGTTCTGACATTGTCCAAATTGAGATCACCCAAGGAAAGCTGCGGGGGGTCCTGGAGCCAAGAGATTGACGAAAGTGGGTGACCAAACAGTTTTCAATGTCGGATGGAGTATGGAGGATCTCTCCATGATTGTTCAGTATGGTAGCGATGGAGTTTTTATTCCTTCTCGCCTTAATGGCTCTATGAAAAAAGGATGTGTTGGAGTCCGCCCACTTAAGCCAACGGGTTTTCGAGAGCTGGCGGAGGAAAAGGATCTCTTGGGAGTCCCTAGTAATGAGGTTGTGCCTAAGAGATTTTTCCTGAGAGATAAGCGCTGGATTCCAAGGATCAAGGTCCAAGCTTTTTTGTACGTCAATGAGCTTATTTCTGATGCTTTGGCCTTTGTCCCCAAGAGATCCAAATTCTGATTTATGAAGATGGATGAGCCCTTTTCTGAGGTGTTTAAGCCTTTGGACGATAGTGTAGAGGCGGCTCCCACTTGGGGCTAGATCCCACGCGTCACGAACCAGGGGGAGGAATGAGGGGTCATTGGTCCAAAGGTTGAGGAACCTGAAACTTCTCTTACGAGGGGGCGGGGTTGGAAGGGAGATCACCATGGGGCTATGATCCGAAACCAGGGGAGGAAGAAAGGAAGCAAAACTGGTGGGGAACGTCAGTAGCCAATCTTCGTTCACTAAGACCCGATCAATCTTCCCTAGGACGCGACGATGGTCAAATTGATTATTCCACCAGGTGAAGAAACGACCATAAAAGCGGAGGTCTTGCAGGTCCGCCTTGGAGACACAATCAGCAAAATCTCGATACTCTCTAGTTGGTGGGTTGCGACTACTTAGCCTATCTTGCGCATAGAGGATATTATTGAAATCCCCGGCAACCACCCAGGGCCCGATGGTACTTTGGCTGAGAATTATAATATCCTCCCAAAGCTGTGCTCTCAGAGCTTGAATGTTTCTCCCGTAGACTACGGATAAGGTAAAGTTCATGGTGCCCATAATAGACACTTTGCAGGTGAGGATTTGGTCAGTGGAATGGGAGGGAGAGGGAGAGAGGAGATGATGGAAGGATTGTACAGGATCCAAATGCGGCCACTCTGATGAGCACCATAGTTATGGACAACCCTCCAAGAGGGGAAAGGGAAGAAACGAGCGAGAATAGAATTGAGGTTGTTGGAGGAAACATGGGTTTCGAGAAGGCCAAACACACACGGCTTATTGTTGGCCACAAACTTTTGGATCTCAAGGAGTTTGGGGCGGTCATTACACCCCCTAACATTCCATATTGCAAGATTCATAACAATGGGGTATTGTGGGATGGGGGGGCGGGGAAGAGCAGAACTCTCATCAAGAATGTCAAAGGTTAGAGAGAAGAAGCGAGAGGTCGTCGGGCATAGGATTCAGGGCCTTACTAGAGGCCTTACTAGGGGCCTTACCAGGGTTCCTACCGTTGGGAAGGACCACCTACCATTCTTGATCAAGGTTTGGAGGAAGAAGAAGCTTGAGAGAGGGTGACATTAGCTCCCCAGGGGGAATAGAGGAGGGACTAGGGTGGGAGGGAGAGCCAGAGGCCTGGGCGAGAATAGGCGAAGCATCCAACAACGGCTGGCCAGATGGGGGAGGATGGTTGGATAGCAGGTTGGCTGGCCGGGGAGTCTCCCTAACTGGCAGGGCAGCCTGGGCTACATAGGAGGGGGTGGGGGCTTTCCCCAGAGGGTTAGGTGGGCCAAGCAGCGACCCTGAGCACGTCTAGGTCTGGAGCGGCAAGATTTAGGACAACGGGCAGAAGAGTGTCCTAGAAGGCTGCAGGAAGAGCATGAAATAGGTTCCCATTCATAGACTATCTGATGGAATCGAGTGCCACTAGGGGCACGGATCTCAATCTCTCTAACTAGGTCGAGGTTGAAATAACTTCGACCAAGACTCTAGCATAGGAGATCCTAGATTTGGTGGCAGTAGCTTGGTCAGTGTAAAGGGGAGAACCCAGCTTGGAGCAAATCTTAGCGAGGCTGGATTGGGACCAGAGGCTAGTGTGGAGGCCAGGGAGCTGAAGCCAGACGGGGATGCGGTTGAGATCTTTCGGATCAAAGGAAAAGTCAGGGGACCACTTCTTTAGGACCAAGGGGGAAGAATAGAGAAGATAGAGAAGCAGGGGCCCTTATCCAGCACTTGTTGAAGATCATTAGCACTATCAAAGCGGAATAAGAACCATCCCTCGTCGTGGAGGAGGATTTGGGGGGTGGCAACAAAGTTCCAAGCCCGCTTCACATATTCCTTGACAATGTTGAATCCAAATTTTTTCCCCCAAATATGACCAACTAGGGCATTTCTCCAGTAGTCAATCTCAGGCAATAAATCATTTTCCTCTATTGTGACATACGAGCTTTCAGTGTCTATGATATCATTATTATCTAAGCGTAGAGACATGCCATAATTTGATTTCTGCTTAGCAAGAAGTGTGTCTAGAAAAGAGGGGTTAGAGTTCTTACCAGATGGCGCTTCACTCGAGTGGTTAGGTCGAGGGGTTCTCTTCGCCCATGCAGTCTTCTTTCCAGGCGTAGCGGGAGCCCCCGAGGCTTTAGGGAGGGGCGGAAAGTCCTTGTTCACCTCAATTGGTGGTGAAAGAGCAGATTGATTAAGGTACTCTTGAAGCATCACATCCACTGGGGGGCCAGAGAGCTCAACCACTAAGTCAAGGGCAGGGGCAGAAATCGTAGGAATTGACTGAACCGCAACACCCGCCACACTCGGGCTGGTCCTATTATCACCAGGAACCGCAGTGCCCGAACCTCCAGAATTGAGGCCACAGATGGCAGAGGGGATTTCATTCCTAGCAGATCGGGGCCTACACACCCGAGCAACAATTCCTCCGCAGCCAGTTCAAAATCAGAGAGATTATTACCAGCAACCAAATTTCCATTGGAAATAATATTGGCACCCAGGTTATTATCACCAACCAAATTATCAATCGCAGCAAATTTGTAACCAAGGGCATCCGGGGAGACCCCAGCATCACAGCTAGCGGACTCGACATCCGAATCTGGTTGTGTCTCACCGGCCAGATTTTTGAGCTTTTGCCCCGACAGAAACAAATCAGTCCCAACAGAAGGAGCTGCTACATCATGAGGCTTGGGAAAATTCACGCTTCCTCCAACAGAGCACAAGAGCACTTCCTCAACGTCAACAGGGGGGCGGGGGCCAGGACCTCCGTCGATTCCAAAACAGCCGCCACATCAGGCGTCGCAATGAGAGAGAGAGGGTTGGGGGCGGCCTGAGATTTAGCACCTCGTTAGTGTTTGTTTCAGTTAGCAACTGATCTGATTAGTATATGCATGCGACTAAAATGATAAAAAGGATAATATCATAAACAATTAGCTTAGAAATTATAATAGTAGAGGAAAAATAATTTTAGAAAGGGTAATGAAGGAATCTGAACCCTTAAAAATTTCATATCAAGCCCACGGAGCCATAGCTCCAAAAATTGTAATATATTTCCTTTCCAAGTTTAGTAGGTTAAAACTTAGTCGGCGAATCTATTTAAGTTTTGTGGGCTAGTTAGAATTATTAAGTTTAATTTTATAATTTCAGTTTATAATTTTTAATTGAAAATCGAGCCTTGAGACCTTAAGCTCAATACGTAAGGGTTCAAAACCAACACCCAACACTAACCCATAGCACGAGATAAAATCATATATCTGTTTCTTAATGGAGATGGGTTTGAGACAGAAATATCTGTCTCCATCTCAAAAATAAGAATGAATATTTCATCGCCAATTAGCAAGGACGTTTTTCATCTCTTAATCTGTCTAAGAACTTGGGTGCCGGCGGACCTCTTCGTCTCTAATCCGTCACCAATTGACGAGGGACAACGTCATTCAACACGAAATCTAATTGTGACGAGGTGTTCGGTGATGCTAATCACATTTTTTAGTAGTGTTCTTAAAAAACCATTACAAATGGTCGTCTACCAATCTACCAATCTTTAAATTTGGAATATATGTTATGTCATTTTCTTGTGATTTGAAACAATTGGAGACTCATAGTAGTGACACTAGTGCAGAAAATGTTTTTTACCACGGTTATTTTGCCTATATACCACGGTTCCAAACCGTAGTTAATACGCGCGTCGTATATTCGAAATTGACTATAAACCACGGTTTCAAACCGTCGTTTAAAAGCAGAGTATAAAATAGAAATATATAAATTTTAAAATAAGAATTACTATTTGATATTTATTCATTTTATTTTACACATATCGATATGTCTTTTTTTTTCTTTCAAAAAGCATTATATTAATATAAGAAGATTACAAACATAACAACCATTAAAAAATACTAGCGAACTGAACATGGCCAAAGACACATCTTCGGGCATAGACGAAGTGATAGACCAATGGGATATGAAACTATACTCATTAATAGAGGTCGTGGCACCATAATCGAGAGTTGAACACTCACGCCAAGCCCGAGTAAGACAACCTGCTAAGGTCAACCCAATCCCGTAGGATGGTTGACTAGTGAGACATCCTTCAAATAGGATTTCAAATAAAAGAGTCATCCTTGACATAGCAAGGAAAAGACCAGAGTGCCTCTTTAAAGATGAGAGTTGGATCATGCAAGACTAACCCGTCCAAGTTTCGTTTTGACCAATCCCATAGTAATTAGACCTGACAATTCGGGTCACTCGGTTCGGGTTCGGTTCGGTTCGGGTCAATTTGTAGATATTCACTATTCGGTTCGGTTCGGATCGGGTCGGGTTATCTGGTTAAAATTAGATTCGGGCGACTTCGGTTTGGTTGATTTCGGGTTCGAGTGCTTTCGGTTCGGGTTAGACTCTATGTTTTTCGGTTTTTTCGGGTTATGGGACAAATTCAGGTGACTTACCGCATTATGCTTAATTGTCAAAAATTTTAAAGTACAAATTTAAGCAACCTTTGTAACTTGTATTGATTTTCATATTTGGATCCAAATTCTCTTAATAGAGTGTTACTCTTGTTGAAGATTGCTATTGTGTATTTGTTGGTTATACGTAATCAAATTGGATGACAATATCTTTAATATTAATTTTTAACTATAGATTTATTAATTGTATCGACAAGTATAAATTTAAAATTTGGTGAATCATCGGTCAATATTCGGCACTCGACACCCGGTCTATCCCTCCCCCCCCCCCCCCACGCCCGATGCTGTGCCTGTGCCTCCCACCATCCTGTGCCCGTCACACCCCGTGCGCGTCCTACGTCAGCGCCTGTCATCTTGATCGAGCGTCGCGCGCCCGTCATCTCGAGCGAGCGTCGCGTGCCCATGCCAATCCTTCACCACCTTGCACCTGTGCCCCTATGCGCCCGTCATCACCTCGTGCCCGTGACTTCATGTTGTGTGTGCGCCACCGATCACCGTCTTGCATGCGCGCCTCGTGCGGGCGTCCTTCAGTAGCTTATTGCTCCCAGGCACGGGTTGTCCTTTTATCTTCTTATTTTATCATTTTTAACCCTAATTTAATTTAATTATTCATACAAATATATTTACGTGATGTAAGTTTTGTAATCTTTATTCTTTTGAACCAATTTCCTTGGACACGGCAAAAGATTGTAAGAATTGTAAAAATGAAGTGAAAACATTCCTTATTTTAGTCCCAGTTCATAGAAATTATACGTTCGTACATGCCAATAATAAACATAAGGATAATGGAAGTTTGTCTAGTTTCATGTGTGGTTTGGGTGAATTCAGTTCGGGTCAATTCGGTTCGGGTCGATTCGGTTTGGGTCAGTTCGGTTCGGGTGAATTCGGTTCTGGTGGATTCGGGTATGTCAAATTTCAGTTTGATTCGGTTTTAGTTTGGTTCAGTTCGGATTTTCGGTCACATTATTTAGTTTAAATTCAGGTCGAATTGGATTGGGGCGGTTTTTCTGATTCAGGTCACCTTTGCCAGGTCTAATAGTAATAGTACTAATATAAAAACTATAGCCGACTGGATTCCCTTAAATTCTTGGGACCCAACTCATTCTAATGATCATTCTTGTATGCCACATGTCTCTTGAAGCCAACCAAAAACATTTACCAAGACATCAGAATTTGCATCGGAAATGATTGCATCGAAAAGAGTCTGACGGTCAAGCCACCCAACTTCACCATTACATTTCGGGAAGAGTTTTATGGCTCCAGAGTCCGGAGCCACTGCCCAGAGGAACGTGGAAGCAAACTCATCTCTCATTCAAACCGATTAAAAAATCGGTACACATTTAGGGGGCGTTCACTTCGAGATAAGGAAACGGAATGGAATCAGGAAAGGGAATGAAAAGGAAAGGAAAGGAATTCCCCCCAATCAAGAAGTTTGTTTGGTTCTGGTTCAGAAACGAAATACAATTTCTAATGATTCCCTTTCTTGTTGTTTAATTTTGATATATATTGAATTAAATCTTACATAGTATGTATTTAAATAATGTATATAAAAAAATGTATAAATAGTATATGTTAATATTTATTAAAATAATATAATTTATATAAATTATAAAACTATAAATAATATATATTTACAAAAAAAAATGCATATATAATAGATAAATTATAGATAGATATAGATTAATATTTAATATATTAACTTGTATATAAATTATAAAAAATATAAATAATTAATAGAATACATACATATATATTAATATTAAATATAATATATATTGGTAATTTTTTAATATAAATGAAATACATATATGGTATTTATATAAATATATATATATTTCATATTTATATAAAATATATAGTATACATATAAATATATATATTTAAATTATAAAGATATATTTTAATATTTATAAAATATACATTAATATATATTAATATTTTAAATAATAATATATAATAATATTTACATATATTAGAAATAACATATATAATATTTATCCAAATTAAGCAGAATAGATGAAAGATGAAACAAAGGGAATACCATTCCCCACAATGTTGGGGGATCGCTGTAGAGGGATATGGGGGTTTTTAAAACTGAAAGTGGGGGAAACAGAATTTTAAAAATACAAAACAAACAATTACAAAGGGAATCATTCCGTTTCCCTTTACTGTTTACCCTGAAGTGAACGCCCCCTTGGTATCGGGTTTTGAGGACCGTTAACAGGAAACGCTATTTTTTACACACCGCCCCAGTGTAAAGAAGATACAAGCGCGTTCTCATAAAATGGTTTGTTTATATGGAAGTAGTGGTTAATAGGATATTCGGTAGAATTTCTTAAAGACTAAATTGTGTAGGAGAATTTTTCGAAGAGTAAATTGTGTACTAGACTTAACTGAAAATAAAATACAATATAAAAATCATAAAATAACTATAATATATTTTTCCTTCAAAAAGATAATAAATTTAATACTACCTCTGCTCTAAAATATTTGACATTTTAAAAGTTTGTATACTTATTAAGGAATATATGTACCCTTATTTTTTATTTTTTATCTAAATAATAATTACTTTTATGTTAAATAGTAAGATTAAAAGTGGAAAAAAGTGTATCAAAAAACTAAAATGACATATATTTTTAAACAAGAATCACCTCCTTAAATGACAGATATTAATTAACGAGAGAGTATATAGTTTATTACTTAAAATCTATGATTATAATTACACCGGTAGAAATATATGTTGAAAATGATGGCTCAAAGGTGCAAAAGTAACCTAAAGATCTTCTTGCTAGGTTGTACTGGGTATACAGTATTGTAGACTTGTAGTACACGTACGCATGATAGAGATTGATAGTTTGACACTTACCCGTTTTGGTCACATTATTATCTCCTCGCTTTTTTTTAACATTCCTGCTAATTCTATTAGCAAACAGACTATGTTACGGACTCAGCTCCTTGTCCAAGAGACATGCACTAATAATGCTGTAAGGAATGAAATCTTTTTCCCACATTTTCAAGTCCGAGGAAGAATCATTAAATATTCTAACAGCTAATATAATAGGAAAATTGAAAAAAATCATTTAAGCTATTACACACATAACTACTAAGCGAATTACACAAATTCCTAAGCTTCTATTTTCCTTCCTTGATCTCTAAGATATGGTCATTTTCAGTCCCAAACAACATCTTGAGATACTTCTCTTTCATATTATCAAACAGTAGGTAGACGCTGCGGGACGCCCACACCCAAGAGTGTACAGTCTTGTCTATTTGGCAGTCCAGTCAGCAGCTGACTGGATTGTTTTGTTGACTGGGCTGCCTTTTATTTTATTAACTTCAATTGGTTGTAACTTTTAAAATATAAGTCTAAAATTAAAAAAAATTATATCATTGTTCATCTAAATTCAAGCTCTTCAAAACAAGACCAGACATGGATATGTTTTGACAACTTTTAAATTTTATATTATTTACATGCATATATATATATATATATATATATATATATATATATATATATATCAGTGAGACTTATGATTCATAACATCATTTTAGTGTATCATAATATCACTTTTAATGAATCATAATATCAAAATTAATGAATCATATCTTCATTTTAGTGTAACATCGCAAACATATAATAATAAAAAAATTTACACAATAATACAACCCAAAATAATATTTGGTATGTATGAAAAATACGTGATTCACCATATAAGGTTTAAAATACATCATACAACAATAGTAATACACTACAAAACAATAATGATTTTTATCGATTCCGAAGTTTATTATCTAATTCACCATTTATTAGTTAATAAATCACAATATCAATTTTAATGAGTCATAATATTAAAATTAGTGAATCAATATCTTCATTTTATTGTATCATAGTAAACATATAAAAATAAAAATTTTAAACAAAGTATAATACAAAACAATATATGGTATGTATAAAAAGTACATGATTCATCATATAAGGTTTAAAATACACCATACAACAATAATAATACACTAAAAATAATAATGATTTTTTATCGGTTCCGGAGTTTGTTATCTAATTCACCACTTATTAGTTATTGAATCATGACACCAATTTCAATGAATCGTAATATCAAGTTTAATGAATCATAACATCATTTTAGTGGATCATCAATCACATATAAAAGAATTTTTTAAAAATAATAATACAACACAAAAAAAATTGATACATAAAAAATTACATGATTCACCATATAAGGTTTAAAATACACCATACAACAATAATAATACACTACACAACAATAATGAGTTTTATTGGGTTCGAAATTTGTAATCTATTTCACTACTTATTGGTTAATGAATCATATATAATTTTAGTGTATCATCATACACATGTAAAAATAAGTTTTTTTCAAAGTTGTCAAAACATATCCATGACTGGTCTTGTTTTGAAGAGCTTGAATTTAGATGAACAATGATATAATTTTTATTTATTTTGGACTTATATATTAAAAGTTACAAGCATTTAAAGTTAATATAATAAAAAAAGCAACCCAGTCAGCAAAACAGCCCAATCAGCTGCTGACTGGGATTGCCATATCAATGGTTCGCACGCTATAAGACACGGCGGTTCCGTGCATACGAATTTGCGATTATCAAAACAGACACAATGATTATCTCCTCAAATAGCAAGTTCACCGCATTACAAGCCGCTTTGATAACAGCAATTTGCACTTTGCAAGTGCTTAACATCTTCTTGTTGAAAGCTAGAATTGCAATTCCTTCCGCATTTCTCAAAAGGCCACCAATCTGATATTGATGATTCCTTCTTGTGAAGGCATTCAGAGAGACAGAAACGAAACGTGAAGGCGGGTGATTCCATTTGGCACCTTCTTTGATTGCCTGAGAATTCATATTATAGTAGTTTTGTAAGCCTCGATATAAGCAAGGTTTTTCTCAATCACATTCCACCAAGCTAGATCTGAATCATGTCTACATCTATTTCTGGCGTCATATGTTACCCACATAAGGTTAATAACGGAGGAGAGCTTTTCCTTCCCCCATACTCCTACTTGATAAATGAACCAATCAACAATAGCAACACCTTCATTAGTTGGAGCACTTTGAAGCTTGATACTTAAACACCAAATATCAGTGACCGCACAACACTTGAAAAAACAATGCGCAGGAGTATCTTTGTCCCCACAAATGAAGCAAGTTGTAGCACCACCAATTTTGTTACCTATGTTACCTTGACATGCGGTAATTCCTTTCAGAAATTTCTAAAAACCCAGTCTAGCTCGAGGAGGACTGATATCTTTATCAATTCTGTTTAAGGAAAGAAAAATAGTTAGGCATAGACGTCTGACCATCTTCATTTACATTCTGAATCAAATTGAAACCAGATTTTACCGAATACTTTTAATCTCTTATGAATTCCCAAACCCAGTGGTCATTTTGTGCGGAGTTTATAGGTAGGGAGGCAATAAGTTACTTTCTGTGGTGCTGAGAGTTTGTTGGAGTCTTTGTGTGTTCCAACTATTATGGCTTGGATTGATGAAATGAGACCAACTGGGTAGAATAAGAAGAAGGAGGTTTTGGCGAGGTAATATGAAAAGCACCTTATTTAGAAACCCAAGGAAAATCCCAGAACAAAGTAGAAGACCCACTCCCTACTTGCTTCCCAATACCTTCTTTTAATAGACTAATATTGGGAAGCAAGGATTTCCAAATCTTGTTGGCTTTGGATGGAAGCTTAGCTTCTGTTACGGACCCATTTGGGAAGTAGAAGGCTTTAAAGGATCTGGACATAAGAGAATCTGGTGAAGAAAAGGTGTTTAGTGAGTAGAGCTTTGTTGAAATCCTCAATACTTCTAAGACCCAACCCTCCAACATCGGGTTTACTACAAACATTGCTCCACTTCAACCAGAACATGGGGCTTAGAGCTTTTGTTTCCACCCCACCAAAATCCTGCTATAATAGAGTTTATTTTTGCAACAACCGTCATAGGGAGAAGGAAACGAGTCATAGAGTAGCAAAGAATGGCTTGCAAGACACTACTCACCAAGATCGTCCTTGCCGCTTGAGACATAGGAATACTCTTGGAGGCAACTGTTTTTTGAATGGCACTAATAATATAATAAAAAACTTAGGATTTGTTTCTTCCTATCTTCAACGGAAGTCCAAAATACTTTGAGAAACCAGACACTTCTAACACCCAGAACATTGGATTATCTCCTCCCTATTGGTCATCAATTGTAAGGTGACTCTTTTGAGCTCCGTTGATTTAGATAAGGCTCAATAACAAGAAGTGTAATCGCACTAATTGATTTATTTACCAGAGAAGGTAAAAGAATTTAATAGATCAGATCATCCGGGACGACAACAGTCATTGGTGCTTGAAAAGGAATTATTGTGTTAACATTTTAGGCGCAACTAGAGTTTTGAGAGTATAATTTTTAGTAGTTGTCATGCATTGTTCTAGAGACTGCAAGTTGCGATTTAAGGTTATGGAATTATAGAGACCTAAAATATCTATTATATTATGAAACCAACACTAAAAAGTATTATAAACAATTTTTTTACAAATTTTTATTGGGTTCATGTGGAACTTGGGTCCGTCTCCTGCATTTTCTTATGTTTTTAATTATTAAGTGTCTAAAAACTTTATTAATCAAGATTCAAAATAAATATTCCTCAACCGAGATTCTTGACGAAGCCTTATTAAAATTCCGGAGAAGTTGGGTTTACTAGCTAAATTAAAATTAAAGGTAGAAGAGGAGGAAAATAATCAAAAGAGGAAAAAGATATGTGGGGCTGAATGTGGTCTTTATTATTTAGTGAAAGAAATAAATAAAATTTCAAAATGTTATAACTTATAAAATATAAGTGCAAAAATAAAAAAATTATACCATTGTTCATCATATTCCGTTCTCTTCAAAATAAGATGTCCACTTTTGAATAAATGAAAGGTTAATATTGTTCTCACATAAGTTTGTGATAAGATTTACTTTTCTTAAACATTTGATTCACTTTTTTAAAACAAAAGATTCACTTTTCTTAAGCAAAAAATCCATATTATTCTCATAATTTTGTAGTAAGATTCATTTGTTAAGCATAAGATTCACTTTTCTTAAACATTTGATTCACTTTTTCAATAAATGAAATGTTCATATTGTTCTAGCATAAGTTAGTGGTAAGATTCAATTTTCTTAAACCAAAAGTTCATGTTGTATAAGATTGACCTTTAAAAAACAAAGGATTCACATTGTTTAAAGGGAAATATTCGCTTTTCTTAAAGATAAGATTCATTTTTCTTAAACGAAAGATTCACTTTTCAAAAAATGAAAGATTAAACGTGTTTTCATTGGGTCTCACAGGTCAATGTCTAGTTTTGCCGAACTGTTAAAGAATGCAAATGTGGTTTGGTTATTAACAACCAGTCAAAAAAATATAACGCTACCCTCACATACAACCTTGATACGGCTAACACCGTCCGTCAATGAATACTAATGTGGTTCGACTATTAACCACCACACAATAAAAAAGATGATCATATACCCAATTCAACTATGTGATGACTACACTACCGAAAAAATTAACACTGTCCAAACATATAATTATGTATTTGTTTATGCTATCCGCTACTTGGGCATCCCCATTTCGGCCAGGAAGCACAAATCCTCGGACTTTGCCCCTCTGATCGACAATGTTCAAAGGGCTATCTCCTCCTGGGGGGGTAAGCACCTTTCCTTTGCGGGGCGCCTCACTCTTATTCAAAGTACCTTATTTGGTATCATTGGCTTCTGGGCCTCGTCGGTTGCTATCCCAAAAAATGTAATCCAATCCGTTGTTAGGAAGCTTCGCTCCTTTCTATGGTCCGGGGACTCAGCCAGCAACCCCACCCCCCAGTAGCGTGGAGCTCTATCTGCTTCGACAAGAGGAAAGGGGGTCTTGGCATAAAGGATGTGTTCAAATGGAATATGTGCTTTCTTCTTAAAACAATCTCTGCCATCATTAATAACTCAGAGAGACTTTGGATCCAATGGATCCATAGTGTTTATATGCAGACCTCCAACATCTGGGATGCCACTCCTAATGGAGGTGACCCATGGATCTGGAAGTCCATCCTTAGGGCTAGGGATTGGTGGATAAAACAATGCGGCTCTACTCAGGATGCCATATCTCTAATTCTCTCATACCCCCTCCGTCTCCGTGTCAACTCCATTTACTAGGATGTCTCTTCCCCCTCTAGGCACTTTCCCTGGTATAATATTTGTTGGAAAACCTGGGCGCTCCCTAAAGCTAAGTTTATTTTTTGGGTTACTTTAAAAGGTAGATTGAAAACATGTGATAAGCTGCAATCTTGGGGCATTAGCCTTGCTAATAGATGCTGGCTCTGTGAGCAAGCTCCAGAGACTAGTGGGCACCTATTCTTTTTTTGCAGGATCTGGTGAACTATATGTGACTGGCTGGGGATCCCCACCAACAGGTCCAACCTTCGTAGCTGTTCACACTGGCTATCCCACTACAGCAAGAGGAAAAGACCTAAGGACTCTGTCAGACGGGCGGTCATCGCTAACGTCGTCTACTTCATTTAGATTGAAAGATGTAGAAGAGCCATGACGGGCCAAGCCAGAGACCCTGCCTTCATCATTGCAGATGTAAAGGGTGCAATCAAAGCCACCATCTGGACCAATCTTCGCCCCAACCAAGATACTGTGTGGCTTAACCAGATCCTGGAGTCCTAATCTAGCTTGCCTCCCCCTTTTTTTGTTTTGCACTCCGCCTCTTTTGTCTATGATGTATTAGGTTGGCCCTCCGCCACCTGTTTGGATTTAATACCCCGAATCTAAAAATGGTGATTTAATTACTCTAATACGATTATAAAAGGCCTAATGGTGCCTAAAGAGTATTGGTAAAGAAAATAAAACCAAAAGAAAAGAGAAAACGCTTGAAAAGCGAAAAACGCTAAAATGCGCGTTAAATGAGTATAAGAGATATATGATCTCGAGAGGGTCCGAGATGGATTCCTAAGGCTTAGTTAGGCCTAATTAGTACACGGGAATGATTCCCGAAGAAAACGGATCCAAATAATGGATTAAAACGCTAACGGAGTTTTAAAGCACGTTTCTCGAGAAAACCCGAAAACGTGACTTTAAGTGGTCAAACGGACCCGTAAAAATTATAGTTGATTAAATAACTATAATTAAGTATTAATGGAAGATTAATAACCATTAAAAATAAAGAAACGAGAAAAATCGAAAAACGGGCCCGGTAAGTGAATAGTGCCAAACCGGGTAAATTAACGAGCGTTTTCTGTAAAAGTCGAAAACGCTCTCAGCCTATATTAACTAAGTGGGCCGATTTTTAGAGCATGAATTAGCTCTCTCTCACACTATATTCTAGCTAATTAAGTGGTGAGTCATAAAGCAAATAGTTAAAAAGTGAAAAAGTAAATAACTTACTTTCCTTCCTTCTCTCTCCTACTCTTTTCCTTTCTTCCATCGTGAGCTGCCTTCTCCTCCCTTCCTCTGGCGATTCGAGCTGCAACAACCACAACAATGGAGGTCTCTCTTCCTCTCCAAGCTCAAGCCATGTTAGAGCTCCAAATGAAAAACCGAACACATATTCTTCTTCCTCTCTTCAAGCCCTATCATTCCCTCTTTCCAAAATCTCAAATGGAGAAGTTTGACCTCCATGGGTTTTGGGCATTTGAAGAGAAAAGCACACCATTAGGTAGCTTGAAGCTCCCTCTTTCTATCAAGGTAAAAATATCCATGAAAAAGTCTTGTTTTCTCCATCTTATGCCTTGGCCGATTTTGGCATGTATTAATGTCTTGTTTCTCCTTGTTTTGAGCTATCCTCCAAGTCTCCAATGGTGGGTTGGAGCTCCTTCTTTGGTTCATGGCAAACCAATTCTAGGGTTTCCAAAGGTAATGTTCAAATTTAATGCCTTGAACCCTCCTCTTGAATTCATGAGTTATTTTCATAGTTAGGAGAACTAATGAGTACTCCTTATATCCATTGGTATATTGGTCTAGAGAATTGGGCTAGTGATTGGCCATGACCGATTTTGGATGAAGAGAAGAGGAGAAGAATGTCTAAAAGAAACTTAAGAGAAATTAAGGTAAGAAACCAACCCTAATGTGTATCCTATGTGTTTTAGCATTTGGGAAGGGTTAATTAAATGAATGAACCCCACTTGAGTTGTGGTGATAATGTGCTTGCTTAGAAATAATGCAAGTGAGAAAACATTTGTGAGTTAATGCTTGTTTGGGAGCTATGTATTTGATGAATTATGCTATATGGTGTAATGAGTTTTGCTTGATTAATGAGGAGATATTGAGTGCCGATAGAACCCTTGAGGTTTGGCTAGTTTTAGGATGATTTAAAAAAGGTGGTATGAGTTTTGGGCAATGTTGGAGAAGTAGCCAAGTTATGGCAAAATTTATGTGGAAACCTAAGTGGTTTAAGTGATGTTTTGTGTGGAGAATAACCTAGGGTTAGCTAGGTGTTGTTGGAGTTTGAATTGGGTAAATGATCACCCAAGAATATGAGAGGATGATTGTGGTGAGATGTGCAAAAATCTGTAGCAAAAGAGGTTGTGTAAGTGCCTTAGGAGTTTTTAGAAAACAAAGAAGATTTTAGGCTTTAAGAGTGAGTCTTGGAACTTGGTATGAGGTGTGCATTATCTTGGAAGTTTTGGAATGGTTAAATGAAGAGAGAACAAAATGCAAGTGCCAAGAGAGGTTTGAGAATGCACAAGTGTGCATTAGTGTAGAAATGAGAATGAAAGAAATTGTGATTTGGAGCAAGAATTTGTGTAAGGGTTTAACCCATGATTTGAAGAGGTTTAGAGCATGTTTTAAGGTGATTAATCATGTAGGAATCTTGTGGAAAGATTAGGGAATGATTAGGGGTGGATTAAGCATTGAATTGGAGTTGAAAAATAATGCATGTTGCAGGTTTTAGCAGGGTCCGGGACCTAGTCCATGGACAAGGACCCGGACCACCCCCTGTTTTTATGCCGAGAGCACACCCCCTGCTTTGGTCCGGGACTTTACTCCAGGACAAGGTCCCGGACCAGGTATTGTTTTTCACCCGAGAGTTAGTTAATGAATTGGTCCGGGACTTAGGGTAAGGACCAAGTCCCGGACCACCCCCAGAAACCTACAGAGAGTGTTTTAAAGGGTCTAAATGATGGGGGTTTGAATGTTAATGATGTTATAAGATGTTAAGGCCTTGTTTGGTGACATGTAAAGGCCCTAGGAATTGTGAGAAAGTGTTAGAAGTGATTGAGAAGTGAGAACTCAAATTAATAAAAGTAATACCGAGAAAACGGGATAACGGGGTAACTACGGGAATAACATTTAATTATGTTCCGTATGAGTTTAGTATTAACAATAATGTTTGAAACATTATCAGAGGAACGTGTGTGACCCGAGCAAGGTGAGATGACACGGTAAAAGTAATCCCAATGACGGTGTGTATGATTTCTCATGCCCCGTATGCTAACCGAGTTACACTGATTTGTGTGTTTGTGTGCCGGCTTAATCAAGATTAAAGCATGAAAATAATCCCTTGTTTGATTATGGATGCCTTATTGTATGTTGTATGAACTAACATACTTGTACGCCGGTGTGGTCTAACATAGCGCATAGACCGACTCATAGAGAGTAGTGATTGACTAGAAACCCGTAGATCGGGTAGTCTCATGAACAATGGTAATATGCAAACACACACAAGCTATCGATTAAAGTATAACGATAACACAAACATATGAACTCCCTAAAATGTGAGGAGATGTACGGGTTGAGTATATACCCGATAACGGTTAGAGAACCTTATTGAAACAATCCACGAAATAAATATGAGTGGAGAGATAAATGACCTCCATCGAGCGGATTGAAGTTAGTCCAATAATGTGAACTTATAAGAAAGGTAAAAGAGACCTAAGGGACTATGTAACTCCCTTGAGACATGGTCGACCTCCTATATGAGGATTTTACCCGGTATAAGAAAATATCCGAATGTACAAGCATATGATTGTGAGGGTAACACTTAAACCTAAGATTACCCGAATTTAAGTAAAGTTCCCAAAGTCATGAGAAACAACGAGAATGATGCTTCTAGACTAATATACATGATATTATTATAACTCCGAGAGAGGAGTGTATGGGAACGAGAGTAGTCCGAGAGTAGTCGGACCTAAGTAAAAGAGATAGGAACTAAGAGAGAGTTCCGTGAGCTAGTTGAACCTTCCCACCATGCTAGACCCAGAGTAGGGTCGAAACCGGGGAAGTAAGACTATGCTAGAGAGCCATGAGTTTTGGCTTAAGTATGTAAAGAAAGTAACAAGCGTGACGTAGGAGACCTGTAGTGTCTCGAGAATCTACAAGAGCTTGAGTATGAATAACCCAAGAGTGGGTGAGATAATGAGTATAAATAACCCGAGAGAAAGGGGTGAGTATATGTATGAGTAACCCGAGAGAATGGGTAAGTATAAGAATGAGTAGCCCAAGAGAATGGGTGTGTATACGAATAAGTAACCCGAGAGAGCGGGTGAGGTATTGAATAAGTAAACAAGGCATAGTGAGGAATAACCCTCAATGCCTAAGAGTAACCAGTTACCACTAACAACATTGTATGTTACTTAGGAATCGTGTTCCGTGATTGGATGTAGATTCCTTGTGTGATATACATATATATTGTATTGCCATGATGCATGTTGTTTGATTAAAATGAACTCCATGTATATCCGACCCAAAGTAGTCGGCGTACCGCGGTTAGCACGCGGTATATGCGAATTTCATATTCAGCGTAAGCTGACCCCCTAGGGGGAACGTTTTTAGTGTGCAGGTACTTGAAGCTGACCACCGTTCGAGAGAGTAGGACGGGGACTGCTGTGAGCATGGGTAGTTAGATTGTAATTACTTATGCGTTTGAATGAGGTGTAAGTCCGAGTATGTTATCGGCATCCGTATATTGTAGACTCGGTATAGTAGAGATATGAATTGAGTATTGTATTTGTATGAAGTACTCGGTTGTTCCAGTTCATCAGACCGTTACGGTATGTAAGAAGGGCCTGGTTAGCCACATGGGTGGCTAACGGCGTTGTTTCACCCCTCGTTGTAATTAGAGTTCCGCTGCGTGAGTAGGAGTAATTAGTACGGTTTAAGAGGTAATGATGAGATTAACGGTTGGGGTGTTACATTGGAACTAAAGGTGTCCCCATTTAACATGAATATCCCTAGGTATCTGTATATAGGACCCCCTATGTATCTCCTTTTATATAAACTCTATTATTCTTTCAATATTATTCACCTATTATTCAAAAAAAAAACTAAACAGTTTTTTCTCCTAAAAATTTTGTTGGATAAAACCCAACAGAAAAATGGCAACAAAAAAGACGAGTACTTCGAGGTCCCTTCCACAATACAGACAACAAATAGCCTCAACTCATAGTCTCATACATTCACATCCGCCCCTCCGTAGGGGCCTCCTAAATGAGGAAAATCACAATTCATCAAGAAGACGGCAACTTCTATACCCAACATTAAGCATGAGCCACCAAAATTAGGTAAATCGTGTAGGGCTTCAATAATGTTTCAAGCTTTTAAGCCTATCTCCATAGCAATCACACGTCATCAAGAAGACCGCAAGTTCTATACCCAAACGGATCGACCAGGCCTGCCAAAAGAAACTGTGTGAGTGTGTGTATATTATATTATATGTATATATATATGTGCGTACGGAATGCCCCCATTCGATCGAAAATATATGCAAATTGACATAGGAATTAGAGAGTAGAGGTAGAAGAACCATGGAACTAGTGAGTGTTCTCCGCATGAATGCCGGAGAAGGTGAAAACAGCTATGCCAGAAATTCGTCTCTACAGGTATAGATTATATTTATTTCTAGTATTAGTTTTATCAGACTATATTATTTTGATAACATTATATGTATATGCATGCTTTCATCACTGCATCCATCTGAACGGGCTGTGTGTTCATCGGTAATCAATTTACCAAGTATGTATAACTTAATGCTCTGCTGTTTATTTGAACGAAAATGTTCTTAGTTAATCGTCTTATTCGGTTAACCGCTTTCAGTTAATCGGATTTTCGGTTTTCTAAAATTCAATTCCATTATCATTCTGTTTAGACCGGTTAACATTTAGTCCGGTTTGGTTTTATCGGTTAACCTTGTAGCCATATTTTTTTTATTGATGAGACTCATACTATTAATATTATAGTATAACATTGATCATTCACCTAGTGACAAATCAAACATATGTGTCAAAAAATATAATAATATGTATATTCCCTCAATAGCTAACATTAATTATTATATAAGGTGAACATTAATATTTGAAGTTTTTCATTGTTCATATAATCGGCTAACCGTTCTGGGAAATTCAATACCGTTATCGAAACCAAAACCGGTCAATTTACACGGTTCGGCTAACCATACCGCAAGAACCGGTACGATTAACCGAAAAACAGGCATGGTTCACTTCAGTTTCGGTCGGATACCTCAGTTTCGGTCGGATACCTCAATTTCCGTCGGATACCGCAGTTTCGGAATTTTTTAAGCAGCCTTACTTATAATCATATTTACTCATGTTTTGTAGCGGAAGGCTTTAGCCATTTCAAAGCCTATAAAAGAAGAGGCAATTCACAAACTGTACAAGAGCGGTGACAGGTGGACAAAGAATAATGTAACCATCGCAGACTTGGGTTGCTCCTCAGGGCCTGAAGCCATTTGGTCATTATTAAGCGACCTAATCAAAGCCTTCAATGAAATTCATTTAAATCTAGGAGAGCAAAAACCTCCTCTAAACTTTACGTTCTACTTGAATGATCTTCCGGGAAACGACTTCAATACTATCTTCAAGACATTGCCCGGCTTCCCGGAGATGCTTAAGGAGGAAATGAAGGAAGTTGGTCATTGTTTCATATATGGTGTGCCTGGCTCATTCTATGGAAGACTCTTTTTGACTCACAGTATTAATTTTGTTCACTCATCTTTTTCTCTCCACTGGCTTTCTCAAATTCCACCACATATAAAAACAAGCAACAAAGGCAATATTTACATTTCAAGTACAAGCTCCACCACTGTATTAATGGTTACTATAACCAATTCAAAAGTGATTTCTTGAAGTTTCTAACATACCGCTCTGAAGAAATTGTGGATGGAGGATGGATGGTTCTAACCTTAATGGGAAGACGCGGTGAACATCGGTCAAGTAAAGATTGTTGTTACATGTTGGAGCTTTTAGCAATAACGCTAAATCAATTGGTCTTTGAGGTATAAACTATAACCTTAGTATAGTGCCGCTATATATATATATATCCATGTGAAATTGGATTACATCAAAATTATGGAGTTATCCCACATGTCTAACTGAGTGATATCTATAGGGGTTGATAGAAGAAGATAAGATGGAATCTTTCAACATACCAAACTACTATCCATCGGCCAAGGAGATCGAAGATATAGTCAAAGATGAAGGTTCTTTCACTATGGATCGTCTGGAAATATTCAATATAGATTGGCACTCTGATACTTCTCTTTCAGACATGTGGGTTAACAAAGAGAAAAATCAAGAAAATGCAAGAGATAACGATGACAACAATGAGAATTTGCTACATGTTGATGACGAAAAATTCATCGATGCTGTGGGCGTAGTTAGAGCAGCGATGGAGCCTTTACTAATTGATCATTTTGGAGAAATTCTTACTGATGAAGCCTTTAAGAGATACAATCGTCTTGTTAAAGATGTCATGGCGAAGGAGAAAAATTCTTACACCATAATTACTCTTTCTTTGTACAAAAGTTCTTAGATTGGGTACACCAAACCAAAATGAATAGTTTGCACCTCCTTGGTAGACTAGTGGAGCTCTAGATTGGCGAGAAGCTAGAGGCTGGAAAGAACAACCGTCTGATCCATGTAGTGGTCTCTCATTTGGGCAATCCCTTTATAATTCATTCCTCTTATGCCTCGTATGAATTGAAGTTCTCCCCTCTCTCTTCTTAGTGTAGTTTTCTTCTTTTTCTTCTTTTATGCACCAATAATTAGTTCAATGTTTTCTAGTAGCTAAATACCTGTTTCTTGGTGCGGCCTTCTTGGTGTGGGGACACCCCTAAGCTTGTATTAAAGATGTTTGAGTAATAATAAAGTGATGTTTCCGTATCTTGAGAGCGTATTGGATGCTTGATCACGGAACCGTGAGCTACATACCAACATTGATGCCCCGTGTCCGGGCTAAATAAGATAAGGGAGATAAGCTAATGACGTTGAAAAATGCTTTATATCTTGTTTCATGTTTAAAGCCGATTAATTGGAATATCACTTTCCAGCCATGCTATAATTTGAAAAGATCCATGATTTTATGTAGTGGGAATATGAACTCAGGGTTAATACCATTGTAATGCGCGGGTGAATTCAGCGCCACATGCACTATTTTTATTAATTGCCTAACATTGTTGATACAATAGCCTTATCGACGCGAACCAGGAAATCTCTCCCTAAAATGAAGCAAAATCCCTGAACACACTCCATTGTTTATACCACAAATACACATCTACCCATTCGACGCCGATCAGGTTACATTCAAATAAGTGTTCCTCTCTACTGAAGTACCAATTTCTGGCCCGGAATCGTCCGCTTGCCAACGACTTTTCCCAGCAAAGAGAAGTCCAGCGCAAATACAAAACCACCAACTCTCATCCTCGTCTTCATTATCACCGTCATCATCACCTGTTGGATCTGAGATGGAAACGAAGTATTTCCCAGAGGTGAATGAGGTCGTGTAATTGAAGACGCAGAGATGTACGAAAGTGATGGATAAGAGTGGGATTACTGCTGTTTCGATCCTACAACAAGCAGATCCAATTTTCCCTTGGGAGATTTTCTCAACAGAGGGGAACTATCTCAAGCACACCAGTTGTATGATAAAATGCCCAACAGAACTCTTTCACTTCCACTAGCCAGCAGTAATCGAAAGCCACACAGTTGAAATTAAAGATCTTAGAAATCCTTCTCTGTTCATCCTCCTATGTTTTCAAGATGGGTCTGCCTACACCAACACCAGAAAGCACGCTATTCGTCGACAATCTTCGGGAAAATGTAAGTATCAATCTGTTGTGGAATCTTTTTCATCCTTTCGGAAACATTTGTCATATTCGAATAGCAAGAAAGAAAAGAGTCGACTTGAATCGGCGCTTTGCTTTTGTTGAGTTCCACTTCCAAAGGGATGCAGAAAAAACTATGGGTTATCTCCATGGTCGACTCATTGAAGGGCGTAAGATTATTGTTGAGCAGGCCATCCCTTGGAAACAAAAAGATCGACGCTCCGTTTCTGCTGCTCCGTCTGTCTCCTCTTCACTGAGAAAAAATGTTTCTTCTGCCCAGAGAATTGCTGAAGAGACTGAGAGTCCTTTGTCAAAGGCTGCTGCTCATGATTCTCACATTATGCCACACTCTATTTCTTTAAAAGCTTCAAATATGATGGTCTCTAAGCTAAGAGAAGTATTGTGTTACAATCTGGAAATCATCTTCGTTTTGAGCAACTCAAGATTAAGCTTAGTAAATGGGTGTATGGAGAAGAAATCTCACTGGAAAATCAAGGCTTGGGAGCCCTCGGACCAACCGAACACTAGACTAGTGGATATCATAATCAGAGGAATTCCTTTGATGGCATGGTCTACAGAGAATATCATCTCCATTGCCCAACACCTAGGAAAAGTGATTGCCATTGAGGGAGACAAAGAGCAAGCGCTCTAGGCTACTCAGAGGTGATTGTTAGGATTGAAACAATCAATTCACCTTGATTAATGAAATTTCACTGTTCTTACGAATAATATTCCTACAACTGTGGGTGTTAGTGAAATCAACAATCTCCAAGTTTTTTC
Organism: Limonium bicolor; assembly: GCA_023374045.1. NCBI lineage: Eukaryota > Viridiplantae > Streptophyta > Magnoliopsida > Caryophyllales > Plumbaginaceae > Limonium > Limonium bicolor. Next base: position 125,787,335 of record CM041782.1, read on the forward strand.
TTCCTTGTCTCCAACTCTGTCTATGGAGCATGTGACAGGCCAAGACAATAAGATAGTTGATGAGGTGGAATCTCAAGATCAAGTTCCCCATCCAAAAGTGTTGATTCTACCAATAAGGATACTAACGATTCTTAGACAGATCGTGAGAGCTCTGATGCACTGCGTTGTCTTGGAACTCTGCGTCTGCTTGAATACGGATTTCCTGAAGATGGTCCCAATAATCAGGTGGATTACTTAATTGTCTGACGTGCTCTCCAGATCAACCCTACAGGAACAACTTGCTCTATCTGCCCATCTTGCATCTGAGAACATTGACTATGCTCCTGGTGGTGTGAGTGATGTTTCTCATGAAGCTCACTCAGTCATTGGGTCGGATTCTCACATTGAATTAGTCACCTCTGAATCTAATGAAGCGATTGACACAGTCCATGTGGCCAGTAACACATCAGACCATCCCACCATGATTCCATTTGCCACATGAAATACCTGACTCTATGCAACTTATTATGATATCGGTGCTAGCTTAATTGGGAAAGACACGGCCGATAAAATTGCCAACAAGAGGCAGTTGCTTGTCTTGGTTTTGGTAAGCGTCTACAGGTGCATATTCCGAACCCCTTATTATCTATTGAGAACTTTTCAAAATCTCTCGAAGGCCCGAGAAGAAGTGCAAGGGTTGAAGGAAAAAAGAAAAAAAGAAAATCACCTGGAGATCTTGACATCTATTCTCTCTAATAGTCTCTCATTAGAGTTCTAATCTCCCTCTCACTTTGATCCATGTCTTACTTATGACTCTTTCTCTCGCGTGTTATTGTCTGTTACTGTTCTTTTGTATTGTTTTTTTTGTTATGTCTGGTGTCTTTGTAACTTGGCAAGTGCTTCTTCTTGAAGCGTACTTTGCCACAAACTGCCTTTGGCAGTAAATTATCAAAAAAAAAAAAAACCACAAATACACATCCACATTGTCAATTTTAAAACCACCACTTATTGTAGAGAGTAGACACCCCAATCAAGTTTTTGGTGTCATTGTCTGCGTGGTTGTTGTCTAAACCAGATTTTCAAAAAAGATATTTGTACATAATTTTTCCGTACCTTTTCTTGTCTGTATATTTCCTAATGAACCCAACATTTTTTTTAGGTGTATTGTGCAAACCTGGTCTAAAAACCCGGAACTGACGCGTTTCAATCCATATATATATATGGATCGGTGAAGATTTTGAAGAGAATCGAAAATAACAATTAAAGAAAGTATTGAAGAACAAATATTGAATAACTTAAATTAAAAGTGCAGATATTGAAATAACATGAAATTTAAATGAACATAAACAAATAATTGAACATAAGATATTGAATCTTGAAACTCACTTAAGAGTTTTTCTTGTATTGATATTATGAGGATAGAAGATGGATACAAAGTATTGAATCCTTGAAGAGAGAGGTCAGAGTTTCTCTTTTTAGTTTCAAGTTTCTAAGACTTGAAAAACCTCTGCCTGACTCGTTGTCCTTAGGTCCCCTTATATAGGCGAGGATGGGCCTTGTACGGCACAATTATTGAGGAACTATTTGCTCTAATAATGGAAGCATTATTTGCTTTCACTATTTACTTTTGAAAAGTAAAATTATTATGTTGGCAATAATGCTGCCTTTTGAAAAAGAAAACCTAATAATTTAACTAAAGTGCTTTTACAAAAGTAAAAGCCTTCATGATTGAGATTCCTTGCATGATTGTTGATGCTTTTGAATTATTGATCCGATTTTCTACAGCGCCTGGTCATCGTCGCTGCTATCGTACGGATTCTGGTTGAAGTTCAGATCTTCTGGAAATTCTGGGCTGTCGAAATGCTCGAACAGGTCCGTTGTTGAGATATTGAGTCCGTAATGCATATTGTAGACTAATTCTTCCACCCCGAGCTCGACTTCGAGTTTGCGATGATGCCACTCGTAGTCTGTTGTACAGGGTAGTTCTGAGAATGGATCTACTCTTGTGATATAGTATGTGGAAGTGCGATATTCCACAAATTTTTGAATTTCTTGATTGCGAATGGTGAAATCTGGAGGTTCCTTGCCGGCGGCGACAAGGAGACTATCGTGTAGGTGCCGTATAGGAACCCACATATGGAGTTTTTGATATATTGGACGGTCTATGGAGTAGAAACCATGGTCATAGGGCTGAACGCAGAGGAGCGTTTGTCCTTGACGACCGTCGTATGGAAGATGTTGATATATCTTCTGGACTGGTTGTTGTTGGTCTCGTAGTTGCCACTGCGGGCCATTTCTGGGAACGTCTGGTAGAAATTGAAATTCCAGGGGAATTTGTGTGAGTTTTGTGGAGATATGGTATTTTAGAATCTTGTGGAGCAACGTGTTGTTGGGGTTGCTCTTTTGAATCCTGAATTTGAGCTTTCCAAAAGCTCGTTGCCATTTTGGTGGCTTTGGTTGAGAAGGTGCCATTGTTTTCATCCTGAGGAAGACGATGGTGTTGATCTTGTTTTTATACTTGTTTTTATTTTCTTTTTCTTTTTTCTTTCTTTTTTTTGAATCTTGTTTTGTTTCCTTTTTTTTAAATAAAATCTTCATAATCCGCGTGTGGATCCTGGGCTAAAGGTCCACCAAACGGATCATAAGAGACTGATCCTGTAGAGGATGAATCCTCTTTGTCATCAGCCCATACCTTAACATCAGGTATTTGATTGATCTTGAACTGGGTGTATTGAAGCGACAGTTCTGGGTTCGAGTCCAAGAACTTCTGGAACATTTCATCTTGTTGTGGAGATTTGGGCTTTTGTGGTGCTGGGCAAATGGCCAATGGTCTTGGTGAGGAGGTCTTTGGGCTTTGGCTTGGGCCGGTGATGGCTTGTGTTTTTGTGGGGCTAGGCAGGGCCTTTTGCGAGTCTTGATAGTCTTTGTAGGTAATGGCTTTCTTGCCAGTGGTTGTATAGGCCTTGACGTTCTCGTAAGAACAGAATTTTGACCAATACTTGGGCCACCATTTGATTCGGAAATCTCGAACCAAACAGTATGGATATGGTGCTGGCAAATATTGATCAATCTTGTACGTCCAACAGAAAATCCATGGGACGCAGAATATGGCGAAAAAGTGGAGCTCTTTTGTATATTGTGGGCTGTTGTAGTGTTGGAGCCAATAGGCGTAGTTGGGTTGAACTGGTTTTGGTAAAATGTCGGAAGATCCTCCAAAATAGCGCCACCAATCGTAGAACCATATTGGAAAATCTTTGTCACACTGCTCATGGAAGTTGATGAACCATGAGTGTGTTTCTGGTCGTAGTAGTAGAGAATCGATACCATGCTTCTTGTGGTATCGACGTAATTGTAAGTGTTGGGATAGAAGGTTACAGAGAAAGCACGAGGCTGATGGATTGGTCCCCATTCTTTAGCTGACACTACCTTCTTGATGAAACATCTGGAATAGTCGGTTTGTGAGGAATTTGGGTTGGATCTATGGGTCATTCTATGGATCTGGTTTCTATGAGGATAAGCTCATAGTATTTGAGGTTTTTTTTGTTGTATGCTTGGTCTGCCAGTGTATTTCTGGAGGAAATATCCTTTTGGCAATACTGTTGGCTATCTCTTGTGGTTGGGTTTGGGTATATCTGGTGATGGTAATTTTTTCTTGAATTGGTTTAATGTGGTAGCCATTGGGGATATTTTGTGTGGATCTGGAAGATTGAAGTTTTGTGGGTGTTTTGGCTGCTTGTAAAATGTTGGTGCTGGAAAGTCTTGTGATAATGGTGCATATGGATTTTGTGTGGTGACCGCCGGTGAAGGCGCAATTGGTATATTCTTGTATGATGGGTGCTGCAGAGGCACCATCTGGTAATCTTGAGAAGTTTGTGGTTTTCCCTCTTGGGCTGTTTTCCCTTGCTTTTGTCACTCATTTTCTGTGGAAAGAAGATATTGTTTTATTGTGAGAATCTGGTAATATATGATCTGGTGATATATTATTCTGTTTTGAAATCTTTCCTTGTAAAAATTCGCGTGAAAGAAAATCTGGTAAGGAGTTTCCTTCCCCTTTGATGAATTCGATTTGAAAATCGAATACAGAAAGAATAGCTTGCCAACGGGCAAAAATTTTGTTTTGAAACTAGGTTTTTAACATCCTTTTGTAAAACGTCTTTTGCAGATTTGCAATCAATACGTAGTAAAAAGGATTTGTTGTATAAATCATCTTGAAATTTTGAAATACATAGAACGATTGAAAGAATTTCCTTTTTGATTGTGGAATAATTGAGCTGTGGCCCGATCCATATACCAGAGTGGAATCGTACCAACTGCTCTTGGGTAAGACCTGTTGGTCTTTGTTTGAGAATTCCTCCATAGCCGATATTGGATGCGTCAGTTTCGACGATCAAAAGGCTTGAGGGTGTGGAATGGTTAGACATGGTAAGGAATAGGTATATTGTTTTAGGGATTGCACGACTTTAGTGTGCTCTGGAGTCCATGGTGAAGGATTCTTTTGTAACCTGGAATAAAGAAGCTTGCAATGTTGACGAAGTCTGGGAAAGAAATCTGAAAGATAATTAGACACATCCTAAGAATCTTTGCAATTGATTCTTTTCTTTGATTTCGTCTGGAAATTTGGAAACAAATTCCAAGCTTCTTTGGATGGGAGTAATGGTGTTTTGATAGATGTTGTGTCCAAGGAAACGAATGTTAACTTGAAACAACTTCATCTTGGGTTTGGAAACAACTAGTCCATTAGTCTTGATGACAGAATGGAATGTCTTGAGATGCTTGAAGTGTTGTTCTATGGAATCTGAAAAGACTAAGACATCATCGATATAAACAATGATGAAAGTAGAATATGGTGTGAGGATGTCATTCATGACATTCTGGAATTCTGATGGAGCATTTTGAGGCCAAATGGCATTACGTTCCATTCGTAATGACCAAATGGGACCAAATGCGGTCTTGTATCGATCTGATTCTGAAATCTGAATTTGCCAGAATCCAGACTTCATGTCGAATTTGGAGAAGATCTTGGCCTTGTAAAGGCGACCTAGAAGATCTCTTTTGTTAGGGATTGGGTATCTAATCCATTGAAGAACCTTGTTTAATGGTTTGTAGTTTATGACGAGTCGTGGAACTCCACGCTCCTTCTTCTGCGGCATTCATGACGTAGAATGCACTGCAACTCCATGGTGATTTTGAGGTCGAATCAAACCTTTATCCAAAAGAGTTTGAATCTCTTTCTTGCAGATCTCGAGATGCTCGCTATTCATTTGAATAGGTCGAGCCTTGGTTGGAATATTGCGTTCATCAAAATCCTTTTCATAAGGAAGATGAACTATATGACGCTTTCTACTCCAAAATGCATTGGGTAGATCTGCGCAAACATCTTCAAAGGTTTTCTCCATCTGAGAACATCCTTTTGAATTCTGGGATCTTGGAGTCGCTCAGCTGTTCGAATATGAGCGAGTTGGTCTTTAGAGAACTGAAGCTGGCTTTCTTTTCTGGTAATTGAATTGATTGCTGGTAAAGAGTATTGGATTGAAGAACATTAAGTTCTTTTTGGATTATGGGCTCTGTAAAGAGAAAAGAATATTTTTCTCTATTGATCTTGACGTGTAATCCCTTATGATCAACAAAGAAGGGATACAACTGGATAATAAAAGGAGAACCAAGGATAATATCTTGGCTAATGTTCTTGATAACTACAAATTGTAGTTTAACAAGGAGATTCTTGTTTTGGACAGAAAGTTTGGAGGTTTTGGCAATGATTTTGAGTGGATCGTCCCTGCACCTACTAATCGTTCCCGAGTAGGAGAACAATACTGGTGAGGAACTATTCCTTCTCGGATACAGTTTCTGTCTGCTCCTGAATCAATAAGAGCAACCATTGTTATCTTGAAGTCGGTACCTTCGACTACAAGCGTGATGTTGGAATACCATTTCTGAAAGCGAAATCTTTCAATGATATTTATGGTCTTGGTTTCTGGATGATGGGCTTGGGATGGTAAGGAAATTATACCCAGGTTGGGTGGCAATTCATGCTCTGGAGAAGGATCCTCAGTGTATCTTTTGATGTAGAAGCTTTTGCCGCTTCTAAGATAGAAATTCGAGCTTGCACACCTAATCCATCGAATTTGATCTGATGGAGTTCGGCTTTGAGTGCCTGAATTTCTTGCTTGAGAATCTTAATATCCTTTTGCAATTCCTGAGTTGGAACCTTGCCAAACAGATTACTGCTTGATGCTATGGGATATTTGTCAAGTTTTGGAGATACTAAATGGTTCAGGTGGCGTCCTTTTGGAATCTTGAGAGGCAAGCAACTTGGCTAATTGTTGCAGATATTGCCTTTTCTCATCTGGATTGGAAATCTTGTTTATGAGTTCATACAGAAGTTCTGCTGAATCTATGTCATTGGTTATGACATTGATAGATCCGGAAGAATCATCTGTAGATTCATAACTGGAACTTGAAGCATCTTGATCTATCTGGTGAATGTAATTCTCATCTTCTGGAGAACTGGGGCTATCTTGTAGCAAAAGTTTGGAGAGCTTTTCTTGGAGATCTTTGTCGTCTGCGAAGATTTCATTATCTTCTGCTTAACACGACATTGATCTGCTTTGTGACCCTTGCGACCACATTTCCAACATGTGATCTGAGTCATATTCTTGGAGGCAAATCTTGTAGGTTTAGGATTTGATCTGTACTTTTGACGATAAGGTTTGTAAGGCTTACGGTATTGTGGTTTGGATTGATAAGGTCGTTTGGATCTGGAGGAGAAACGTTTGTGGACTATTTGTTTTTTGGATGGAGGAGTTATTTTCTCAATTCCAAACATCTTGCAGAAAGAACCCATTTCTCTTCGTGCTTGGGCCTTTTCATTGCCATATTTGGACTGGATTTTGAGATCCTGGCATAAGTTCAGGGCCTCCTTTTTGACAAAGGCAAAAAGTTGACCATAGCTATTGTTTCCCAAGGGATGGTCTCTTGACCAACTTCTTCTTGAAGTTTGGTGATGATCCGTTGTGCGAACAACGTAGGTAATCCTGAAACGAATCGTTCCTTCCAGAATTTAGCCATACAATCGTCGCGTTGTAGGACTTGTGTAAGGTACATGTCCTTGTACCACCTATAATCTGATAATGTTGGACATCTAAGATTGGTGAGAAGAATCTTATTTGAATTCAATTCTTCTCGTGGATTTCCAACAAAGTGGAGACTTATTGTGATAATTAAGTAATCACATGCGTCATCTTGCATGGAAGATCTGTCTTCTCCATCGAAGACTTCAACTTGATGGTTTAGGATTTCTTGTTTATTTTCAAGGGTAAGGCCATGATCCCACCATTGCCTTAATTGGCCTGTAAATCCTGAAACAATGGTCATGGCGGCGTGCTTTTCGGATACCTTTCGCATCTTGTAAGCATTTTTGCCATTCCCATTTCTTGTAGGGTGTTCAGAATTTCGTATTCTGATTTCCGTCTATGTTCCATTCATAGACAGAAGCACCGTCATATTGAGCTGAAGCAAACTTTGAGCGTTCTTCATATTGGATATTTGGAGGGGTAGGACGAGGATAATAATTTTTGGTGGTATGGAAGTAAGAATCCACGGGTTTGTTCCTTTTGAAAGAACGTCTTGGATTTCTTGGTAGTGATCCTGGAGATTGCATTGGGTTCTGGATCAGTAAATTGATTTTCAATATGAGATAGTTGTAAGGATGATGCGGAAGAATCATCATCACTTGATTGGCACTGACAAGTGTCAAGGGTATTGACAGCGTGATTGTTGGGTGGAGATTGATTATTGGTTATGATTGGAGATTGATTATTGTTTATGGAAGAAGAAGGTAATAATTGTAAGGTTTCTGATATGCGTGAAAGCAAATCAGTTTCTGGATGTATGAAATTGGTAATGGATGGTTGAAAATGAGGTCGAGAAATGTCAGAAGGAAATCTGACCTGTTTCTCAGTTGAGTGGAGGCTAATGGATACGCGATCTAATTGAGAAGCTATTGTGGCTAACGTTTGATTAGTCCAGTTTTGTTGCTGATGGACCTTTTGGAGATCACTAGCTACCACCGGAGCATTGGTGTTGCTTCCTTTCTTGAGAGGCGTAGCTATAACATCTCTGGCTAGTTTGATGGTATTGAATGGAGGATGAATTGAGCTTATTGTCTCATCATTGGCTTCTAATGTCCATTTCTTGTATAGACTTGTTTGGACATTAATTGAGGGATTTCAAAGGGATCTGGTTGAGAAAGTTGAACGGAGGTGTATGAAGGCAACCAATCGTAAATTGTCATGTTACAGCGTAACCTGTGACAATCTTTACGCCAATATTGCCTGAGGTTTGTTGACATTCTGGAGATAATCTGCGAACCATTTCCTTTGTGGTTCGTATTCTGGTTCTGATTCTCGTTCAGAGATATATTCTTCTCTGAGCTCAAAATCTGCGTTATGGATAACGTTAATATTACCCATAATATCTTCGGTGTTGATTGATTCATTGTCCTCCGGGACGTATGTTGGTAAAGGGTGTTTTGAAAACCAACTGTAATGTCTGGTCGTGATGGTGGTTGGCTTCTAGGTGTAGAAGGTACTCCGGAAAAGGAAGACCTTGCATCCATGAAGCTCCTGTTGGAAGAAGAACTTGGACGTTCTCTTAAAGAATTAAACGAAGGAGAATTGTTCCGTCTTTTTGTTCGATTATATCATCTACCGTTGTACGTGAGATGTTTCTTGGAACTTGTGGGATAGCTATTTGAAATGATCTGGTATGGTGATTTCATCCCATCGTAAACTGCGAGGGACAAAAACTGTTGGCCTTTCGGCATCGATTTGTAAAGGACAGTCTGATCCCGAAGAGGGATTAGAGACCTATTGAGTCTTGGATTTAATTGAGAGGACATGAGTCTATAATAGACTCGAAAGATGATGGCAAAATTTTTTGGAAAGTTCTTCAAATTCATCTCCTTGAAGATGAACATCAAGAATCAAGGAATCTTGATTCAGAGGATCTGAGAGATCCACCGAAATTGGGACAGCAATTGAAGAATATTGGGCCATTACACACGTTAGTCTGAATCATGGCTAGAAGAGAGGATTTGTAGCGTTTGAGACGTTTGTCTCTAAGCGCCATGAATATTGGAGCATCTATACCTTGTCTGAATAATGGTTTTACAGCTACTTGAATCATTCCATAGTGGGCATATCTATACCCTTGCTGCAAATACCTGAAAATTGAAGATCTTGAAAGAAGAGGTATTGTTTGATATTGTTCTTGAATACTTAAAGTTTCCTCATGAGTCTTGACAGACATAGCTGTCTTGAAATCAAGAGGACCCATTTGGTATATTTGTTGAACTCTTGAGAAGGTATTGACCAGTTTGAATAATCATCTGGTTGAATATATGTGATGTTACTATGGATTCTCTCCCAGATCTCGATCGATCTAGCCAACTTCGAAGTCTCGAAGCCATTATTGGTGCATAACAGGTTAGACTATAGAAATAAGGATAGGTTAATTAAACGGGAACAACCCAAACGGGACCACGGTCTTACGCTTCTTCCGCCGCTGACCAACGTTACCAGGGTCTTACCAACGCTTAATTAATTTTCACCCTAACTTTGATAGCTTTCACCGGTACGAACCGTATTTGGCTCTGATACCAGAAGGGAGCACGGTCTTACGATCCTTCCGCCGCTGACCAACGTTACCAGGGTCTTACCAACGCTTAATTAATTTTCACCCTAATTTTGATAGCTTTCACCCGGTACGAACCGTATTTGGCTCGGATACCAGAAGGGAGCAGGATCGGTGAAGATTTTGAAGAGAATCGAAAATAACAATTAAAGAAAGTATTGAAGAACAAATATTGAATAACTTAAATTGAAAGTGCAGATGTGGAAATAAATAACTTGAAATAATTGAACAAAATGATATTGATTCTTGAAACTCACTTAAGAGTTAATCTTGATATTGATATGAGAGGATAGAAGATGGATACAAAGTATTGAATCCTTGAAGAGAGAGGTCAGAGTTTCTCTTTCTAGTTTCAAGTTTCTAAGACTTGAAAAACCTCTGCCTGACTCGTTGTCCTAAAGTCCCCTTATATAGGCGAGGATGAGCCTTCTATGGTACAGTTATTGAGGAACTATGCTCTAATAATGGAAGCACTATTTGCTTTCACTATTTGCTTTTGAAAAGTAAAATTATTATGTGGCAATAATGCTGCCTTTTGAAAAAGAAAACCTAATAATTTAACTAAATTGCTTTTACAAAAGTAAAAGCCTTCATGATTGAGATTCCTTGCATGATTGTTGATGCTTTTGAATTATTGATCCGATTTTCTACAGCGCCTGGTCATCGTCGCTGCTATCGTACGGATTCTGGTTGAAGTTCAGATCTTCTGGAAATTCTGGGCTGTCGAAATGCTCGAACAGGTCCGTTGTTGAAAATTGAGTCCGTAATGCATATTGTAGACTAATTCTTCCACCCCGAGCTCGACTTCGAGTTTGCGATGATGCCACTCGTAGTCTGTTGTACAAGGTAGTTCTGAGAATGGATCTACTCTTGTGATATAGTATGTGGAAGTGCGATATTCCACAAATTTTTGAATTTCTTGATTGCGAATGGTGTGAAATCTGGAGGTTCCTTGCCGGCGGCGACAAGGAGACTATCTGTGTAGGTGCCGTATAGGAACCCACATATGGAGTTTTTGATATATTGGACGGTCTATGGAGTAGAAACCATGGTCATAGGGCTGAACGCAGAGGAGCGTTTGTCCTTGACGACCGTCGTATGGAAGATGTTGATATATCTTCTGGACTGGTGTTGTTGGTCTCGTAGTTCCACTGCGAGCCATTTCTGGGAACGTCTGGTAGAAATTGAAATTCCAGGGGAATTTGTGTGAGTTTTGTGGAGATATGGTATTTTAGAATCTTGTGGAGCACGTGTTGTTGGGGTTGCTCTTTTGAATTTTGAATTTGAGCTTTCCAAAAGCTCGTTGCCATTTTGGTGGCTGTAGTTGAGAAGGTGCCATTGTTTTTCGTCTTGGGGAAGACGATGGTGTTGATCTTGTTTTTATACTTGTTTTTATTTTCTTTTTTTTTTTTTTTTCTCTTTTTTTTTGAATCTTGTTTTGTTTCCTTTTTTTTTAAATAAAATCTTCACCGATCCTGCTCCCCTTCTGGTATCAGAGCCAAATACGGTTCGTACCGGGTGAAAGCTATCAAAATTAGGGTGAAATAGTGAAATTAATTAAGCGTTGGTAAGACCGTGGTAACGTTGGTCAGCGGCGGAAGGATCGTAAGACCGTGGTCCCGTTTGGGTTGTTCCCGTGTAATTAACCTATCCTTAATTTATAGTCTAACCTGTTATGCACCAATAATGGCTTCGAGACTTCGAAGTTGGCTAGATCGATCGAGATCTAGGAGAGAATCCATAGTAACATCACAAGAAAGTATTCAACCAGTTGATTATTCAAACTGGTCAATACCTTCTCAAGATGTTCAACAAAATACCAAATGGGTCCTCTTGATTTCAAGACAGCTATGTCTGTCAAGACTCATGAGGAAACTTTAAGTATTCAAGAACAATATCAAACAATACCTCTTCTTTCAAGATCTTCAATTTTCAGGTATTTGCAGCAAGGGTATAGATATGCCCACTATGGAATGATTCAAGTAGCTGTAAAACCATTATTCAGACAAGGTATAGATGCTCCAATATTCATGGCGCTTAGGGACAAACGTCTCAAACGCTACAAATCCTCTCTTCTAGCCATGATTCAGACTAACGTCTGTAATGGCCCAATATTCTTCAATTGCTGTCCCAATTTCTCGGTGGATCTCTCAGATCCTCTGATTCAAGATTCCTGATTCTTGATGTTCATCTTCAAGGAGATGAATTTGAAGAACTTTCCAAAAATTTGCCATCATCTTTCGAGTCTATTATAGACTCATGTCTTCTCAATTAACCCAAGACTCAATAGGTCTCTAATCCCTCTTCGGGATCAGTTGTCCTTCTACAAATCGATGCCGAAAGGCCAACAGTTTTTGTCCCTCGCAGTTTACGATGGGATGAAATCACCATACCAGATCATTTCCAAATAGCTATCCCACAAGTTCCAAGAAACATCTCCGTACAACGGTAGATGATATAATCGAACAAAACGACGGAACAATTCTCCTTCGTTTTATTCTTTAAGAGAACGTCCAAGTTCTTCTTCCAATAGGAGCTTCATGGATGCAAGGTCTTCCTTTTCGGGGTACCTTCTGCACCTCGAAGCCAACCACCGTCACAACCAGAGATTACAGTTGGTTTTCAAGCACCCTTACCAACATACGTCCCAGAAGACAATGAATCGATCAACACCGAAGATATTATGGGTAATATTAACGTTATCCATAACGCAGATTTTGAGCTCAGAGAAGAATATATCTCTGAACGGAATCTGAACCAAAATACGAGCCACAAAGGAAATGGTTTCGCAGATATTTCTCCGATTGTCAGCAAAATCTGAGGCAATATTGGCGTAAAGATTGTCACAGGTTACGATGTAACATGACAATTTACGATTGGTTGCCTTCATATACTTCAGTTCAACTTTCTCAACCAGATCCCTTTGAAATCCCTTCAATTAATGTCCAAACAAGTCTATACAAGAAATGGACATTAGAAGCTGGTGATGAGACTATAAGCTCAATTCATCCTCCATTCAATACCATCAAACTAGCCAGAGATGTTATAGCTACACCACTCAAGAAAGGAAGCAACACCAATACTCCGGTGGTAGCTAGTGATCTCCAAAAGGTCCATCAGCAACAAAACTGGACTAATCAAACGTTAGCCACAATAGCTTCTCAATTAGATCGCGTATCCATTAGCCTGCACTCAAAAGAGAAACAGGTCAGATTTCCTTCTGACATTTCTCGACCTCATTTTCAACCATCCATTACCAATTTCATACATCCAGAAACTGATTTGCTTTCACGCATATCAGAAACCCTACAATTATTACCTTCCTCTTCCACAAACAATAATCAATCTCCAATCATAACCAATAATCAACCTCCACCCAACAATCACGCTGTCAATACCCTTGACACTTGTCAGTGCCAATCAAGTGATGATGATTCTTCCGCATCATCCTTACAACTATCTCATATTGAAAATCAATTTACTGATCCAGAACCCAATGCAATCTCCAGGATCACTACAAGAAATCCAAGACGTTCTTTCAAAAGGAACAAACCGTGGATTCTTACTTCCATACCACCAAAAATTATTATCCTCGTCCTACCCTCCCAAATATCCAATATGAAGAACGCTCAAAGTTTGCTTCAGCTCAATATGACGGTGCTTCTGTCTATGAATGGAACATAGACGGAAATCAGAATACGAAATTCTGAACACCCTACAAGAAATGGGAATGGCAAAAAATGCTTACAAGATGCGAAAGGTATCCGAAAAGCACGCCGCCATGACCATTGTTTCAAGATTTACAGGCCAATTAAGGCAATGGTGGGATCATGGCCTTACCCTTGAAAATAAACAAGAAATCCTAAACCATCAAGTTGAAGTCTTCGATGGAGAAGACAGATCTTCCATGCAAGATGACGCATGTGATTACTTAATTATCACAATAAGTCTCCACTTTGTTGGAAATCACGAGAAGAATTGAATTCAAATAAGATTCTTCTCACCAATCTTAGATGTCCAACATTATCAGATTATAGGTGGTACAAGGACATGTACCTTACACAAGTCCTACAACGCGACGATTGTATGGCTAAATTCTGGAAGGAACGATTCGTTTCAGGATTACCTACGTTGTTCGCACAACGGATCATCACCAAACTTCAAGAAGAAGTTGGTCAAGAGACCATCCCTTGGGAAACAATAGCTTATGGTCAACTTTTTGCCTTTGTCAAAAAGGAGGCCCTGAACTTATGCCAGGATCTCAAAATCCAGTCCAAATATGGCAATGAAAAGGCCCAAGCACGAAGAGAAATGGGTTCTTTCTGCAAGATGTTTGGAATTGAGAAAATAACTCCTCCATCCAAAAAACAAATAGTCCACAAACGTTTCTCCTCCAGATCCAAACGACCTTATCAATCCAAACCACAATACCGTAAGCCTTATAAACCTTATCGTCAAAAGTATAGATCAAATCCTAAACCTACAAGATTTGCCTCCAAGAATATGACTCAGATCACATGTTGGAAATGTGGTCGCAAGGGTCACAAAGCAGATCAATGTCGTGTTAAGCAGAAGATCAATGAAATCTTCGCAGACGACAAAGATCTCCAAGAAAAGCTCTCCAAACTTTTGCTACAAGATAGTCCCAGTTCTCCAGAAGATGAGAATTACATTCATCAGCTAGATCAAGATGCTTCAAGTTCAGTATGAATCTACAGATGATTCTTCCGGATATGTCATGTCATAACCAATGACATAGATTCAGCAGAACTTCTGTACGAACTCATAAACAAGATTTCCAATCCAGATGAGAAAAGGCAATATCTGCAACAATTAGCCAAGTTGCTTGCCTCTCAAGATTCCAAAAGGACGCCACCTGAACCATTTAGTATCTCCAAAACTCTGGACAAATATCCAATAGCATCAAGCAGTAATCTGTTTGGCAAGGTTCCAACTCAGGAATTGCAAAAGGATATCAGATTCTCAAGCAAGAAATTCAGGCACTTAAAGCCGAACTCCATCAGATCAAATTCGATGGATTAGGTGTGCAAGCTCGAATTTCTATCTTAGAAGAGGCAAAAGCCTCTACATCAAAGGATACACTTGAAGATCCTTCTCCAGAGCATGAATGCCACCCAACCTGGGTGTAATTTCCTTACCATCCCAAGCCCATCATCCAGAAACCCAGACCATAAATATCATTGAAAGATTTCGCTTTCAAAAATGGTATTCCAACATCACACTTATGTCGAGGTACCGACTTCAAGATAACAATGGTTGCTCTTATTGATTCAGGAGCAGACAGAAACTGTATCCGAGAAGGAATAGTTCCTCACCAGTATTGTTCTCCTACTCGGGAACGATTGTAGGTGCAGGGAACGATCCACTCAAAATCATTGCCAAACCTCCAAACTTTCTGTCCAAAACAAGAATCTCCTTGTTAAATTACAATTTGTAGTATCAAGAACATTAGCCAAGATATTATCCTTGGTTCTCCTTTATTATCCAGTTGTATCCCATCTTTGTTGATCATAAGGGATTACATGTCAAGATCAAAGAGAAAAATATTCTTTTCTCTTTACAGAGCCCATAATCCAAAAAGAACTTAATGTTCTTCAATCCAATACTCTTTACCAGCAAATCAATTCAATTACCAGAAAAGAAAGCCAGCTTCAGTTCTCTAAAGACAACTCGCTCAATTCGAACAGCTGAGCGACTCCAAGATCCCAGAATTCAAAAGGATGTTTCTCAAATGGAGAAAACCTTTGAAGATGTTTGGCGCAGATCTACCCAATGCATTTTGGAGTAGAAAGCGTCATATAGTTCATCTTCCTTATGAAAAGGATTTGATGAACGCAATATTCCAACTAAGGCTCGACCTATTCAAATGAATAGCGAGCATCTCGAGATCTGCAAGAAAGAGATTCAAACTCTTTGGATAAAGGTTTGATTCGACCCTCAAAATCACCATGGAGTTGCAGTGCATTCTACGTCATGAATGCCGCAGAGAAGGAGCGTGGAGTTCCGCGACTCGTCATAAATAAAACCATTAAACAAGGTTCTTCAATGGATTAGATACCCCAATCCTAAACAAAAAAGAGATCTTCTAGGTCGCCTTTACCAAAGCCAAGATCTTTCCCCAATTCGACATGAAGTCTGGATTTTGGCAAATTCAGATTCAGAATCAGATCGATACAAGACCGCATTTGTTGTCCCATTTGGTCATTACGAATGGAACGTAATGCCATTTGGCCTCAAAAATGCTCCATCAGAATTCCAGAATGTCATGAATGACATCCTCACACCATATTCTACTTTCATCATCGTTATATCGATGATGTCTTAGTCTTTTCAGATTCCATAGAACAACACTTCAAGCATCTCAAGACATTCCATTCGTTATAGATTACTGCTTGATGCTATGGGATATTTGTCCAGAGTTTTGGAGATACTAAATGGTTCAGGTGGCGTCCTTTTGGAATCTTGAGAGGCAAGCAACTTGGCTAATTGTTGCAGATATTGCCTTTTCTCATCTGGATTGGAAATCTTATTTATGAGTTCATACAGAAGTTCTGCCGAATCTATGTCATTGGTTATGACATTGATAGATCCGGAAGAATCATCTGTAGATTCATAACTGGAACTTGAAGCATCTTGATCTATCTGGTGAATGTAATTCTCATCTTCTGGAGAACTGGGGCTATCTTGTAGCAAAAGTTTGGAGAGCTTTTTCTTGGAGATCTTTGTCGTCTGCGAAGATCTCATTAATCTTCTGCTTAACACGACATTGATCTGCTTTGTGACCCTTGCGACCACATTTCCAACATGTGATCTGAGTCATATTCTTGGAGGCAAATCTTGTAGGTTTAGGATTTGATCTGTACTTTTGACGATAAGGTTTGTAAGGCTTACGGTATTGTGATTGGATTGATAAGGTCGTTTGGATCTGGAGGAGAGAAACGTTTGTGGACTATTTGTTTTTGGATGGAGGAGTTATTTTCTCAATTCCAAACATCTTGCAGAAAGAACCCATTTCTCTTCGTGCTTGGGCCTTTTCATTGCCATATTTGGACTGGATTTTGAGATCCTGGCATAAGTTCAGGGCCTCCTTTTTGACAAAGGCAAAAAGTTGACCATAAGCTATTGTTTCCCAAGGGATGGTCTCTTGACCAACTTCTTCTTGAAGTTTGGTGATGATCCGTTGTGCGAACAACGTAGGCAATCCTGAAACGAATCGTTCCTTCCAGAATTTAGCCATACAATCGTCGCGTTGTAGGACTTGTGTAAGGTACATGTCCTTGTACCACCTATAATCTGATAATGTTGGACATCTAAGATTGGTGAGAAGAATCTTATTTGAATTCAATTCTTCTCGTGGATTTCCAACAAAGTGGAGACTTATTGTGATAATTAAGTAATCACATGCGTCATCTTGCATGGAAGATCTGTCTTCTCCATCGAATACTTCAACTTGATGGTTTAGGATTTCTTGTTTATTTTCAAGGGAAAGGCCCATGATCCCACCATTGCCTTAATTGGCCTGTAAATCCTGAAACAATGGTCATGGCGGCGTGCTTTTCGGATACCTTTCGCATCTTGTAAGCATTTTTTGCCATTCCCATTTCTTGTAGGGTGTTCAGAATTTCGTATTCTGATTTCCCGTCTATGTTCCATTCATAGACAGAAGCACCGTCATATTGAGCTGAAGCAAACTTGGAACGTTCTTCATATTGGATATTTGGAGGGGTAGGACGAGGATAATAATTTTGGTGGTATGGAAGTAAGAATCCACGGGTTTGTTCCTTTTGAAAGAACGTCTTGGATTTCTTGTAGTGATCCTGGAGATTGCATTGGGTCTGGATCAGTAAATTGATTTTCAATATGAGATAGTTGTAAGGATGATGCGGAAGAATCATCATCACTTGATTGGCACTGACAAGTGTCAAGGGTATTGACAGCGTGATTGTTGGGTGGAGATTGATTATTGGTTATGATTGGAGATTGATTATTGTTTATGGAAGAAGAAGGTAATAATTGTAAGGTTTCTGATATGCTGTGAAAGCAAATCAGTTTCTGGATGTATGAAATTGGTAATGGATGGTTGAAAATGAGGCCGAGAAATGTCAGAAGGAAATCTGACCTGTTTCTCAGTTGAGTGCAGGCTAATGGATACGCGATCTAATTGAGAAGCTATTGTGGCTAATGTTTGATTAGTCCAGTTTTGTTGCTGATGGACCTTTTGGAGATCACTAGCTACCACCGGAGCATTGGTGTTGCTTCCTTTCTTGAGTGGTGTAGCTATAACATCTCTGGCTAGTTTGATGGTATTGAATGGAGGATGAATTGAGCTTATAGTCTCATCACCAGCTTCTAATGTCCATTTCTTGTATAGACTTGTTTGGACATTAATTGAAGGGATTTCAAAGGGATCTGGTTGAGAAAGTTGAACTGAAGTATATGAAGGCAACCAATCGTAAATTGTCATGTTACATCGTAACCTGTGACAATCTTTACGCCAATATTGCCTGAGTTTTGTTGACATTCTGGAGATAAATCTGCGAACCATTTCCTTTGTGGTTCGTATTCTGGTTCTGATTCTCGTTCAGAGATATATTCTTCTCTGAGCTCAAAATCTGCGTTATGGATAACGTTAATATTACCCATAAGATCTTCGGTGTTGATCGATTCATTGTCTTCTGGGACGTATGTTGGTAAGGGTGCTTGAAAACCAACTGTAATCTCTGGTTGTGACGGTGGTTGGCTTCGAGGTGTAGAAGGTACTCCCGAAAAGGAAGACCTTGCATCCATGAAGCTCTATTGGGAAGAAGAACTTGGACGTTCTCTTAAAGAATTGAAACGAAGGAGAATTGTTCCATCGCTTTGTTCGATTATATCTTCTACCGTAGTACGGGAGATGTTTCTTGGAACTTGTGGGATAGCTATTTGGAAATGATCTGGTATGGTGATTTCATCCCATCGTAAACTGCGAGGGACAAAAACTGTTGGCCTTTCGGCATCGATTTGTAGAAGGACAGTCTGATCCCGAAGAGGGATTAGAGACCTATTGAGTCTTGGGTTTAATTGAGAAGACATGAGTCTATAATAGACTCGAAAGATGATGGCAAAATTTTTGGAAAGTTCTTCAAATTCATCTCCTTGAAGATGAACATCAAGAATCAAGGAATCTTGAATCAGAGGATCTGAGAGATCACCGAGAAATTGGGACAGCAATTGAAGAATATTGGGCCATTACAGACGTTAGTCTGAATCATGGCTAAAAGAGAGGATTTGTAGTGTTTGAGACGTTTGTCTCTAAGCGCCATGAATATTGGAGCATCTATACCTTGTCTGAATAATGGTTTTACAGCTACTTGAATCATTCCATAGTGGGCATATCTATACCCTTGCTGCAAATACCTGAAAATTGAAGATCTTGAAAGAAGAGGTATTGTTTGATATTGTTCTTAAATACTTAAAGTTTCCTCATGAGTCTTGACAGACATAGCTGTCTTGAAATCAAGAGGACCCATTTGGTATATTGTTGAACATCTTGAGAAGGTATTGACCAGTTTGAATAATCAACTGGTTGAATACTTTCTTGTGATGTTACTATGGATTCTCTCCTAGATCTTGATCGATCTAGCCAACTTCGAAGTCTCGAAGCCATTATTGGTGCATAACAGGTTAGACTATAGAAATTAAGGATAGGTTAATTAAACGGGAACAACCCAAACGGGACCACGGTCTTACGCTTCTTCCGCCGCTGACCAACGTTACCAGGGTCTTACCAACGCTTAATTAATTTTCACCCTAATTTTGATAGCTTTCACCCGGTACGAACCGTATTTGGCTCTGATACCAGAAGGGAGCAGGATCGGTGAAGATTTTGAAGAGAATCGAAAATAACAATTAAGAGAAAGTATTGAAGAACAAATATTGAATAACTTAAATTGAAAGTGCAGATATGTATATATATATATATCAAACAAAGGACGATAAGAACTCAACCAGCATTAGTCATGATGAACTACTTCGAGATTATGCAAAGCCATCGGTCAACGGGGGTGACTTCTGCAATTTTTCTCTTCACCAAGCTGCAGGGAGCCACTTGGCAATACAAGCCGCACTACATCACTATGCTTCAGAACATTGGAATGTTCAATGCGCTGCCAAACAAGGACTCAAATCGGCATTTGTGCAAGTACATCCACCTCTACTACTCCTTGCACGACCGACAACGTCTGATCTGATAAGGTTGTAGCTTTTCCCGTTCTCCTTGTGGAACAAGGTAGTGAACTGCCTACACTGTCTAGCCGCGTTGCTCTTCTCGTTCTCCTCGAGTACGAGAATAGAAGGAGGCTCAGTTTTCAATGAATTTCATCTCTGTATTAGAGGGTCAATACGCTCAGTCGTGTTTTCACTTCGCACAATCGGAAAATGATCATTTTGCCCCTGGTTTAATATTTTTCAGAAAATACTATATTACCCACAATTTGTGACATATTACGAGGTGACCCCAAATTTCATTACGCACAGTCGGAATTTCAATATGCTCAGTCAGAAAATGACCAATTTAGGGACTAATGTAGGAAAAATTTATTAAAAGCGGTTCGAAAAAGCAAAGAAGGATTCTGAAGTACTTATATAAGTAAAAAATATATCATAAAAATTATCAGCAAAGTATACCATGACAAAGTAGACGAAAAGACGAATGCGTCGGCGCAAACGGATCGAAAAACAGAGCTATAACGAAGAAGATATGACAATTTTAAGACCGGAACTCGACGTCAGCGCGATAAGGAAGGGCCGGCGCCGACGCCGGTAAAGAGTGACGCGCGCCCCGCGCGCAGTCTTCTTTACGGCGCCGGCGCGTGTCACTCTTTACCGGCGCCGGCGCCGGCCCTTC
Source organism: Limonium bicolor (assembly GCA_023374045.1). Taxonomy (NCBI): domain Eukaryota; kingdom Viridiplantae; phylum Streptophyta; class Magnoliopsida; order Caryophyllales; family Plumbaginaceae; genus Limonium; species Limonium bicolor. The sequence goes on from CM041782.1 coordinate 125,807,913, forward strand.
TTTACCGGCGCCTGCGCCGGGTTCTGGTCTTATTGCCATATCTTCTTCGTTATAGCTCCGTTTTTCGATCCATTTGTGCCGACGCGTTCGTCTTTCGTCTACTTTGTCATGGTATACTTTGCTGATAATTTTATGATATATGTATTATTTCTTCTTAAGCACAACATTAACTATCATCGACGTCTTGTTCGAAATTGCCTATCAACCACTAATTACATGTCCGTTGAAGAAGAATCTATTTGAAATTCATTGAAATTTTCTATCGTTTCTACCAATTTCATGTCCATTGACGAAGAATCTATTTGAAATTATCAAAATTTCCTATCAATATCAATATTAACTATCATTATCGACATTAACTATCATTGACTTCTTATTCCATAGTAAAACGAAGCAGGGCTGAGGCGGACCGTAGGGAACACAATGCAAGCTACAGGGCTAGTACGAGGAGACGACGTCCCCCGACTTGATTAGTGCAAACACAGACTTGATTATCGCAAACACATTTAGATTTCATGTACTAGTAGTCAACAGAATTGTTAATTGTTCTGGGATTTAAAATGATGCGTGTGTCGAATAAGTTGTAACATTATGAGAAATGACGTGCGAACAATGTTGTTTGAAAATGAAACTCTGAAATAGAATCGCTTTTGAAGTCCTGAAAATATGTTACAAAGATGTATATATTTTCACTTGTTATATAAAAAAAACCTTTTAGGAGCAATCTCCGACGAAAAACCGATCTCACTTTTGAAGTATTGAAAATATGTTTCAAAGATGTATACAATTTCATTTGTAAAAAAAAAAAACATTTTTGAGCAATCTCCGACGAAACCGATCTCGTTGTTCTTAAAAGAATTCACTAAATAGAATCCACGAGAATCATGATACACTAAAGGGATAATGCACCCACAATTAGGGTTTTCGTGTTAGTCATTTGAATTGTTAATTGTTCTGGGATTTAAAATGATGCGTGTGTCGAATAAGTTGTACCATTTACCCTCCAATTAGGGTTTTCATGTTAGTCATTTGAGGATTGTGGAAAGCATTTCGGGCATCAATTGTCAAAGTATGTAATTCCGAAGTAGAATCACTTTTGAAGTCCTGAAAATATGTTTCAAAGATGACAATTAAATGTCTTTAAAAAAGACATTTTTTGAGCAATCTCCGACGACAAAACCGATCTCGTTGTTCTTAAAAGAATTCACTAAATAGAATCCACGAGAATCATGATACACTAAAGGGCTAACGCACCCACAATTAGCACTAAAACCTAGACTAATTCCTAACGCCACTGTTCATCCTCTCACTTCTCCTGTCAAAATGTATCAGATTTCTTCTTTTCTCTACCATGAACCCCCCAATTAGGGTTTTGTGTTAGTCATTTGAATTGTTAATTGTTCTCGGATTTAAAATGATGCATGTGTTGAATAAGTTGTACATTTACCCTCCAATTAGGGTTTTCTGACTGAGTCATTTGAGGATTGTGGAATGCATTTCGGGCATCAGTTGTCGAAATGAATTAATTATTGGAATCAGTGGAAATGATAGACAATGTTAGTGTATATGGAAAATCCCTGCTGTTTAAAACTAAAAAAATAGACATTTACAGCCCACTTTGAAGTCTTGATCTTCTTTAGTCTTTCCTCATCTCTCTTGCAGTCTAGTAGAAGATCGTCAATATGAAGTAGTTCATGTTTGTCGTCATCATTTACTGCACACTTTGAAGTCTTGATCTTCGTTAGTCTTCCTCATCGCTCTTGCAGTCTAATAGAAGATCGTCAATAGAAGTTCTGTTTGTGGTTCATGTTGTCGTCATCATTTACTGCACACTTTGAAGTCTTGATCTTCTTTAGTCTTTCCTCATCGCTCTTGCAGTCTAGTAGAAGATCGTCAATATGAACTATTGTTTTGAGCAATCTCTGACGACAACCCGATCTCGCTTTTGAAGTATTGAAATATGTTTCAAAGATGTATACATTTTCATTTGTTATAAAAAACATTTTTGAGCAATTACTGACGACAAACTGATCTCGCTTTTGAAGTATTGAAAATATGTTTCAAAGATGTTTCAAAGATGTATACATTTTCATTTGTTATAAAAAAACACATTTTTTGAGCAATCTCCGATGACAACTGATCTCGCTTTTGAAGTATTGAAAATATGTTTCAAAGATGACATTCTTTGAGCAATCTCCGACGACAAACGATCTCGCTTTTGAAAGTATTGAAAATATGTTTCAACGATGACATGTTTTGAGCAATTTTGACGACAAACGATCTCGCTTTTGAAGTATTGAAAATATGTTTCAAAGATGACATTCTTAAGCAATCTCCGACGACAAACCGATCTCGCTTTTGAAGTATTAAAAATATGTTTCAAAGATGTATACATTTTCATTTGTTATAAAAAAACATTTTTTGAGCAATTTCTGATGACAAACCGATCTCGCTTTGAAGTATTGAAAAATATGTTTCAAAGAGGGATGTATACATTTTCATTGTTATAAAAAACACATTTTTGAGCAATTTCTGATGACAAACCGATCTCGCTTTTGAAGTACTGAAAATATTTTTCAAAGATGACATTCTTTGAGCAATCTCCGACGACAAACGATCTCGCTTTGAAGTATTGAAAATATGTTTCAACGATGACATTTTTTGAGCAATTTTGATGATTGTCAAATAAATTCTTCTTTAATGGACATGAATTTAGTGGAATTGATAGGTAAGTTCGAACAAGACATCGATGATAGTTAATGTCGATACATCTAACTATTTAGAGGGTGTGTCAATTATCTGTTAATTAGAATAGAACATGCTTGATTCTTTTACTATGGAATAAGAAGTTAATGATAGTTAATATTGATATTGATAGGAAATTTGATAATTTCAAATATATTCTTCATCAATGGACATGAAATTGTGGAAATGATAGAAAATTTCAATGAATTTCAAATAGATTCTTCTTCAACGGACATGTAATTAGTAGTGATAGGCAATTTTGTACAAGACGTCGTGTGATAGTTAATGTTGTGCTTAAGAATAAATAATACATATATCATAAAAATTATCAGAAAAAACTATACCATGACAAAGTAGACGAAAAGACGAACGCGTCGGCGCAACGGATTGAAAAACGGAGCTATAACGAAGAAGATATGACAATTTTAAGACCGGAACTCGGCGCTAGCGCCGATAAGGAAGGGCCGGCGCCGGCGCGGTAAAGAAGACGCGCGGCGTTCGTCTTTTCGTCTACTATAGTTTGCTGATAATTTTTTATGATATATGTTTTACTTATATAAGTACTTCGGAATCCTTCTTTGCTTTTTTTGAACCGCTTTAATAAATTTTGCCTACATTAGCCCCTAAATTGGTCATTTTCTGACTGAGTGTATTGAAATTCCGACTGTGCGTAATGAAATTTGGGGTCACCTCGTAATATGTTATAAATTGTGGTTAAATATAGTAATTTATGAAAGATATTAAAGCAGGGGCAAGATCGTAAAGTTTTTTAAAATTCCGACTGAGCGAAGTGAAAAAACGACTGAGCGTACGAGTTCAGTTGTATTATGATACTCACTTTACAGACCTAGGGTACTGTTCCTTTTATAGTAGGGTAAACTACTAAAACGCTGTGTACAGAGATAAATATCTGTACAAGAATATCTGAGAATATCTGTACTAATTACAATGGGCTCGATATCAATTTTAGACGTTGGGCCTGTATCATAAGAGGGAGTGGGCTTACTGTCGTTAACATTCCCCGCGATCCAAATGGGTGAATACCCAAGCAGGATCGGAGAAGAGAGAACGAGAAGACGCAAGAGGTTTGTCAGCACATCTGCAACACTGATCTGCTCCAGCCAAAAATGCCATCTTCAGAGGACCGATTTTGCACCCGTTCACGGACGAAATGGTAGTAGCGAGGCCAATATGCTTCGCCCGCGCATGGAAGACTGGGTTCGAGGCAAAAGATAGTAGCGCCCAAGTTTTCGTACCATAGAAGAGGAGCTTGCGACAGGTAAAACCCTAATTCCCCAATTAGATTTTGTAGCCATATCAATTTGCAAGTAGCGTTTGCCATAACACGATATTCGGCCTCTGTGGTTGACCTAGCTACCGTAGGCTGCTTTTTAGATTGCCATGAAATGAGATTTTTCCCAAGATAGACACAATAGCCGTTGTAGACTTTTTGTCTGTGGGATCACTAGCCCAGTCTGCGTCTGAAAGGCTTGTAGAGTAAAGGGTGAATCGGTAGAGATGTGTGAAAAGAAAAATGACTGGTAGAGTTGAGATAACGAAGAATACGCTTCAGGTTTTGCCAATTTTGGCAGGTGGGTGAGTGCATAGCTTGGCAAAGTTTGTTAACTGAGTAACTCAAGTTGGTCGGGTGAGAGAGAAAGATATTGTAGAGCTCCCAATAGGCTACGAAAGAGGGTGGGGTTTGCAAAAGGGGTGGTTGTCGTTTGGTGAGTGGAGGAAGGAGTACTCATTGGTGTTTGAACAGACCTAGAGGTCGACATGTTAGCCTAGACAGAAGGCTCTGAATATATTTCTCTGATTTAGATGTAGACCAGTGGGTGTGCGGTGAACTTCAACACCAAGAAATAGTGCAGATCCCCCAAATCCTTAACTGGAAAAACAGAGGAAAGCTTGGAAATAAAATGCTTAACCAGGGTAGGAGATGACCATGTAATGATAATATCATCCAAATAAATTAGGATGAAGAGAGTGTCACCCTGATATTTTAATATAAAAAGAGAAGCATCTGCCTGTGAAGGATGAAATCCTAAAACTGAGAAAGGGTGTCACTTTAGTTTAGAAACCAGGCACGGGGAGCCTTGTTTTAGGCCATAGATGACCCTATGAAGTTGTAGACACAAATGATCAGGAAGGATAGAGGTGTATGAAACCTGGTGGTGTGCCATGTAAAATTTTTCTGTGACTCCATGTAAGAATAAGGCATTTTCTATGTCAATCTGATTTATTTTCCAGCCTCTAGTAACAACAATTGAGAGAATTAGTCTGATGGTTTGTGGCTTAATAACCGGACTAAAGTTTCTGAGTAATCTAGTCCTCCAGTATGATTGTATCCACGTGCCACTAACCTTGCCTTCCTCTTTTCTATGGACCCATCATGTTTTCATTTGTTTTTGAGAACCCACTTGACACCCAGAGATGTAATGTTTGGAGGGAGGGGAACAAGGGTCCATGTATTTGTTTTCTGTAGAGCATAGAATTCCTTTAGCATGGCCTCACACCATTCAGGATGGTTTTAGCTTCTCTGAAGGTAGGTTCATCAGGTGTGATAGTGGTAGCATGGATGGATGGCCAAGAAACTGTGCCATCTGTCCTTATTAGAGGCTTCCTGATGTGATAACGGTCTCTTGTGACCATGGGATGCAAGGGATGATGATTATGAGGGGGGTCTGATGTGTCAGGAGTAGAGGTAGAGGAGGATGAAGTGGAGCTAGGTGTCTAAGGAGTGGTGAGGTAGGATCAGATGAGGGAGTGAGATATGGGAATTAGGTATAGGCGTATGTGGAGGAGAATGAGTTCTGTTTTGAGGTGGGGAGGCTAGAGGAGAGTAAACAGAGATAGTGGGTGGGTTATATGTGACAATATTGTGGAGGATGTGGGAGGTGAAGGTTGTGTGGGGGGAAAGGATGTCTCATTAAATAAGACATCTCTAGAGATGTAGGTCTTAGATGAGGAGGGATCAAAGCAAAGATAACTTTGTAATTAGGAGCATAACCCAAAAAGATGCATTGAAGAGACCTGAAACTCATTTTGTGTGAATTATAGGGCCTTCAGTTGGGCCAGCATTCACACCCAAACACCCTTAATGAAGAAAAGTCAGGGCCCTTTTGAAAAGCAATTCATGTGGAGTTTGAAAGTTTAGGATAGGGGTTGGAGTTCTGTTTAGGAGAAAAGCTTAGAAGTTTGAAAGGCATGTTCCCAGAAAACTAGAGGCATAGAAGCATTAGCTAGAAGGGATCCCCCTTATCCACTATGATTCTGTGTCTACATTCAATTGATTCTTGCTGTTGGCGAGCATATGGACAGGATATGCGGAGAGATACTCCTGTCTGAGTGAAGAGATGCCTTAGTGGTTTGAATTCTGTTCCCCCATCAACTTGCACCGCCTGAACTTTAGCCCCAAAGAAGGTTGTAACAAGAGAGAAAAGCAGTAAAAATAGAACAAGCCTCAGACTTAGCAGCCATAGGAAATAACCAAGCATATTGCTGTAATCATCAACCACAAGCAGATAGTACTTGTTCCCATTCAGAGACAAAACATGAGAGGGACCCCACACATCCAAAAACATAAGTTCGAAAGGTTTCTTTGAAATAGAATCTGAAGTGGGATGGGGAAGAGCATGCATCTTCCCCATATGACAAACCTTACAACCAGCTTGAACAAAAAATTAGCAGAAACTGGAAGACCAAACTTATTAGTACAGTGTAACTAGTTATTTTAGAAGAGGGGTGTCCCAACCGTTGATGCCATATTGTAGATGTAGTTTTCTCTGTAACATGAATCTGAGGAGAGGTAGAGCCTTTGAGATGAGAGCCTCCAAAGTGGTAAAGCCCATTTTTAGTTCCTCCCGTGAGTAGGGTTTTCCATGTTGCCAGATCCTTCACCTGGAAAAGGAAGGATAGAAAGCAAACATAACATTATGATCAGCACTAAATTGTCTCACTGAGACCAGATTTTTGTTTAAATCTGGAACATATAAGAGATTAAGGAGAGAATAACCACCAGTAGGAGTAGGAAGTATTCAGTTCCTTGAGCTTTAATCGGGAGAGCTCCACCATTGCCAAAGTTAACTTCATCAGATGAGGGGCTTGAGTGTCCAGGCTTAGGTTAGATAAATCATAAGTAAAATGATTCGAAGCATAGCTATCTGGATACCAGGAAGAATCAGTAGTGGTGTAGTTAGCTATAAAGTGATTTGATGATTGAGCCTGATAAGCATGATCAAATCGGTGGTAGCAAGCAGTAGCAGTGTGTCCATACTTATTACAAACTTGACATTGTACCCTAGGGTTTGCTTTCCCAGAGAGATGTTGGCTGTTCTTTCCTCCCCTATAATAACCACGACCACCTCTATTTCCTCTTCCACCTCTATTACCACGTCCCCTAGAATTTCCATTGTTGTAGTTAGAAGTTTGTGACACATTAGTAGAGAGATGGGTGTTGCTGACTATGTCAGCGGTCTGCTGGGCTAGATGGGATTCATAAGTAAGCAATTGACTATAGAGAACATCAGGGGAGACAACCTCAGTTCTTAGCATGATATTGGTTTAACTGACTCAAAGTCAAGAGGAAGACTAGACACAAGATAGCTAACAAAATCTGAGTCAGTCATAGGAGATCCAGCAGATGCCAAGGAGTTGACAATAGACTTGGCTTTGTGAAAATAGGTAGAAACACTGTCGGACCCCTTTTTAATACTCATGAGTTGAGCCCTTAGAAGCATAATGCGAGAATTTACCTTAGCAGCAAACATTTCTTCTATTTTTTCCATGTTTCAGCTGAGGAGGTAGATAGAACTACCTGGGTAAGCACCGATTCTGACATAGATGAATTGAGAAGGGACATAATGAGTTGATTTGTTTGTTTCCAGGTAGCATATTCAGGATTAGGAAGCTGATTGACAGTCTCAGCTGGCTTGGGTTTGGTGCCATCGATCCACCCAAAGAGGCCATTTCCTCGGAGATAGGGCTCTAGTTGAATTTCCAAATGGGAAAGTTCTCAGTGGTCAGTTTGACGAAATTGGAGGATGGGGATAAGAAGGAGGAGACAGAGACTGAGGCTGTAGAAGAGGTAAGAGCGCCAGAAGACGCATTTCCTGTAGAGGAATTGTGGAGACGACAGACATTTCCAGAAATGGGAGAAAACAAAGGATAGAGGGCAGTCACCTGCTCAGCAGCTCTGATACCATACGAGAATAGAAGGAGGCTCAATTTTCAATGAATTTCATCTTTGTATTATGACTGCTCACTTTACAGACCTAGGGTACTGTTCCTTTATAGTAGGGTAAACTAACTAAAACGCTGTGTACAAGAGATAAATATCTGTACAAGAATATCTGTACTAATTACAATTGGGCTCGATATCAATTTTAGACGTTGGGCCTGTATCAATAAGATGGAGTGGGCTACTGTCGTTAGCAAATTTTTTAAAAGATGTAGTAAATAGAGATCAAGAAACAAATAGTGGGTTTCTTCGTTTCTATGGTTTCTTCTTAAACGGTGAGGTCCTCTCTATACCGGAGCCCCTTACTTCATTTAGTCAATGTTATTAGCAACTTGTACAGTTCAAACTCTTTGGCTCTACCCATGAATTATCCAGTAATAGGTCTTTCACAATCAGATCTACCTATACAGTAACAATATTTTATTTTGTTTTGAAAGTTAGCTGGATAGCTGACCTTGTTAGTCTGTTTTGTAAAAATGTACCCTAAAGTCCATTACTAAGGGACATTCTTGCCAAGAAGTTTCTCGAGCGCTTCTTACCTCTACGTAAGGCACTTCACAAATTTCACTCAAGAGGATGTTGAAAGTTTGTTCAAGGCAGGTGACTCAAGGACTCGTGCAAGGTTTCCAACAGTAGGGGCTAGACGGTGCGGTGAGTTACAACAATTTTATGACAAACTTTAGAAAGTCTCCCATCGATTGACTTAGTGACTGAATGGAACTTTATAAAAATCAGTCAAGAAAAGGCTATGAATTTACCCAAAGAACTCACTTCCTCTGCACATGACTGGACTAGAGGAAAGAGAGTTCTTTCACGAAAGGTGGTGGAGGTACTAACTGTTTTGACAAATGACAACTTAGCTGCCCAACTTTGTTCAATTGTACAGAGCATGGAAAGAATGACAATAAGAACATGGATTTGTGACGAAAGCCCTCCAAAATCATGAACACCTGGTCCAAGGTCCGGAATGATTTTTGTTTATCTTTTTGTTTATTTTCCTCTTCTGATAATTCAGAGAATACTGATCCAAGAAGTGTTAGAATATGTACATTATTATATTGTATAGTGGGTCTGTTAGTATGTATGTTATTGCTGTAATAGTTGTAACGGTAACATAGAGCATGTGACAGTCTAGTAGTTATTTTTGTAAGTGTATATATATACATGCTAGGAAAATGTAGTAGAGTAACAAATATAAGCTGGGTCTAGAGACCACAGTAAATACAATGCCATTACCTCTGTATTCATCAGAGAGAAATAGAACGGAAGTTCAAGATAGTCAAATACTGAAATTCAAGATGGTATCAGAGCAATGATCCCAAATTTCCACTGCTTTTCAATCGTCTTCTTCGCTTCGCTTCTTCTTCGTTGCAATCCAGTATTCTTCTTTCTTCTTCGTTTCCACAATTCCATCCCACTTGAGCCGCCATGACAAATAAGGATAAAGAGACAGCTTCGGTGAGCGAGAATAAGACTGGTGGAGATGCTAACGATCCGTTCTTCCTCAGTTCCAATGACAGCCCGGAATGATTTTAGGTTACACTTTTTCGAATCTACCCGGCGAAAGTTCAGCGGATGGAAACAGAAGATGATGTTATCCCTCAAAGCGAAAAACAAATTCGTGTTCATCAACAGCACGGGGAAGCAACCTGGCGCGGAGGACCCGAAGTGTTTGAAGCTGGGAGAGGTGTAATAGTATGATCGTTTCATGGCTGAGTCAATGCCTCACCAAAGACATTGGGGAGACGATACTCTACTGTCCCAGCGCCTCCGTCGCCTGGAAATCTCTCTGCTCTAGATATGAGCAGGCGAATGCTACACAAATATATTCGTTAAAAAAAGGAGATTAGAAAGATGGAGCAAGGGAGTGACAGCGTTTCCACCTATTACACAAAAATGAAACGTCTCTGGGATGGATTGGAAGCACTTGAGACTAAACCCTCTTGTTCTTGTGATGCAAGAAAGGAATACCAAACCCAGCACGAGAGAGAGAAGCTGATGCAATTTCTTATGGCTCTCAATGACAAATACTTGCACATTACGGCGAATGTGCTTCTCAAGAACCTCTCCCGAGCATAGAAGAGGCGTATTGCATAGTTGCCAAGAAGAAAAGAGAAAGGAGCTGGGCGTAAGAACCTCTTCAGTCGAACAAGACCAGATCGTTTTGAGTGCCAGAAAAGAACAAGCGAAGAAACCCTATCAACAATTAGGGTTCAAAACTCAATCAAAGGAGCAAAAATAGAACTTACACTGCACCAAATGCCAAAACAAGGTCACATTTGGGAAAATTGTTTCGAGATAGTTGGGTACCCTGAGGGTGGGAAGAAAAGGGCAAATGCAGTCGCAGGCACACTATTCAAGACTCCAACCCAGTCCAGCGAGTCGACCAAAAAGATTCACAGTTGAGTAAATGGGACAATTAAAGCCCTGTTACAAAGGGGGCAGACCATCGACACTAGTAATGCAGATTTCTGCAGCTTTGCAGGTAACCCTAAAAATATCCTCTTCTGTCATGTTAGTCTAACTAGCCTTTCTAAACTTGTTGGTGAAAACTCATGGATCACCGATTCTGGTGCTACTGAGCACATGTGTGGAAACAAGAATATGTTGTTATGCTGCAAGATTTGGATGAAGAACGTAGAATAGCTATGCCTGATGGACATGTCCAAATGTCAGGAAATTTGGAAAAGTGAAACTTGGTTCTGTGTTTTGCTGCAAAATGTGCTCTTTGTTGAAAGCTTCAGATTTAATTTGATTTCTGTAAAGAATTTGGTTCATCAGATTGGGCAACCGGTCACCTTCCATGAATCTGTTTGTTATTTATAGGGCCATTATGAAAAGGAAAAATTGATCATTGGAAATTCAGTGAATGGTTGATATTTTTGATCAATGATAGTCTAGATACTTGTATTGTCAGGACAGATTCGTGTTAATTCTGTGCTTAATCATGATACTCATGCTCTTTGGCATTATAGGCTTGGACATGTTCCTTATGCCAAGTTGTACACACTAGGATTGATAAAGGAATAATCTGTTGAGAATAAAGTTCTTGTGAAATTTGTCATCGTGCAAGGGCAATCAGAAAACCTTTTCCTGATTCTGTAATAAAAACTAAAAGTTGCTTTGATTCTTCATGTAGATGTTTGGGGACCCTTTAGGGTTCCCACACATGATAAAAATAACTATTTTCTTACCTTAGTCGATGATTACAGTAGGAGCACTTGGTGCATCTACTGAAAAAGAAGGCAGATGCATTTTATTCCCTCACTTTTTTATTAAACTAGTTGAGAGACAGTTTAGCACTAAAGTTAGAGTAGTATAGAAGTGATAATGCTTTCGAATTGGGAAGTAGCAATGAGGGCATAAAATTTCAGAGAGAATGGCATAATCTGAAATACCCCAAACTAATAAAACATGGACTAAACATCTAATCACATAATTAAGGCCTAAACATGCCTTAAAAGTCAATTGAGAACAACAATGGTCAACACAAAGCAAATATTGCACCCTTTGACCGTTTAGGGTAAATACATACCCAAATGAACTTCTTAGGACCTAAAGTTTTGTCCTAAGCATATTAACACATAAAGGAACATACTGCAATTGTTGGACAACACTCCAATACAAAGAACAAGCATTTACATGGTTCAAAGTCAAGTAGGGCAAAAATGTGCTCTAAGAAACCTTAAAGGTCTTTTAGACCTCCAATTGATATAAAATTGGATTCCTAGGTTCAATTATCATGTAAGTAACACAACAAAAAAACCGTTCTCAAGAACACAAAGCTCAGAAACACCTTGTGACACAAAATGTGCTCTAAAACACCTTAAAGCACGTTTTTGTGTATGAGCTCTAGGATAATGACTTTTTGTCACTTTAAAGACTAGATTACATTCTTTATATCATTATGTGACATGATAGACTATATTATAAAGTCTAAATCAAAGTTTAAAAATAAAATCAAAATGGGTGATTTTGGGTGAATAGTACCCAAAATAACATTTAACTACTTAACTTTAACCATGGTCAAATGTCATCCATTGACGAAGACATCCATTGATGCCCACTTAGCTGTCATCCTTACCCATTAGCAACATAAATATCTAGCCAATCTAATGAATCACCATTTACTATTTCATTAAGCAACATTAAATGTCATAAAAAGCAAAACTAGCTTTCTTACCTCATTACCTTTCTTCCCAGCCGACTCCAAGCAGCTCCATTCTCTCTTTTGCTTCTCCAAACCGTAAGAACATACCAAGTTCAGAGGAGAACTCCAATTGATATAGGTAAGCTTATTAAGCCATTTATGTTCATTCTCTTCACTTTTCTTTCCTCTTTCATTGAGCTAAGCATCAACCATTTCCATCCATGGTTCTAGGTTGTTTGGAGGTTAAAAGAAGTGTGTTTCTCGGCTGTAACAAGGGAAGAAGGAGGAGAGTTCTAGTCTTGTTCTAAGGTATAAAAATGTGCTTTAAGCACTTATCTCTCATTCTCTTCATTTCCGGTTGGAAAACCTGATTTCTTAGGCTTATAATCTTCTTCTAGCATGCTTATTCAGTTGGTATATCAAGAGCTTCAAGGTATAGCCAAATCCATGCCAAAAACACCATTTTTGGCATTTTAATCAAGGTGAAAATTAGCCATCTTCTAATCTGAGTTATACCAGTTTTAAGCCTTGGTTTAGTAGCTCTTTTGATACTCTTTTTTTTTTCTGTAAAAATAGGCCGAAGATCACCTTTGCTTGCCTTGGTATTCTAAGAAAAATTTTACCTTGAAAATATACATTAAACACATTATGGTTAGCTCTTGTTTAGAGACTAATCATGCCTTATTTCTGTTTGAAAACATGTAAATTAAGCTGTGGAAAAATTATCTCTAAGCAGCCATGGCCAAACAAGGCCTAAACTTGGCAAAAATAAGGTATAAATCACTTAAACCTTCACTTGGTATATTAATATGCGTTTATACTATGTTTTAATATATGCGTGACAAGTGAGTAAAAAAGGTCTTATTTTGACCTTAGGTGGTTAAGGAATGGTTTAGTAAATTTATATAAGTAATTAATTAACATAATTGTCAAATTTAAGACATTATGTGGAAAATTGGTAAATATGGAAAACTATATGGTGAGGCCGAGAGTTTAAAGCATTTTTGAGCATTTATGTGTAATTTATTTTATAAGCTAATGTTTGTAATAAGGCCATGTACTTTAGGCCATTTTATTTATGTATTTATAAGGTTTTAATTAAGTTTAGGTAACATACATATTACAGCAAGGAATTGGGGTATAAATCATAATTAAATTAAATTTGGGGGCTATATAATCATAAAGCCAAAAATTAGAGGTTAAAAGGATTTAAAATAAAAATTATAAGATTTTATAAAGTTTTGGGGTTAAATGGTAATTTCTGGAAAATATGGGGTACAAACCGTGATATATGGAAATTAATGGTCAAGGCAATATTAAGGAGGTCAAACTTGACCATATGGTAGGCTTTGACCAAATTAGACAAGTTAAATAACTTATTTAAGGTTTTATAATAAGATAAGTATTTAATTGTAACATTTTTATAACATATGGGGTAAATATGTTATTACCGAAAGTTAAGGGTGTAAAATGGTATTATAAACACCCATGGGCTATTAGGAATTTTTAGGAATTTATTTGGTTGATTTGGAATTAAAATAAACTATATATGTATATATATATAGTTATTATGTCATTGTGACACTTTGGATAAATATATGTGGGGGAAATGTAATAACCGAGAATATATGGGTTATTGAATAATATTTATAACCCTTTGGTGGAATTGGTGATTTTTAGAATAATATAAGGATATTTCATAAGATATTTGTATAATATATAGTTTTAATGATATTATAAAACGATATGTTATAAATTGGGTCAAATTGCAATTATAAAACTTGGTGGGTTGAAAAATAATAAGAATAGACATGGGGTCAGGGTAGTTCGCAATTGAAATATTATATAACTATAGGTTATATAATATTAAGGTTTAAAATGTTATAATATATGATATATATATAACACAACATTACATATGCGGTCAAATTATAAATTTGGAAAGTAAAAGGGGTTGGAAATTAATTTATAAACACATGGTTTGTTCGGTATTTTACAAATATAAAACCATAGGTTATACTCTTTTTATAAGTTAAAAATGTTATATTATATGGTATATATAACATGGTATAAATTATGGGATGATTGTGTAAATAAAGAAAACTATGGGTTATGGAAAAAAATAAGGTTTAAATGTATATGCCTATGCGGCATTAAATATAGTTTTGTATAAAAACTATAGGTTATAAGTTAAATGAAATAAAAATATCATATTATATGATATTAGTATATGGTTATAACATTACATAAGTTATGGGTGGGAAAATGAAATTAAAGAAAGTATTAAGTGCTGTACCGAAAATAAATAGGTTGGAAAAATGAATTTTAGACTAGGTCTACATTGTTATAAATGTTATAACAATTATATAGTATAATGTGGTTTTAATGGAATTAATATAAGTAAGGATATTCACATTAATAATGTGACAAACTGAAATACCCCAAACCTAAGTATGCTAAGTAAAAACATCAAATTATGGATGTAGTAAGGCTAGAATATGCCTTAGAAAGATTGGTAGACAATTTAAACCAAGGAAAACACAAGAAAATGCTTTAAGGGCAATTAGGGCAAAAATGTGCTCTAAGCTTGGAGAGACTTGGGTGAGTACCCAAATATCATGATAAGACCTTAGTAATATTGTAATGGTCATTTTAAACCAATTACCAAGAAAACCAAGCTTGAGAACAAGTTAAAACACAAAATGTGCTTTAAGAAGTCTTAAAGCACATTTTTGAGAAATTGTCTTAGAATTGAGTTTTGAGTGGCTAAATGCCCATCATTACTCTTTAATCAACATGTGTACTAATTAGTATCACATTAGGAAGCCTAAATCAATGGGAAATCAAAAATTTCAGAAATATGTGCACTGATTTGTGAATAGTGCCAAATAGTGACTAGTTTAATCTTTAATCAACTTAGTTTAGTCAATTGGTCAATAAAGGCCAAACATGCCCTTATTTAACAAGGGGGCCGATTTTGAGAGTGGTGAGTCACCACATGAGTCATTCAATTAAAGAAAAGAAGAGGGAAATAAGTAAAGTTACTATTTGCTTTATAAAAGCAAAATATCTCTTAATAAGCTACCTTTCTCCTTTTCTCTCTTCATTTCTCTTCTTCCCATGGTTTCTTCTTCTCTTCTCTTGCTCCAAAACCGAGAGAGCTCCATCCATGGGTGCTTCACCTTCAATTGCTCACCAAGTGTTCATCTTTGCTCCAAATCAAAAACTAAGTATAGATTTCTCTTAGTTAGGCCAAGACCTATCTTTTCAAATCTTTCAAAGCTCAAGTTTGGTGTCATGAGAAACTCCATTGATGGAGGAAAATCAAGTTTGAAGAGCTCATTAGCTTCTCCATCCTCTTAAGGTAAAGAAAATGTAAAAAAACCATGTTTCCATCATTCCTTCCACATGGCCGAAAATTACTACTCATGGGGCCTTGTTTTTATGCCTTGTTCTAGCTTGATTTATTCACCAAGGACTAGTGGAGGTCCTATTTCATTCAATGCCCAAGTCTACTTTGAGACTTCAAAGGTAATCATCCACTTTTATGCCTTAGAACACATTTCTAACCTAGGTTTTCATTCCTAGAGGTTAGTGTATTGTTTAGTACTCATGTGAGTCATTGAATATTGGTTAGAACATTGGCAAAGGAAGTTTAAGTGGTGGCCGATATTCATTCAAGAAGAAGGTCTAAGGAGGAAGATAAGATAAGCTTGAGAAAAAAGGTAAATTACTTACCTAATGGTGGTTTAAGGTTTAAGGAATGAGTTTTAGATGAGTACCAATGTAGCCTATGGCTTACATTAGGTAATGGGTTATATAACCTAAGAAAAAGAATTTAAACAAGCTTATGAACTTGTGACTAAGGAGCCAATGGGAATGAGTTAGAAATATAAGTTTAAGAGGGATTTTAAGAGCATTAAAACTACTATGAGATTGATGGGTGTATTTGCAGGTTGAAAGCTTTTATATGTGGGAAATTCAGTGTTTAAGTTTAAGTTATTTAAGGGCCTAAGAGCCATGTCATTTAAGAGCCTTAGTGCTATGCAATTTAAGATTATTGCAATATATTGAGTTTGTTGTGAATGAGTTGGTTTGAGTGCTAAAATATGATGAGAAAGAACTTGATGTGTGTGAGATGGGTTGAGTGAGGAAAACGATGCATTTGGGCATGATAATATACTAGAGAAGCTATGGCGAAATTTGAGTAGAAACAAAGTGTTTAAGTGGTAGTGGTGAGCTAATATGCCCTAGGATTTATTAGGGATCATTAAGAGGAATTTGAGTGGAAACGAGTTAACTAAAGAGTTCTTGAGGCTTAGAATGGCCTAGAGTTGTCTAGGAGGAATTAGAGGTTAGGTGGGTGTATTAAACACCAAAATCATGTGATGAGGAATGCTAAGACTTGAGCAAAGATTTGGATGGAAAGGTGTATAATGCTTTAAGGTGATTTAGATATGAACTAGGGAATAAACAATGAGGAGTTTGGATAGCTTGTGTAAGCGTGATGATGCTAGTATAGTGGACTAATGAGGTTAGTTTAGATGTTAATGAGTGGACTTAGGTGATGGAAGAGAAGGTGTGGGAGAATGTTGTCAAATGTCAAGGAAAATTACTAGGAATGTAAAAGAGCGTATGATCATGAGGGTGGTGAATAAGATGCATAAAAGAGGTGGAAATGTCTAAGGAGGGTGTCACATGGTCAAGGTAAATGGAGAACAATGTCAAGGTATTAAGGTAATGGAAAGAAATGTATAAGCAAGCTTAAGAGTTTAAGAGTGATGGTAACCAAGGAAAGGAGAGGAATTTGTGTATGGATATGCAAGGTGACTTGAGGAAGTTTTAGTAAGTGAACTGGGGATGGAAAATGATGTTTATGAAGTGCTCAAACTGTTAAGGAGAGAACACTTGGGTTGGTAGAAGTTTTGGTAAGTTACAAGTTAGTGATGTAAGGAATTATATGATAAGTGTTAGGAGTGTTTGTAAGAATTTAGAAAATGTTTAAGAAGATTTTTGGAAGTTGTTTTGGAGAGTTTGGTGGAAGTTCTAAGGTGATTTTAAGTGCCTAATGGTATTAAGACGCATGGGGGAACATGTGGAGAAGTTTGGAGTCAAATGGGAAGTTAGAAACATGGTTCTGGAGCCGACCGACCTTAGGGACCGCCTGCAAGGTCGGTCGAGCTCAGTTTACACTACGGAAAGAGTTTCTGGAATCGACCGAACTTGGGGACCGGACTTGCAAGTTCGGTCGGGCTTGTATTTTTGTACGAATTGAGTCTCTGGAATCGACCGAACTTGGCAAGTTCGGTCGGGCTTAAATATCCCACGGGGAAGCTCTCGGGAATGGACCGACCTTGGGGACCGGACTTGCAAGGTCGGTCGGGGTGAAATTTTCAACCGGTAATGAGTTCTGGAATGGACTGACCTGGGTAAGGTCGGTCGGTAAGGTCGGTCCGACCCTAAAAATGAAAAAAAAGAAAGAAACCCTAAGGAAGTTTAGTGGTATTAATGGTACCCCATTAAGAGGGCATTGATGATTATAGGCGTAAAGACCTAAGAGATTAGATAAGTATAAACTTAAAAGTTTAAGGTTAAGTTGTAAGATTAAGTTGTAAAACTTAAGAGGTGTTAGGTGGGAATCATTATGGGTTAAGCAAGTTAAATGAGTTGAGTTAAGTTAAGTGATTAACAACCTAAAACCGAATGAATGTTTTAGGGCTTGGGAATTTGGACTCCGGAGAGAGTAAGCAAACCGAACGACCAACGTGAACGGTACAGTTCTTCTTGTGACCTGCTTGCTAACGAGGTGTCCCTCGGCTTGTGTGCTATTTGTTTCTGTGTGCTCACTAAACAAAGATAAAGCATGCAACCGGAATATTATGTTTATTGTATTGTTGTGTGATGTTTGAAAACTAACACAACATACCGTGAGAACTTACTAACCAACGTTTAGTAAGGAAATGTGTGAGACTAAGGAACGCTCCCTAATATGGTGTTGATATAACCGACAAGAGTTTAACCAACAAACATTGTAATACTCCGTATTTTACGTTTTCAGATTTCATGACATTTTCGGTTATATCATTGCTTATGTTATGTGTTCTTTGGTTAGCTGATGGGGACACGGAGTCTTTAATTAAAAGACGGGGGCAAGGAGGTCGTTTCCCCTCTTTTATTTTGGTGAGACTTATTAAGGTAAATAAGTCACTTTTATTTCTCATTCTCAATCCACGATCGGCTTTCAAATCGTGCGTTTCATCTCGACAGTTTCTACGCTCTTTCCTTTTCTTCTTCCCTGGTGAGAACTTTGTCTTCTGGTGAATCTTTGCTGCTTTGTGGTCGTTTTCTGCTGCTGCTTCTGTTTGGGTTCTTCTCCTCTGCAATCAGGTTTGGTTTTCCTTTCGATTCGATGGTTTCCGCTTCTGTTTTGAGAGGGCAGTTTTTCTGATTTTGGGGTCTCTCCTGTGAATTCAGTGGTGCACTGTGCGTCTCCTCTGCTGTGTTCTGTTCGTTGAGTTGCTGGTAGCGTGTGGACTGAATCAGCGCTTCGAATTCATGTAAGTGGGGGATGGAATCGGGGTTGTTTACTCACCCTCGGGGATTGATTTTAATCTCTGTGTCGTATCTGATTTCGTGTGTTGCTTGTGCGTTTTCTCATCGGTTTTGTGTTGTTGATCGTTTGGCTAAACCCCCGAGGGTACTGATTTACCATTCCGTGGATTTGGGTGAGTTTGGTATTGATTTTGGTTGGATTTCTGCGCGTTTGTTCGCTCTGGTTTTCGTCAGTTTCGCGCTGTCCGAACATCTGTCCGAACTTGAAGTTCGGACAGTGCATCGGGCGCGTTTTGTTTTTGAAGGTTTGAAGTGTCCGAACATCGGTCCGAACTTCAAAGTTCGGACCTGACGCTAGGATGGATTTTCGTAAAAGTTTCGACGTGTGTCCGAACTTGCAAGGTCGGACGCAAGTTCGGACACAAGGGTGATTCTGTTTCAAACTCTCGACTTACGTCCGAACTTCGATGTTCGGACGTAAGTTCGGACATTTGTATCTCCGCGACTTCTGATTCTCGGCCTCTGTCCGAACTTGCAAGGTCGGACGCAAGTTCGGACATGCCACTGTTGGGCATAACTTCTCCGTTTTAGCTCCGTTTTGAGTTCCGTTTGCGGGGTTGGATTCCCCTATCTGTGTACAAGCTTCCTATGCTGTTTATATGCATTTTTATGCACTTAAGATCTGTTTTGTGAGCTTTTGGTTTTGGGACCTAGTTACTTTGCTTCTGAGCCTTGGATAGTCGGGTCGGGCTGTCCCGTAGCATGCTGCGCAGGAATTCCTTCTGTTTATACTCCTTAGGGTCTCCCTTAGGACGTTATTTGACCGACGGGTCTGTTAGCTGTCTCTACGGCTTCTGTTGTGGGATCCTCGGATCCATAGGACCTTATGTGTGTCCTTCTGTTGTGTGTTAGCTTGTTTCTAGTGTCCCACCTTCTGTTTCTGTTCTGAAGTCCGACTGTGTTTTGAAGTGTTACTCCGTTCTGCTCTGCCTCTGTTTTGTGGTTTCATTCGTTCTATTATGTTGACTCCGCTATCCTTTCTGTTTATAAGTATTCTTCTGCTTCTGTTTTGAGTAGGCTTCCTTGAGGAAGTCTTCTGCTTGCTGGGCTGTTTAGCTCACCCCTTTACTTTGTTGCAGATTGAGCTCGTGGGATCTTCTCTCCTCGTCCCTTCTGGAGCTTGTTTATTTTATGTGCCTTTAGACTTTGTTTTCTTGCGCTTTGGACGCTTTAGTACTTTGTGTAGCCTTTGGGCCTTTCGCTTTGTATTTGACTTGTAAGCCTTTGGATCTTGTAAACTCTTTTGGTATTTATACAAGTTTCTTATTCGGTTTTGGGGTTCGTTTGCTTAGAGCCTTGCGACGTTAGGTAGTAGACTCGCGGCGTGTAACGGCCCTAACTCCTAGGCCGGTTTTGGGGTCGTTACATTTAGTGGTATCAGAGCCAGGTTGCTCGTTCTTTGGTGTCTGGGGTTTTGTCTGCATGTGTGGTGTCTGAAAGGTCTGCTGTTTGCTGCTTGTTGGTTTCTGATAAATTTTGATGTTGTATCTTCAGTATGCCTCCCCGACGTTCAGGACGTGGTGCAGCTGCAGGCGATGCTCCCCAGGGGGACATTGCAGAGATTGTGCAGCAGGTGGTGACCCAGGTGCTGCAGACTGTAGGGGCCACTGCTGGTCAGGCGGCAGGAGCCGGTAACGCGGGGGCAATAATGTGAAGGCGCTTCAGGAGTTTCTGAAGCTGAAGCCACCTTCCTTTGATGCTAGTGGCGACCCACAGGAGGCGAGCCACTGGATCACTGCCATTGAGGACCTTCTGCGGGTCATGGGATGTGAGGAGGATCAGAAAGTCGGATTTGCTACCTTCATGTTTCAGTCGGAGGCGAAGGAGTGGTGGAAGACGGTCGAAGGGAAGTACCCCCACCCATGGACATGGGAGCAGTTTAGGGGCTGCTTCAATCAGCAGTTCTATCCCGATGTCTTCAGGGATCAGAAGATTGTAGAGTATGGGAGGCTTCGCCAGACGAAGGAGATGTCAGTGGATGACTATGTGAGGAAGTTTATATCCCTCTTTCTAAGTTTGTGCCTGAGCCGGATGATAACCGGAAGGCTAGGAAGTTTGAGGCTGGGTTGAGGGGTGACATTCGAGCTGCTGTGGCACCTTTCGCCACAAGACTTTCAGGATGTGGCCGATGTGGCGTTGGTGGTGGAGTCTGAGCTGCAGGCTAGGCAGCGGTATGAGAAGAGGGACCAGAGGCCCGATAAGGGCAAGGACCAGAAGAGGAAGGGTCGTGTGGAGGAGCCCGAGAGGCGTGAGCAGACTTCTTCTCAGAAGAAGAAGTATAGGGAGACCGGGGTTCTTCTCATCAGCATCTCCTGCTGTGGAGAAGTGTGCGGAGTGTGACCGTTTCCATCCTGGGCGGGAGTGCTACAGGAAGTCCGGGGCGTGCTTCAAGTGTGGTTCGCTAGACCACCGCATTGCCCAGTGTCCACAGGCTAGAGGTGGAGGTAGCAGTGGCGGTTCTGAGGCCGAGGAGCTGGTTCAGGGTCCGGGCAGAAGACTGATCAGAAGAAGCCCCAGACCCAGGCTCGTGTGTACGCTCTAGCTGGTGAGCGAGACCGTGACTCAGGCCGAGTTGTGTCAGGTATTCTTCAGATCTCTTCTCAGCCAGTTTTCTGCTTGTTTGATTCAGGAGCTACCCACTCCTTTGTGTCTGCTGATTTAGTGGGTAGTCTCGGTTGTCTGCTGTGCCTTGTGATGTGGATTTGTGTATTTCTAGCCCGCTGAGTGGCGTACCTGCTTGTGTACTTGATTCTGTGTGTAAGTCGGTTCCGGTAGTGATTATGGATAGGAACTTGTCTGCTGATTTGATTCCTATGCGTATGTCTTGCTTCGATGTGATTTTGGGCATGGACTGGCTAGCAGAGCACCATGCCCATATAGATTGTGCAGCTAGGAGAGTTGTGTTTGATAGACCGGGTGAGACCCGTTTTGCTTTTGTGGGGAATTCCATTCCTTGTGCTCCTGTGTTGGTGTCTGCTATGCAGGCAGTCCGTTCCTTGAGGAAGGGCTGCCAGGGTTTTCTCTGCTTTGTACCTGAGGTTAAGGAGGGATCCCGGTTGGAGGAGATCCCCATTGTGTGTGAGTTTCCTGAGGTGTTCCAGGACGATGTGCCAGGACTACCACCTGATCGTGAGGTGGAGTTTTCTATTGAGTTAGCGCCAGGGACTCAGCCTATCTCTAAGGCTCCCTATCGCATGAGTCCGGCAGAGCTTAAGGAGCTGAAGGTGCAGCTGCAGGATCTTCTGGATAAGGGCTTCATTCGCCCTAGTGTGTCTCCATGGGGAGCACCTGTGTTGTTTGTGAAGAAGAAGGATGGCTCCTTCAGATTGTGCATCGACTACAGGGAATTGAATAAGGTTACCATCAAGAATCGGTATCCTCTTCCCCGCATTGATGATCTCTTTGACCAGTTAGCAGGGGCGACAGTCTTCTCGAAGATCGACTTGCGTTCTGGATATCATCAGCTGAAGATTAAGGCGAGGATGTGTCTAAGTCTGCATTTAGGACCCGGTATGGGCATTATGAGTTCTTGGTCATGCCTTTTGTTTGACCAATGCCCCGTCGTTCTTCATGGATATGATGAACAGAGTCTTCAAACCTTTCTTGGATTCTTTTGTAGTTGTGTTTATTGACGACATCTTGGTGTACTCCAAGAGTGCTGAGGAGCATGAGGAGCATCTGAGGATGGTTCTACAGACGTTGAAGGAGAAGGAGTTGTATGCTAAATTGAAGAAGTGAGTTCTGGTTGGATAGAGTGGTGTTTCTTGGCCACGTGGTTTCGAAGGATGGCATTTCTGTGGACCCGGAGAAGATTAAGGCAGTTATGGAGTGGGCGAAGCCCACTAGTGTGTCTGAGGTGCGCAGTTTTCTGGGATTGGCTGGGTATTATAGGAAGTTCGTGGAGGGCTTTTCTAAGATCGTATCTCCCTTGACTCGTCTTCTTAGGAAGGATGTCAAGTTTGACTGGAGTGAGGCGTGCCAGGAGAGCTTCCAGGAGTTGAAGAAGAGGTTGACTTCGGCTCCGATTTTGACGTTGCCTTCTGGGACAGAGGGCTTCGAGGTGTTCTGTGACGCTTCCCACAGAGGGTTGGGTGTGTTCTGATGCAGCAGGGAAAGGTGGTAGCGTATGGGTCACGACAGTTGAAGCCGTATGAGAAGAATTATCCTACCCATGACTTGGAGCTAGCTGCTGTGGTCTTCGCCTTGAAGATCTGGCGGCACTATTTGTATGGGGTGACGTGTAAGGTCTACACGGATCACAAGAGTCTCAAATATCTGTTCACGCAGAAGGAATTGAATTTGAGACAGCGGCGCTGGTTGGAGCTGTTACATGACTACGACCTGGAGATCCTCTACCATCCGGGTAGAGCGAATGTGGTGGCGTGATGCCTTGAGCCGTAGGGGTGCTCCTGGACTTGCTTGTTCGTTGTCAGGGGTTCAGAGGTCTGCTTTTGAGCTTCAGCGTATGGGGATTTGGGTTGTTCGGTCAGACCGTGCTGGGATGATTGCTTCGATTCAGGTCCAGTCTACTTTGATTGAGCGGATCAGAGAGGGTCAGAAGGCTGATGCTGAGTTGTGTAAGATCAGAGAGAAGTTGGCAGATGAGCAGGAGTCAGAGTTTTCTGTGTCCAGCGATGATTGTCTACGCTTCAGAGGCAGAGTTTGTGTGCCTAGTGGAGGCGACCTTAGGCGGGAGATTATGCAGGAGGCTCATGGAGCTCCTTATTCTGTGCACCCAGGAGGGGTGAAGATGTACCGGGACCTCTCGAGAGTCCTTTTGGTGGGCGAATATGAAGAGGGAGATTTCTGATTTTGTGGCTCGTTGCCAAACCTGTCAGCAGGTGAAGGCTGAGCATCAGCGACCTGCGGGTCTTCTGCAGCCTCTTCCCGTTCCTGAGTGGAAATGGGAGAGCGTTGGCATGGATTTTATTGTGGGGTTGCCTAGGACATCTTCTGGGTACGATGCGCTATGGGTGATTGTGGACCGGTTGACGAAGTCAGCTCATTTCTTCCTTGCTGTGAGGAAGACCTTCAGCCTTGAGCGCCTGGCTCGGCTGTATTTGATGAGATTGTGAGGTTGCACGGTGTGCCGGCGACGATCGTTCGGACAGAGATCCGAGATTTGTATCTCGCTTCTGGCGGAGCCTGCATAAGGCGTTAGGGACGAATTTGGCTTTCAGTTCGGCTTATCATCCTCAGACCGATGGGCAGACGGAGAGGACGAATCAGATTTGGAGGACATGTTGAGGGCTTGTGTGCTCGACTTCGGGGGCAGCTGGGATCAGCATGTGACATTGATTGAGTTCGCCTACAATAATAGTTTCCATCGAGTTGGGATGGCTCCATATGAGGCGTTGTATGGTAGGCGCTGTAGGTCTCCTATTTGTTGGGATGACCTGCGGGAGAGGGCGATTGTAGGTCCTGAGTTGGTGCAGGGAGCTGTGGACAAAGTTAAGACTATCAGGGAGCGTTTGTTGGTTGCCCAGAGCCGGCAGAAGAGTTATGCAGATCAGAGACGCCGTCCGCTTGAGTTTCAGGTGGGGACCACGTGTATACTGAAGATCTCTCCAGTTCGGGGTGTGGTTCGTTTTGGGAAGCGGGCAAGCTGAGTCCTCGGTTCGTAGGGCCTTTTGAGGTGCTTGGGAAGGTTGGGCCGTGGCTTACAGATTGGCATTGCCACCAGCTCTAGCAGGAGTGCATGACGTGTTCCATGTGTCGATGCTCAGGAAGTATCTACATGATCCTTCGCATGTGATTGACTATGGTCAGCTTCGACTCAGAGATGATTTCACTTATGAGGCAGTTCCGGTTCGTATTTTAGCACGGGATGTTCGTCGGCTCGTATAAGACCTTCCTTGCCTATGGTTAGGTGCAGTGGTCTGATCAGTCCGAGCGTGAGGTGACGTGGGAACTCGAGGAGGAAGTTGCGTGCTAAGTTCCCTCCCCTTTCGAGCAGCGAGGTATGTTGAATTTCGAGGATGAAATTCCTTTTAAGGGGGGAGGGATGTAATCTCCGTATTTTACGTTTTCAGATTTCATGAATTTCGGTTTCGGTTTATGTCATTACTTATGTTTGTGTGATGCTTGTTTAGTTGATGGGACGTTCGAGGTATTTAAATAAAAGACGGGGGCAAGGAGGTCGTTTCCCTTTCTTTATTTTGGTAAGTATTAATAAGGAAAAAGAGCCTCATTTGTTTTTCTCGCTCAGTTTTTCCCGATCAGTTTCAAGACGTGGTGTGTTCTTCTCTCGACAGTTTTCAGCATCCCTCTCCTCTCCTTCTTCTTTGAGTGCTAATTCCTGGTGCATTGCTGGTGCGTTGAGATCGAATTCCGGTTCTGTGTGATTGCTCTTCCTCTGCGGTGGTTCAGGTTTGGTTTCCCTTTCGGTTTTGGTGGTGTTCGCTTCTGTTTTGAGAGAGACAGGTTCTGATTGATTGGATTGTTTGCTGGCTGAATTCAGTGTCGTCTGGTGCATTTCCTCTGCTGCGTTCTGTTCGCTGAGTTGCTGGTAACGTCTGGCCGGATTCTGCGCTTCGAATTCAGTAAGTGGGGGATGGAATCGGGGGTAGTTTGCTCACCCTCGGGGACTGATTTTAATATCTGTTTCGTATCTGATTTCGTGTGTTGCTTGGTGTTTTCTCATTGGTTTTGCGTTGTTAATCGTTTGGCTAAACCCCGAGGGTACTGATTTACCATTCTGTGAGTTTTGTGTGAGTTATGGTGATTTTGGCTGATTTCTGCTCGTCTGATCGCTCTGGATTTCGTCAGTTTCGCGCTGTCCGAACGTCTGTCCGAACTTGTAAGTTCGGACAGTCATCGGGCGCGTTTTGTTTTTGAAGGTTTTGAAGTGTCCGAACATCGGTCCGAACTTCAAAGTTCGGACCTGACGCGAGGATGAATTTTCGTAAAAGTTTCGACGTGTGTCCGAACTTGCAAGGTCGGACGCAAGTTCGGACACGAAGATGGTTCTGGCTTTTAACTCTCGACTTACGTCCGAACTTGACGTTCGGACGTAAGTTCGGACATTGTATCTCCGCGACTTCTGACTCTCGACCTCTGTCCGAACTTGCAAGGTCGGACGCAAGTTCGGACATGCCACTGTTTTGACATAACTTCTCTGTTTTAGCTCCGTTTTGAGTTCCGTTTGCGGGGTTGGATTCCCCTATCTGTGTACAAGCTTCTTATGCTGTTTATATGCATTTATGCACTTAAGATCTGTTTTGTGAGCTTTTGGTTTTGGGACCTAGTTACTTTGCTTCTGAGCCTTGGATAGTCGGGTCGGGCTGTCCCGTAGCATGCTGCGCAGGAATTCCTTCTGTTTATACTCCTTAGGGTCTCCCTTAGGACGTTATTTGACCGACGGGTCTGTTAGCTGTCTCTACGGCTTCTGTTGTGGGATCCTCGGATCCATAGGACCTTATGTGAGTCCTTCTGTTGTGTTAGCTTGTTACTAGTGTCCCACTCTTCGTTTCTGATCTGAAAGTCCGACTGTTTTGAAGTGATATTCCGTTCTGCTCTGCCTCTGTTTTGTGGTTTCATTGTCTATTTATATTGACTCCGCTATCCTCTCTGTTTATAAGTATTCTTCTGCTTCTGTTTTGAGTGGGCTTCCTTGAGGAAGTCTTCTGCTTGCTGGGCTGTTTAGCTCACCCCTTTACTTTGTTGCAGATTGAGCTCGGGATCTTCTCTTCTCGTCCCCTTCTGGAGCTTGTTATTTTATGTTTAGACTTTGTTTGCTTGCGCTTTGGACGCTTTAGTACTTTGTGTAGCCTTCGGGCCTCTCTCTTTGTATTTGACTTATAATC
This sequence comes from Limonium bicolor, assembly GCA_023374045.1. Taxonomy (NCBI): domain Eukaryota; kingdom Viridiplantae; phylum Streptophyta; class Magnoliopsida; order Caryophyllales; family Plumbaginaceae; genus Limonium; species Limonium bicolor. The sequence continues at coordinate 125,834,467 of CM041782.1, forward strand.
ATTTGGATCTTGTAAACTCTTTTGGTATTTATACAAGTTTCTTATTCGGTTTTGGGATTCGTTTGCTTAGAGCCTTGCGACGTTAGGTAGTAGACTCACGGCGTGTAACGGCCCTAACTCCTAGGCCGGTTTCGGGGTCGTTACACCCCTTATCCCCTTTTCTGTTTATCTTAGCTCAGGAAGCGCTTTCGAGTTATCTTGATCAAGCTGAGACAGCTGGCCTTTTCTCTGGTATTAAAATCTCTACTACAAGTCCTTCTATAAGCCATCTTGCTTTTGCAGATGATCTGCTAGTTTGTGGGAAATGTTCTACCCAAAACTCTTCTTTCCTCAGAGATACTCTAGATGCCTTTCTTCTTTCCTCTTGGCACGTTATAAATTCCCAGAAATCTGATATTGTTTTCAGTCACAAGCTGAATTCCCTTTCAAAGGCTCAGACCTGTAACATCCTTAAGTATGAGGAATCTCAGTCCTTTCACAAGTATTTGGGTCTTCCGTCTGGCATGGGAAGAAACAAGAATCAGATTTTTAGTTACCTGGTGGAAGCTATTCGTAGGAGGGTAAACAGTTGGGGCAAACCTATGTCTCAAGCAGGGAGGACTGTCCTTGTCTCAAGTGTCCTTCAAGCTCTTCCTACGTATACAATGTCTTTGTTCCAGCTTCCGAAAGGCATTATTGATAAGATTAATTCTCTGTTAGCTTCCTTTTGGTGGGGTGGTACTCTTACGAAAAGAAGTATGCATTGGTTGAAATGGGAAGAGGTATGCAAAAGTAAGGAGTCTGGGGGTATGGGGTTTAGATCAGCTAGGGCTTTCAATAAAGCACTGCTAGCTAAACAGATGTGGCAAATTCTTAAGAACCCAAACTCTCTAGTTGCTAAGACTCTTAAAGGAATTTACTTTCCTTTCTCGGATTTTCGCCAGACTAAGAGGAAAAATTCAGATAGTCCTATTTGGACTTCTCTGGTTTCTTCTCTTGAGCTGCTTAAGAAAGGAGTGAGGAAACAGATTGAAGATGGGAAAGAGACTAGATTTTGGGAAGATCCATGGTTAGAAAGACCTTTCTCTTTTAGAGTTTATACACCCAGACCCATAGAGCATGAGAACTCTTTCGTGCATCAGTTTTGGGACTCTGTCAGACAGGAGTGGAATTTGGTTCTCCTTCAACGTTTGCTATGGGATATAGACATAGAAGAGATTAAGAAGATCAAAGTTATTTCTCAAGATTCTGATGCCTGGATCTGGCACCACACTAGGGATGGACTTTTTTCTGTTAAATCGGCTTATCAAATTGCTATTCAATCCAGTCTAGCCTTGTCTCCCTCTGTCAGTAAGCCTAACAGAAATCTGGAAAGAAAAATCAATAAGCTCAGTTGTAGCCCAAGAGCTAAGCTGATATATTGGAAGTTTAAAAGGAATATAGTGCCCTGTGTTGCTAATATTTCTAGATGAATAGGAGGTGAGTCCTCTTGCTGCTTCTGCGGTAAAACAGATACTATGTTCCATAGTTTCTTTGAATGTGGCATGGTTAGAAACTAGTGGGATGGTATCTTGAATCTGAATTTCAATTGCGTCCCAAATGATAATGAGATTCACGAATATATTTTTGCAGAAGTAGACAAATGGTCTAATGAGAAGTTAGAAAAAGTTATCAATACCATGTGGGTTGTCTATGATGCAAAAAACTCAGCAAGACATAATCTAGATCACTCGTGGATGGCTTTAATCGAAGCTAATCAAGCTTTTGTTACAGCAGTGAAGATAGGATTGGATAACAATACTTATAATTCACTACCTAAGTATGTGTGGTCCCCTCCTATGCAGGATGCGGTTAAAATCAACTGTGGGTTCAAGAAGAAAAGAGGATGCGCTATGGTTTTAGCAGGCTCTATAAGAAGACATGATGGAGGGTTGATGATGGCTTTCAACCAAAAAATGAAACCAACTTGCTCTGAAGTAGGAGCAGAGATTCAAGGAATGGTGTATGCAATGAAATGGGCTATTGAAAGAGGTTATCAGAAGATGGAATTGGATGTGGTTAATCAGGAAATCTATTCCTTTTTGAAGAACAGAAATCCTCAGAGATCTGCTCTTGTTCGAAATAGAAGCTGGGAACAGCTCCATTGTATGGCTCTTATTTGTAATATTACTATCCTGAACTTAGATAGTTCGGTGTTGAATTTTCCTATTAAGTTAATCGCTCTTATGTATAATAGTCTAGAGTGCTTTAAGGTTTGAGGGAGATAACATCCCCTACAAGATTACTAGTTCTTGTACTTTTGATATGGATGACTCTCAGTATGAATGAAAAGGGAAACAAGTTATGATAAAAAAAAGTAAAAAGAGGATGGGTTGAGATTGGGCCTCGTTAAAACCTCCCTAAGCAAAACCCAGTGGGAAAACGCCTAGGGAGGAAAAAGAGTGCCCACCGCATCCATTACAACTTATGAGCCCTTCTAGGTGCTATCACCAAGCCAACAACAAAAAGACTTAGAGGGTACGGACTGCACAAACATCACACATTGGCCCCTGAATAAAACTGAGAACAAAACATGCAGCCACCTACACTTCCACCCCATTAGATAAAAAGAGAAAATCTACCATTCAAATTACGCTATCATGGCCTCCTAACAGTGCGCACCGGCCCAACAAAACGCTCCAAGTCCTCCACGGCCCACTAAGGCTTAACCAAAAAACCTTGAGATAATTACTTTCTTTGTGTCTCGTGCATCTCTATCTGAGACTTAATATGGCTGAGGATGTTAGCCTTAGTTAGACTAGGATTAGGGACTTGGCACCCCAATTTTATTAACAGATCAACGCATTCTTCTGCTTCTTTTTCTGGGTTGATGATTTTTCCCATCTCATCCCTCGCTGGGATGTCTTTGCTGGGGCTCGATGATGGTGATGTATTATGCCCAAGCTCAACTGCTAGATTAAGGTCATCTTTGTTAACCGGATGTTTACTAGTGTTGCAGTCTGCCCACTCCTTTTGGCCCGAGACAAAAGAAGTTCCCCGCTGTGCCCATGGGCTTAAACTCCCTTCTCGAAAAGAAGTCTGTGAAGTCTGTGAAGCATCTTCCACGGATAACTGGTTCCCCTGAGCCCCAAAGTTTGGGCCCACATCCGACACTATTGGGCTTTTGTCGATCCCACAACGATCCGACATTTGCTGCCTCGGTGACTCTTGGAAGAACGTATCTGGAATAATTACACATTCTCCTCTATCTCTGCATGGGCCTGCTGTGTCAGGGAGCTAAAGGGATCGACAACACTACTGCGCCCATTGCCAACCGATCTGTCATTTTGGGCCGCATCACCCTGCTGATCGAGGACAATTTCCGAGAATAATGGGGCGTTACTACTTTCCACGTGGACGGGATTCTGTGCAACAACAGTTGCTGAGTCTTTATGCAACACATGGCCCAAAGCAACATTGTTGAGGGGCCTTTATTATTTGTTCCCTGACGCTCATCATTCCGTACATACAGAGGCATGCTTAAAGGAGACACAACTGCTGACCCTTGGGATTCGAATTGTGCGCTTTTTCCAGAGGCGGCTTTTCCTCCATCGCCGACCGAAAACCTTTCCCCTTCTATATTAATGGCATCATTCCCGTTAACATTAATATCAGTTATAGGAACCGTCTCGATTTCCACATCACTAGATGCGACTTTATGTGGCCTTTGCTGTTCGATCTGAAAATTGCCATTTGAACTAGAAGCGCAAGAATTGTGACTAATCTGCTCCTCACCTTTATGCAGTAGCAGCTGGTCACCATTTTTTGAATTATGTTGACTTTGTGGATCGTTGTCTCTCGTTAGCTGGATGATACTCTTAGAGGGGTCTTTGTCCATGTGATGAATAGCCTGACCATCGACTTCAACTATGCTCACCGGGAACCGCTGGTCCTCAACTTTGACAATGATCTTCAAGTTTATCATTTGGAGTGTGGTCGTCTTAATTCGGATTCCCACCTCAGCATTTTCCATAGAAATGTTGTCATCGTCTTCAATCCTGATAACCTCCCCAATTGTTTGTGCGATTTTTTGCACGTTAGCCCTATTCCAGGCATGCAGAGGGATGCCTCGGATAATTACCCAGGCTTTGCGTTTTTCAACCTGATCATGAACCGTCCATCGACGAATATCTATGTCCCCTCGACCCTTCCCTTTTCTTGCGCCGTTGATGTTAGGCCAACGATCATGCATTAGGTTCAGAGCATTTTGGGCAGTCATCTCTTCTTGGATGGTGGCAACAATGACGCATCTCTCCAGGCACGTTTTCATCTCAGCATCCGCCTTGATGTTTAATGAAAGTCTAGAAAGTGCTGAACTTTTCTCTCTACTACTCCCGTTTCTCCTTGTTCTCCAGTATTCGTTAGCTCCACCTAACTTCTCTGATCTTACTTCAGACCTCGATATGCTCCTTTCTCCTCTATCCTTAGGACCTTGATATTCCAATCTACCCAGAGTTTACTCCCGTTAATTGCCCAGCCTTTAATACCTTCTATCACTCTTCCTGCATCTTTAACATGCCTAACATCCACAAAGGCCAAAGCTTTATGGGACCATTTTCTCACCTTTCTACATATGTAGATGCGAGTCCAACTGGCGAATCTGTTGACTATTTTCCCCAGTTGATATTCGGACACATTACGTGTAACACCCCTCTCCTTAAACACGTAATAATCTCTCTCGTAGCAATAAATAAAACGTCTTACAGCGGAAGAACTAATAACAATAACAATACTCACTCGGGTGTCACCGGCCATTACTCGCCCATGCGAGCAACGAAGCCAAACTATATCCAACAACTAACATAAACAAACTGCTAACCGCTGTGATAACGAGATAACTCCTATACATCATACTAAGTCCATAAACCAAAAACATCGACAAGTGAGCGTCTACCCAATCCCAAATATACATAACTGTACCATAATACATTTACCAGTCTGACATCGTTTACAATAAACTCCCTGTGTGGTAATTAAAATAAACTCTAATTACCCTGTTCCCGCACTTCGGCTTCGACAATAATCAACAACCTGCATAATGGTGTAGTATCAACAATAAATGCTGAGTATGCCGGGGCTAGACCCTAATGGTCACTTAGTCATTTTAACCATCTTATTATTAGATTGGTTTCATGCTTTACCATTTTACAGATATAATCAATACTGTAATAAACATGTATAATATACATAATCCTCCATCCAAACATTCATAACACTCAACCATCCATCCAATTCAAACAGTCATAAAATATCACAAACAACAATTGTATATCGAACGTATCGAATAATAATACTGAATAAACGCCATAGCGAACACCATCCTTTGTTAATTCAATTTGGCCTTTAAGGCCCCATCCATCCAAACCATGTTAATTAAATACCAGTTGGGCGTCATGTTAAAACAACCCGATAACCTCACCATGGACAGTAGTCCTCCCGTACACACAAAGGTGCTCATTTCGCCAGAGGTCCGGAGGCCCCTGACTATTCTCTTTTGTCTCGTAAGACGTCTATATAAAAGGCCGTAGCCACCTGACCCACGATCCAAATAGGGCTCGTTGGGTATAAACCTGGAGCGGAACTGAAATACCCCGTAATTAAAAATAGTGATTAATTAGGCTAATGAATATTTTAGAAGCTTAATTAAGTATAAATAATCATGAGGGAACAAATCCCGAAGAAAACGGATCCTTAAAACGGATTAAAAACACTAACGAACCTTAAAGCGCGTTTTTCGAGGAAACCGGGAAAACGTGACTTTAAGCGGGTCAAATAGACTCGTAACAATTTTGGTCAACTAATTAATCATTAAAAATATTTGTGAAACTTTAGAACCAATAAAATCAAGAAAACAAGAAAATAGTAAAAACTGTCAGATACGGGAAGTTGTGGGGTAGAAACACAAATAACGCAAACTTATGTGTCCACTTTTAAAATAAAAATGTAAACTGTGTGTGTGTGTGCTGTGTGGGCTGGTCCGATTTTTTTTCCCCCTCACACACTCACCTATCCCTTCTTATTTGCAAAACAACAAAAGCAATAAAGTAACCCCCACCCTGACTTTTACTCTCTCTCCTCTATTCTACTCTCTCACTCACGTACTCACCTCCTTCCTCCTCTCTATTTTCTTCCTTCTCAACCGATGGCAATGGAGATTTGAGCTCCCTCACAAAATACTCACTTCTCTCCTCTTGTTAACCCATCAAACCTTCTCCAAAAATTACAAAACTAGTACCATTGGAATCCTCTCATCAAGGAGAGTATTTCCCTCCTTTCAAAATTCGAAAACAACAACTTTCATCTCCATGGGTGTGTAGAATTTGGAGCTTCAAGACCACCATTGGAACCACCTCCTTCTCCTTGTTATTTTGAGGTAAAAATCTTCTTGAAACCTCACTGTTTTTCTAGCCTTGTGGGCAAAACAAAAATCTAGCTAAAACTCTTGTTTGCTCCTTTTGTACCCAGCCGATTTTGGCCTCTTTGAAGGAGTAGAAATATTGTTCTTGAGCCATTCCAAGCTTCACTCATACCCTTGGAAGGTAATATATTTCTAAACCCTGAAACTTACATTAAAAGCTTAGAGAGGGTTAGGGTTAGTTTTGTATTGAATGGTGTATATGTGAATGGGTTGTAGTGTTAGAGAATTGGGTTACAACCGGTGGAAAGAGAGAGGAGAAAGAGGAAGGGAAGAAGAAAGAAGGAGAAAGGAAACTAGAAGAAGAAACAAGGTAATTACACTCACCTTTGTATAGTCTTGTGTATATGTATGTAACAGATTTTTAGGAGTTAAAATGGGTATTGTAATATGGTAATGAACAATAGTGTAATGTGGAAGAAGAATTGAATTGTGTTGAAGCTTTAAAAGACATGTAAAACTTGGGTAAACATAGTTGGGAATTGAATGTAGTGTGCAGGAATTTGTAGGAGTGTTTTGTGTTTGGTATTTGTGTATGAGAGTTTGTATATTGGTGATTGATGAAAACAGGTGAGATGGATAAAAATGTGTGTGAAAAAAATGTGGTGAGAGTATAAAAATATAGGGGAGACTATGGCAAAATTTACCTAGAACCTAAGACACTTAATGAGCTAGAAACTGAGTGAAAGAGGGATGTTTGTAACAGATTTTGGATTGAGCTAATTGAGGGTAGATTGGGAGAGATAGTTAAGGTATTATAATGCATTAGGAGTGTTAGAAATGACATTAGAAGAGGGAGCTATAGATGGGGAGAGTAAGTGTTAAAATCTGTAGCAAGAAAATGCATTAAGGGAAGAAACAATGTGAGTGTTGTGTTGAAACTTGGAAAATTGTGTGTATAACTTAGTATAGAATTGTGTAATGAATTAAGGAATGAAATAACATGATTTAGAGTGTTTAATTAGTACTAAAACATGTTAGGATGTATGTAGGAAGATTGGGGAAGAAGTGGGTGAAACTGGGAAAGAAAAAATAAGGTCTGTAGCATATTCTGCTACCGACCGACCCAGAGACTGGATCGGTCGGTGGGTCGGTCGAGGCTTAAGTAACGAGAATAAATCATTCTGGAACGGACCGACCCAGGAGCCGTGAGTCGGTCGTGGGTCGGTCGGACCAAAATTCCCTGTCGTCGAAGTTTCTGACTTCGACCGACCCAGAGGTGGGTCGGTCGGAGCTTGGACAACGGGACTGAAACGCACTGGGATGGACCGACCCAGAGGTGAATGGGTCGATCGGAATAGTTCTGGGTCAGTCGGAGAAATTTCAAAGAACGTAAACCTACTGGAAGGGACCGACCCAGGGCATGGGTCGGACGGTGGGTCGGACGACCGATAACTTACAAAAAAAAAACTATATGATAAACTAGTATATATATATATATATATATATATATATATATATATATATATACCCACCTATACATAGGTACATATATATATATATGTAACTACACCTTTGTTAAGTAATGAAAAGTAAGTAAATAATGTGTAAGTGTAAGAATTCAAAGACTTAGTAAGTATGAATTAGGAAATGTATGAGTAGTCGAGTTAAGTTAATGATAGTTAGATTAATCACTCGATTGCATGTATATCATAGGATTTGATTTGTGAACACCGGAGGAACGTTGGGACACAAGTACAACGGTGAACGGTATGAATTCCTCATGCCCCGTATGCTATCTTGGTTACTCTGATTTGTGTGGTGTGTGCTAATTGATCACCAATAAATGCACGAATCGGAGTTATTATGCTTACTTGTGAATATGTAGTGCTGTATGTGGTGAATATCTTCTTTAAATCTTAGTTTGTATAATTCATGAAATGTATGGATGATAATGAATGTGTGTATGTATGATATATTGTATTGTGACCGAATGTGTTTGAGATTGGACTTCTAACTGATTCCTAACAAGCTAACCAATCTAACTTAAATTGGTAATTAAATTGGAATGAGTAGAAGTCCGATATAGTTTCGGCCACGCGTGAGGATGCGGAGACACAAGAGGTTAGATCCAAGTCCTGACTCTTAAACTGGTCCGCGACCCAAATCCCTTAAATGGGTAGCATCCCGGATTGGTGAGTCAAGTAAATCCCGGTGGTGGGACGGTGTAGTCCCCGGGCCGGAGGTCATACCGACTTAACTTGAGTATGAGTAAGTAAGTAAGAATGAGTAAGTAAGTAAATGAAAGTAAGCAAGTAAAGTAGGAACTAGTAATATGTAATGAGTACAAGAGTAATAAGCATTCCGATTAACCCGGATGCGTAATTTGGCTAACACGGTGAAGGTAAGTAAGTGTGTGCTGTTATATTGCCATCTTGGGTTGTCTAATGTATTGTATTTGAATGTATGTTGTATGCAAAGCATGTATGTATGTTAAAAATGAACCGCATGCCTATTCGACCTTAATTAGTCGGCGTGCCCTAGCTAGCACACGGTATATGCGGAATTTATGCGCAGCTTTTGCTGAGCCCCTTGGGGCGATGTTTTTACTACACGCAGGTACACGAGAAGGGTGAAGATGATGAAGACTTAGATTGATTTCTTTTGTCTGTAAACAATGAATTATGAATGGTGTACTAAGTAGTACACGACTGTAGATTTTTGTTAGCCGGTGTACCATGGGGTACACCCTTTTGGATTGTGAAAGAATGTTAGGATGGTGAATTGGTATAGATGAGTAGTTGTTCTAAACTCATTCATTTTTTTTGGAAACTAGTGGAAGGATGTAATTGAATACACTTAAATACTCGGTAATCCATTAATGTAAGCGAATGGTATTTTGTATTCAGTAAGCAATGTTTTAGTAGCTCGGTATACTTAGGCATCAGACCATCACTGTAAGTAGTATAAGCCTAGCTAGCCGTATGGGCGGTTAGCGGCGTTGTATCACCCGCCGTAGTAAGTAGTATTTCCGCTGCGAGTAGCTTTGATTATTGGGATGATTGGACGGTAAGCATAGGATAAGCGTAGGGGTGTTACAAAAAGTGGTATTAGAGCGTAATTACGCTCTGATGTCCATAGTTACCGAGCATAGGGATTACCAAGTTAGGATTTCAACCGTCTTAAGACGGATACTTAGAAACCTAACTAGGAACTACCATTGTTAACAACGGATACCCTTAACGTTCTTATGAACGATACCTTGCTTAAATACCAAGACCCTTAGGTCATATCTTGCAAAGCCTAATGTAAATGTTGACTGTTCAGATGTCAGGACGAGGCCGAGGCCGAGGAAGAGGCAAAGCCTCTGAAGGACCTGGCACGCAGACGATAGCAGAGATCGTCGCCGCCACGGTAGCGCAAATGCTACCACAAGTAATCACCGTGATGCAACACAACTCAGCAAAACCAACAGAACCAATGGGACCAATCCCTCCCCCTCCACCCGCGAATCCAACTGTAAAAGCTGTAGCGGAACTACTCCCTCCCTGCTGTAGGGGTGAGAGTGATCCGGTTAAGCTAGAAGCCTATTCTCCGAGATGGAGACGGCGTTTGAAAACCTCGAAGCTCCTGCTGGAGTTCGAGTTAGAGTTGCAGCATACTATCTGAAAGATGCAGCCATGGATTGTGGAAGCTAGTCATCATGAGCACGTCAACGACCCCACCTTCGATTGGGAGTCCTTTGCCTCTCTCCTCCGTTCCAAATACTACCCACATGTGAAACCAGAAAGGCTTAGAGCTGGATGCCTTGAAAATGAAGAAAGGATGTCTGTCGATGAGTACTACAAACCTTCACTTCTATCCTCGTCTTCTACCCGACCTAGGTATACCGGCCAGTGTTGGGTCGATCGCTTCTATGGCGGCCTGAGCCATCGCCTTCGGTTGGTATGGGCTGATACCAGGTTTACCCCTTCAGGTAAAAAATCGGTTTAACCCTTAGTATCATTTCAATTCCTTGAATTCCTTAATACTTTACTTCTACCTTTATCTCTTTAAATAAATCCCGGCTAATACCTGACCTTCAGGAGTGTTATCAACGCGGCTTCTCGCGTTGAGATCACTTGCCAACTTCGGGATGAAGAAACCGCGCTAAAGCGCAAGGCTAACAGTAAGAACACCAGTTCTAAGGAGCAAACCAAGGAAAAGCTGGAAAAAGAGAAGGGGAAAGTTCTCAATCAACCCAAGAACTTCCCAAGTGAACCAGTGCCCATGCTGAGCAGGGCAAACTAGTGAGCTTCTTCAACTTGGTTCATCTGCATCGGGGCTGCGAAGCCACTGAGATCACACCCACCTAAGGGTAAACTTCTACTCCTATCCATATTCGTACAAGTATAATATCTAGTAATCACGCACCAAGGTGCTAACTCTCTAAACCTTAGGTTCTGCTCCGGTTTCACCAAAAAAAACTTCTCTGACGGCCGCACTTATGTTGCCGAAAGTGCACCAAGACATTCCCGGCAAGGACTGCTATGGGAGAGAAATCAAGTGCTACAACTGCCAGAAACCGGGACATATATCCAATAAATGCCCAGAGAATGCCAAGCCAAAAGGAAACTTCCAAAGCTACAAGTAGAGGGAAGGCAAGGAGGTTGCATCTGGCGATGCACCGACCCAGCAGGCACCACAGGGACAGGGATCCCGGGGTCCTCATAGGGGTGCACCTCAGAGGCAGCCTGCCTTGCATATCATAGACCGAGATGGGTCCGGTTCTAAGTCCGGCCCAGGTAATTAATCTAAACCTTGGGTCCTTGAGAAGCATGACTAAGTATTGAAGTAATTGTTTGAGTGATGCATGAGTAAATGAATAGAAGTGTGTATTGAGCATGAAATGAAATAGTGAAACTAGTACTCACCGTAGATGAAACTTATAACCATAGGAAGCTTTAGTATCTGCTATCCGATACTGGTAACCGGAAATCAAGAAGAGATCGACATCACCAATCACACACTACTCCAGTGAGCAGTGTCAGGTCATCCGACCAGTATGATTTATTAGGGGATACCTGACACCGAAGCCTATATTTCAATCATTCGATGATGCAATGGAACTAGGAACGGGTCAAGGGATTTTATACACCCTAATTCCCGGTGGTAGCTAAAGATGAAGCTGAAGATGATGTGCTTGGGAAAGGATGAATCCTTATACAAGACATACCAGAGACACGAACACAAGATGGAGCCACGCCACTGACAATACCTCTAGAATTTCAGACAATTGTCACACAGGTAGAACTTGCACAACAATGTGAACATGATCCGATTCCCGCCTTGCAAGTGACCTTTGTATCGTCAACTTCTACGAGAAAGAAGGAAAACTTGGTTACACACCAAGACAAGGACGAGACAGCGGAATCTCTTGAACAAGAGTGCCCGTAGTGTCTTGGTCCATTGGTGATGACGCCCGTATTTTTGTATAGCAGCAGAAGTGTGTGGACCTCGCAGAAAATTGGTATTGAGATCAGGAGATGTCCTAATCATGGGTGGAAATCTAGGATGCTTATCATGGGGATCAATAAGATCAAGTGAATACGGCACCACCCCTCAATAATCAATGGCACCACATGAAACCAGGATGCCTAAACCTTACCTTAGGAAGTATTAAATTCATAGTATCATGTAATGTATTAGTAACGTGTATTAGAGACACGGAATGTATATGGTTGGTTTATCAATAAGAGCAGTGTTGACTTAAATTCCACTTGTGTCATCTCAATACGTACGAAATTGTGAATCCATAGGTTGTGGACTCGGTACCGAAGGCAACCTGAGTATCGTCACCGAAGCACAAGCCGGCAGAAGCGGCACCATCTTAACGGGAACATTCCCAGTGAACGGCATTGAAGCAATGTGTTATCGACTCTGACGCCTTTCACACCTTCGTATCACACCATCGTTTGTGAAGAGGTTGAAGCTAGATGGGATGAGCTACCGAATTTTATGTTACTCTTCCTCATCGAAGGAGCGAGTAAAGTGCACCAAGTACTATCTCAGCCACCACATCAAAATCAAAAAACAAAGCGTTTCCCATTTCCTTCATCGAGTTTAATGGATTTGGGATTCGACTTGATAATTAGAATGAATTGGTTGGAGCGGCACAAGGGTAGAATCCTCTGCGCCGAGCATCGATGCTGCTCTCAAGAGTCCTTCTGGGTTTACTGTATCTTACCGCCATAGACCGAGAGAGCCTTCGACCACACTCATATCTGCTATGGCCATGTACCGGAGCTCAGAAAGGAAAAGAAGTATATTTGTGTTATGTACAAGACCTGGAGCGAGATCCAGAGTTCATGATGTACCGATAGTATCTGAATTCCCTGATGTATTCCTAAGGAGCTACCGGTATGCCACCACAGAGAGCAGTGGAATTTGAAATGGACCTTTGCAGGTTCGGTCCCATCGCTAGGGCACCGTACCGTTGGCACCTGCTGAAATGACAGAGTTGAAAGAGTAACTACGCTAGACCTACTTGACAAAGGGTTTATACGCCGAGCGTATCACCCTGGGAGCACCGGTCCTCTTGTGTGAAGAAGAAGGATGGTAGTCTCCGACTTTGTATTGACTACCGCGAGCTGAATGCGGTTACAGTCAAGAATAAAATACCATTGCCACACATCGACGATCTATTCGACCAGCTGAAAGGAGCCTCAGTCTTCTCCAATATCGACCTCCGTTCTGGGGTATCATCAGATTGCTATCAAGAGGCAAGATATTGAGAAAACGGCATTCCGTACCAGAATATGGCCACTACGAATCACCGTCATGCCATTCGGTTTGTCAAACGCACCGGAAAAATTCATGGACCTCATGAATCGTCTATTCAGTGAGCAGTTGGACACTTCAGTTGTTGTCTTCATTGATGACATCCTTGTATACTCAAAATCAGCAGAGGAACATGAAAATTCACTTGAGGAAATACTGAGACACACGCGAGAACAGCTGTATGCGAAGTTTCTCCAAGTGCGAGTTCTGGCTAGATCAGGTATCATTCCTCGGTCATGTCATCTCGAGCGCAGGTATCTCAGTTGACCCTTCTAAGATTGAAGCTGTACGTTCATGGCCTAGACCCAGGACTGTTACCGACATTAGGAGCTTTCTTTTACTACCAGAGATTCGTAAAGGACTTCTCGAAGTCGCTAAGCCCATGACTACATTGATAAGAAGATGCAACCGTTTTGTATGGACAGAAAGTGCGAAGTATCATTTCAGAGCCTTAAGGACTCATTGACCTCAGCGCCCATCCTTACTCTTCCAGAGGGCACAGAGGGATTTGAGGTATATTGTGATGCATCAGGCAAAGGAATGGGATGCGTAACTCATGCAGCATGGCAAGGTTGTAGCTTACGCCTCCGCCAGCTGAAAACGATGAGGAGAATTACCCGCTCACTCAGACTTAGAGTAGGAGCCATTGTCTTGCATTGAATATATGGGAGACACTATCTCTATGGGGTAAGCATCACCATCTACTCCGACCACAAGAGCTTCAGTATGTATTCACACAGAAGAACTGAATTTGAGACAGAGAAGATGGATGGAGTTTTTTCTATACTACGACATCGACCTACGGTATAAGGAAGGGAAGGCAAACATTGTAGCCGACGCCCTGAGCCGTCGAGCACACTCGCTCCATTCGCTACTCGCTTCTTCTTTCTTGGTTTACGAGGTGCGAGCTCAATTGAGCGACCCTTACCTAACCGAAATCAGACAAAAGATGAAAATGATACATGTGAGAAGAAAAAGTATGACTTCAAGCTACATGAAGATGGTTTTGATTCTGTTGAATGGCAGGCTATGCATCCCCCGAAGCAATGCTGTTATACCCAAAATTTTGACCCCCCTGGTTAGGGTCTGCAAGGTTTTGGTGTCGTGAGGGATATTTGATCGGGTAATGAGGGATTCCGGCTCGATTGGCGTGTTCCAGGTCCTGAGGAGCAGTTTCGTAATTGTCAGGGGCGTTTTCGTAATTTTTAAGGCTTTTGGGATCTCCTATAGCTTTCTCTCTCCTCCAAAGGGTGCCCAAATCATCTCGAAATGCTTTGATATTTTTAACCCATGATAGAGGATGACATTTAAGCATAATGGCGTTGGAATTTTTGATTTTTCGAATTTCCAATAATTTTCTAGCAATTTCTGACTGAATCTGACGAGAAATCAATTTAAAATGCTCCAGCATTTAAAAAATCGTTTCCACCTCGAAAATTCATAATATTCATCTTGACATGTGGTTACAATTTCATAGCACAATTCCTTTGGGAAGTTACTTAGTTTAAAATATCGAAAAATCTTACTTTTACTAGATTCTCTTATCTTTCAGAAAGTCTATATAAGGGTATCGGTTTTTGATAATGAGCACCTCACATACTGAAGAACCCTAAGAGTCGAAAACACGGCCTCCTCTCTCTCTCTCAACGTTTTTCCAACACCCGGCCGACCCAATCATACTAAAATCCCCCGAATCACCATCTAAACACGTTTTCCATCCATCCCCAAAGCAACCAATAATCATCAAACCTCACAAAAACCCTCTAAAACGTGAAGACAGCAAGAACACAACAACCAGAAGCTTGGGTCGAAATCCTCTCGGGTCTGCCATCAACGGAGCACTCGACGAATCCCGGTGTGAAGAAACGTTGTGAATCCGAAGGTAAACAGTAGAAACTCCCCTTCCCTGATGCACAACGTATTATCTGTCCTTGCCTCAAATTTGGGCTCAAACTAACCTTCGTACGCTTCTGTATGCTGTTTATTCAAGCTTCTGTCCAATAACTTGGTTTACCAAGTTTCGTGCATAATTCGAATTCAAATTGAGAACTTTCGACCACTAACGTATTGTACATCTTTCAGGCTAACGCACCCATAAAATTTGAGCCCAAAACACCTTCGGGAACAGCCTCAAAGCCGCCGTCCGAGGGCTGTCCGCACCCACGGACCGTCGTGTCCGGGTCCCGGACTCCCTGTCCGTAAGCCTCGACACCCACGGACGGCGGCGGGTTTTAAAAATTTCAAATTTAGGTTTTTTCTAAATTGTCCGGCCCACGGACATCCTGTCCGTGGCCCCGACTTTGCAAATTTTGTTTTCCTTTAATTTCGACTTTTCTGTATATTAGGTTAACTGGGGCCGTGGTCTCGGACGTTTGGTCCGTGGCTACGGACGTAGCACATTTGACCTAATTCTGCCTCCGAAACCCAGTTTAGGTAGCTTTAATTTCACTTTAATTTCTGTCAAAAATGCTAAAAAACACAAAAAAAACAGAAGCTCGCGCACTTAGGTTAAAACGACTTGTAATAAGCCGTAAATAAACCAAGTAGAGAAAAACGACCTAGGAAGGGTAATGAAATATTGAACCTAATTAAGTCGAATATCAAGCCCCCGAACCCGAACTCTCCTTTCCTAATTTGATCTATGGTTAAATTAGGTGGCGACTCATAATAGGTTCCAGTGAGCTAGCTTAGGTCTTAATAATTATTGTTATATGACATAGTTTAATCTTAGGTTATAAGTGACCTAAAACCCGTTTAGATCCTAATCACCTTTAATCAACATAGGGTAGGGTTTAAAATCGAGGCTCCAGACTGGCGACTCTGCTGGGGACAAACTCTTATATTAACTTGTTTATTTTAAGAAAGAGGGCTTAACTCGAAAAATGTTATTTATGCTTTAATTACTTTGTTTGTTTTACTTTTTTGGTGCACTTTAATTTTCTGCACCTTTACCTCATATGATTAGCGAGGGTCCACCTAAACCAATTTCACCCCGGGACCCGTTTGGGGTCCCCTGTCTGGGACTCACACCTTTTAGGTGATGTGAATAAGCGGGGGAAAAGAGGAGGATGTCGTCTAACCACATCCCCTTAATACCTGGGCCTTAGCCCCAAGCGTTTCCCTGGCAGTGTCCTTACCTAGCCCATTGTTTGGTCGGTCAAAGACCCTGGCCGCAGACGCAACACCTTCAGTGATTGAAAAAAGTGGGGAAGCCCAAGAGAATCGCGTGCAAGCCCTATTCCTTTGTGGCGACCTGGGCCAAGCCCAAGCACCTCTCCGGATCGATCCATACCCAAATTGATTTAACCGTCAAGTGAGGACATGTTGAATTTGTGTGGGCCTTGTTTGCTTGTATGATCGGCCCACTACCCAGCCTAGTAGATATGATAGAACTTCTCCTACATCAACCCGCCCAACGCGAATTGGCAGCTCTATTTGTTTGCGGCCCAGAGGCCCTGTTTGGTTTCAACATGTGAGTCGTTCGGGCTTCGGCCCAAAAGCCTAGACTTAGGTGATTTCTCTTCTGGCCCATTTTGAATTATCCAATTAGTTCTAGCCCATAAAAAGGAATCCACCTGAACTTGAAATACTCACAAGTCCTGAAAATAAAATCTTTTTCGGCTTAGCAACCATCTTCTCTGGCCCAAAGAAAGTTAGGCCCATTCGTGATTTAGGGATCGTTCCAGCCCATGTTCTTTATTTCAGGCGCCCAAACACATTTCGGCCCAAGGGCTCATTCTGAGTCTAGGAAAACTCTTCACTCGGGCTCTGACCCAAAATCCTAGATCTAGGTGCCATTTTTTTAGGCCCAACCAAACCACTCGGCCCAATTCCAGTTCATATCTAGAGCAATCAGTCCGGCCCGAGTACCACACTCATGACTCATTTTCATCTAGGCCCATAGACTAGTTCATAAGTTTTGGCCCATGAGCTTCGCTCTCAGTCCAGAATTTCAGCCCATAAACATTTGAATCCAAGATAGTTTTGGCATAATTCATTCATTCATTTTCCGGCTTCAAGGCCCAACAAGAACACCAAAAATAAATAAGTCATCACGTCATTTTCAAACCCGCATCCACTATCTTGATCACATACATCCCATGTGTCTCACCACCTCCCCCTCTCCACATGAAACTCATTCTTGCGCGGGAATATCTCACCTCCTTGTCGGCTTCCCTTCCACCACTTGTCCCTCTCGATAGAAAGTTTCACCGTACACTGAAAGCATCCCACTAACATGCTGCTTTCATCACTACATCAACTCCACCACCAAACAGCAAGACTTCATCGCCACGTACCACCACCACATACAGCCACCTCCAACGAATAACCTGGGTATTCAAAAGGCTTGTCAAAAAAAAAACCCCACAATATACTGGGGGCATCTGAGTTAAGGGTCGATAATGTTATTTCATTGATTTAAAGCGCGTGAACAAGTCTCTGGGTGAACATTTCGCGAGAGTGCCTTGAGCGGTAAACCATGAGTGAAAGAGCATGTCATTTTTACGTGACTCTAGAGAGATCACATTCAAAGGTAAGGAAAACGGCATAACTCCGACCGAAGGACACTTTGTAAATTTACGCTTAAACCTGTGAAAAGTAACAAAGAACGGATACACACTATTAGGGAGACGAAGCACCTAGGTACACAGCACACACACAGCCAAAAGCTTGTGACCCTGACATTACACCCTAGGCACCCCCGCTGAGCTTTTCGTATACGTTCCCCTTTTACAACACTACAACTCCACAAACAAGCCAGCCAATGATGAATGACCGACCCGGTGACCAAAGGAAGCAGGAGCCCGACTTCCGAACAGCAACTTCACAAGTCCAAGAAGCAAACCGCTACCGCGAGCTGACGAAATGATCCCAAATGGTCCCAAAGTGACACACAGGATCCAAACGAGCTAGCATCAAAAACAGCTCTCAAAGTTCAAAACCGGGAAACACAAGAGCCCCGAAGAAAAAATTCAAAGAAAGGCGAACCTGAAAAGCCTCGAGAAATCCAAAATCAGAAGAAGATAGAAGTGTGCAAGGAACAACCCAAAGTTCCAAGTCCCAAGTTCACAGCGAATCATCACGAAGTTAGCCAAACGACTTCAATACAAAGAAGGCAAGTCCGAGAGACGGTGCAAGTTGCAGCTTTGGTCACCCTTATAGCTCCACATATCATAAACACTCCTCCATTGTCCTGTTTTCATTCATCACACCCCATAACCACGATATAAGCTTAAAAGACTTCCGACCTAGTAGTTTGTATCCAATCACGTGAAAGTAACAGGTTGAACGCGTAAATCTAACAA
Source organism: Limonium bicolor (assembly GCA_023374045.1). NCBI lineage: Eukaryota > Viridiplantae > Streptophyta > Magnoliopsida > Caryophyllales > Plumbaginaceae > Limonium > Limonium bicolor. Next base: position 125,852,965 of record CM041782.1, read on the forward strand.
ATGTCAAATTCATGTTGGGGATGTTTGACCAAAATGAGAGCATGACTGCAAGCATTAAACACTTTGAGTGTAGGATAGAAAGCACCACATCAAGATAAACCTTGACCTGTGAGAATGAGACTTGTTTTTCGCAATTAATCAAGAAAATACTGGGGGCAATCGATCGTTCCGATCGATTGCCAAAAATCCTAAGAACTCAGATTGCCTTAAGGAAAAATACTGGGGGCAATTGTTGGTCCCAACAATTGCAACAACGACACCGATTGGGGCCCAAAAGTCAGAAACCCAAAGGATTCATACCCTTCTCATACCACTCAGGCCCGTCCTAAGCCCTACCTCCACTTACAAACATTTACAGGCCCGTCCTAACCCTACCTCCACTTACAAACATTTACACGGCCCGTCCTAAGCCCCTCCTTCACGTCAAATTCCCACAGGCCCGTCCTAAGCCCTACCTCCACTTACAAACATTCACAAGGCCCGTCTAAGCCCTATCTTCACACTCAAACATTCATAGGCCCATCATGAGCCCCACCATCTCCAGATTTGACATAAACCCTAATCCTTCTACATCCATTTAGACCCATCATACATTTTACTCACTTTCACTTAGAACAACCCTTAGGCTCGTCATAAGACCTAGATCCATCCTTTAGGCTCGTCATAAGACCTAGTTCCATCCCTATAGGCCGTCATAAGACCTAGATCCAACCTTTAGGCTCGTCATAAGACCTAGATCCATCCTTAGGCTCGTAGTAAGACCTAGTTGCATCCCTTTAGGCTCGTCATAAGACCTAGTTTCAACCCTTAGGCTCGTCATAAGACCTAGATCCTTCCCTTAGGCTCGTCATAAGACCTAGAACCATCCTTTAGGCTCGTCATAAGACCTAGTTGCATTCTCTTAGGCTCGTAGTAAGACCTAGCGTTACCCTTTAGCTTACCCACTCTCATCAACACATTGCATTCATCATCATATAGGCTCGTCATAAGACCTAGTTGCATTATCCAGGCGCGTCACAAGACCTGGCGACAGAAAGTTGGCGAGGTGATGGCAATAAATCCTCCTTTTTGCGATGTCAACTTATTTTCGGATCAACGATGGTGGGCAAAGGCAATAAGTCCCCAGGGTTTTTACCAGGAGTTATCCCTGCACACCGGCTTGGGGGGCGATGGCAATAAGTCCACATTGGGTCCAGCCAGGAGCATCGGCACGGGTTTCGGTCCCCCAGAAGCATCCGAGCATCATCAGCATCATCAGCATCGTCAACATCATCGGCATTATCATCAGCATCAGCATCATTTGCATCATTAGCATTTCAGCATTCTGCATTTGCATCCAGTTTTCACATCCTAGGCAGTCAACGCCTTAGAATAGCTTGACATCATTTTCACCACTTTAGGTAGTCAGCGCCTTAGAATAGCTCGACAGCATATCATCATTTCAGGTAGTCCAACGCCTTAGAATAGCTTGACATCATTTTCACACTTTAGGTAGTCAGCGCCTTAGAATAGCTCGACAGCATATCATCATTTCAGGTAGTCAACGCCTTAGAATAGCTTGACATCATTTTCATCACTTTAGGTAGTCAGCACCTTAGAATAGCTCGACATCATATCATCATTTTAGGTAGTCAACGCCTTAGGATAGCCTGACATCGTATCATCCTTAAGGTAGTCGGCACCTTAGAATAGTCTGACATCACTTCTTATTACCTTTAGGTAGTCGGCACCTTAGAATAGCTCGACAATGCTTTGTAGCTTAGGTAGTCAGCGCCTTAGAATAGCTCGACAATGCTTTGTAGCTTAGGTAGTCAGCGCCTTAGAATAGCTCGACAATGCTTTGTAGCTTAGGTAGTTAGCGCCTCCGAGTAGCTGGGCATCGTTAACCCGGTTTCATACAATGTGGAGGATTCTGTGGAGTCCAAAATTTTGGGGCACCACTCAAGCATCAACCAGACTTTTCACATTCGTTACAAAGTCCGTTGACGGGGGCAATCTGTTATACCCAAAATTTTGACCCCCCTGGTTAGGGTCTGCAAGGTTTTGGTGTCGTGAGGGATATTTGATCGGTAATGAGGGATTCCGCTCGATTGGCGTGTTCCAGGTCCTGAGGAGCAGTTTCGTCATTGTCAGGGCGTTTTCGTATTTTTAAGGCTTTTGGGATCTCCTATAGGCTTTCTCTCTCCTCCAAAGGGTGCCCAAATCAGCTCGAAATGCTTTGATATTTTAACCCATGATAGAGGATGACATTTTAAGCATAATGGCGTTGGAATTTTGATTTTTCGAATTTCCAATAATTTTCTAGTAATTTCTGACTGAATCTGACGAGAAATTCAATTTAAAAATGCTCCAGCATTTAAAAAATTCGTTTCCACCTCAGAAAATTCATAATATTCATTCTTGACATGTGGTTAAAATTTCATAGCAAATTCCTTTGGGAAGTTACTTAGTTAAAATATCGAAAAATCTTACTTTTACTAGATTCTCTTTATCTTTAAGAAAGTCTATATAAGGGGATAGGTTTTTTGGATAAAATGAGCACCTCACACTGAAGAACCCTAGAGAGTCAGAAAACACGGCCTCCTCTCTCTCTCTCACTCCGTTTTCCAACACCCGCCACCCAAATCATACTGAAAATCCCCCGAAATCACCATCTAAACACGTTTTCCAATCCCCAAAGCACCAATAATCATCAAAACCTCACAAAAACACCTCTAAAACGTGAAGACAGCAAGAACAACCAAACCAGAAGCTTGGGTCGAAATCCTCTCGGGTCTGCCATCAACGGAGCACTCGACGAATCCCGGTGTGAAGAAACGTTGTGAATCCGAAGGTAAACAGGTAGAAACTCCACTTCCCTGATTCACCACGGTATTATCTGTCTTGCCTCAAAATTTGGGCTCAAACTAACCTTCGTACGCTTCTGTATTGCTGTTTATCAAGCTTCTGTCCAATAACTTGTTTACCAAGTTTCGTGCATAATTCGAATTCAAATTGAGAACTTTCGACCACTAACGTATTGTACATCTTTCAGGCTACGCACCCATAAAATTTGAGCCAAAAACACCTTCGGGAACAGCCTCAAAGCCGCCGTCCGAGGGCTGTCCGCACCCACGGACGTCGTGTCCGGGGTCCCGGACTCCCTGTCCGTAAGCTCGGACACCCCGGACGGCGGCGGGATTTTAAAAATTCAAAATTTAGGTTTTTCTAATAATGTCCGGCCCACGGACATCCTGTCCGTGGCCCCGGACTTTGCAAATTTTTGTTTTCCTTTAATTTCGACTTTTCTGTATATTTAGGTTAACTGGGGTCCGTGGTCTCGGACGTTTGGTCCGTGGCTACGGACGTAAGCAAAATTTGACCTAATTCTGCCTCCGAAACCCTAGTTTAGGTAGCTTTTAATTTCACTTTAATTTTCTGTCAAAAAATGCTAAAAACACAAAAAAAACAGAAGCTCGCGCACTTAGGTTAAAACGACTTGTAATAAGCCGTAAATAAACCAAGTAGAGGAAAAACGACCTAGGAAGGGTAATGAAAGTAATTGAACCCTAATTAAGTTAATATCAAGCCCCCGAACCCGAACTCTCCTTTCCTAATTTGATCTAGGTTAAAATTAGGTGGCCTCATAATAGGTTCCAGTGAGCTAGCTTAGGTCTTAATAATTATTGTTATATGACATAGTTATTAATCTTAGGTTATAGTGGACCTAAAACCCGTTTAGATCCTAATCAACTTTAATCAACATAGGGTAGGGTTTAAAATCGAGGCTCACAAATGCTGAGCTAAGGGATCGCATCCTGCGAGAGTCACACAGTTCCACATTGTCAGTCCATCCGGGAGCCTCCAAAATGTACAAAGACATGAAGAGGTACTTCTGGTGGTCTGGAATGAAATTGGACGTGACATAATTTGTATTGAGATGCTTAACATGCCAAAAAGTGAAATTTGAACATCGTAGACCGGGCGAAATGGTACAATCGATGCCAGTTCCAGAATGGAAATTTCATGATATCTCCATGGATTTTGTTGTAGGACTCCCACCTGCCAGGGGAGGACTCAACATGATCTGGGTTGTAGTCGATCGCCTTACCAAGGTTGCCAGATTCATACCGATGAAGGACACCTGGAAGGTAGTGAAGCTCGCAGAGCTATTCGACAAGGAGATTATCAGACATCACGGAGTCACGAAAACAATTGTATCTGACCGCGGCACCAGATTTCTTTCGAGATACTAGAGAACTACACGGGAAGCGTTGGGTACAGAATTGAAGCTGAGTACCGCCTTCCATCCTCAGACCGACGGTCAGACAGAAAGGACCATCCAGACACTGGAGGACATGCTTCGGGCATGTGCCTTAGACTTTCAGGGGAGTTTGTAACACCCCAACCGCTAATTATTTCATTATCCTCTAATCAATCTCATACTTACCCTTCTCGCAGCGGAATACTTACCTACTCCCGGCGGGTGATACAACGCCGTTAACCCTCCAAGGTTAACAAGGCTACTATTACTTACTGTTTCGGTCTGATGATTAGAATAAACTCATTACATACTACTTACTTTACAATACCAATTACTTAATTACATTTGATTACCGAGTGTCTAAAGAATATGAATTACATTCCAAGACTACTTCCCAAAAATGAAGAGTTTATACAACTACTCCTTTCTATCCATTCGAGAATTCAATATCCAAAAAGGTGTACCACATGGTACACCGGCTACACAAAAAGACACCGGCTACACAAAAAGGCCTTAGCCGTGTACAACTCAGTACACCGTTCCAATGCTACTACTACTCCCAAAAAGAATCACATCTTGACCTTACTTTACCTTCACGCCTCGCGGGTACCTGTGGAGTAAAAACATTCCCCCTAGGGGGTTAGCTTACGCTGCATATGATAACCGCATACCCCGCGTACTAGCGAGGGTACGCCAACTATTTGGTCGAGTACATGCGGTTCGTTTCATTCATACATACATACATGCTTTACACAATACAATACAATACATTCTTTTACCAAGCATAAACATACAGTACATACAAGGAATACAATACAAGTCATTCACTCATACTTACCATCCTCACCGCATCACGGAGATACAATTCTCCAATACATACAAAGGTCTTGTTAGCCTTATTACACACCCGGGTTAATCGGGTGTTCAATACTTTTACTCCGGGTCAATGACTTACAATAGTCAAGACCCATACAAATACAATACATACTTCTTACATACTTTACTTCCAGTTAAGTCGGTATGACCTCCGGGCAGGGAATACTACATCCCACCACCGGGCTTTAGGGTGGCCCACTAATCCAGGATGCTACCCATTCAAGGGATTTGGTCCATGGAAAAGATTATAGCCAGGATTCGGATCCAACCTCTTGTGTCTCCTGATCCTCACGCGTGGCCGAAACTATATCGCGCTTCTACTCATTCCATTTTACTCATTACTCATGTTAGGAGTTAGGTCGTTAGGAATTAGTAGAAGTCCATACTTACTTCCATATATACATACAAGACGCAAGTACTCATACTTACACATACACTTCATTTCCATTCATACATTTCATGAATTATACAAACTAAATGTTCAAGAGCATAAAACAAGAACAATATAGTTCAAACACAACTAGGTGCAATAAAGGTCCGATTCGTGCATTTATCTTGTTGGTGATCACATAAGCACACAAATCGGGGTAACCAAGTTAGGATACAGGGCATGAAGAAATCATACCGTTCACCGTCGAATACGTACTACCGGTTCCTTTGGAGATCAACTATTTGATTCCTATACATACATGAAGTAGTATGATCAATGATCTATTATTGATCTAACTTACTCCTCCATTGATACTTTCAATGTATACCTACTACTTCTTTACATTCATACTTGGTTATAAAACCATTCTTTTCTTTACTACCTCATAAACTTGCTTTCTTACAAACTTACTTACTTTCTTACCATTATTACCTTATTAATGGTGTATTACTACCTATATATGCATATGTGTACATAGGCATATATATGTATATATGATTACTATAATCATATAATTAAAACATTTTTTTTTTGACCCGACCGGACTTGCGACCGACCTTGCAAGTCCGGTCCATTCCAGTAGGCTACATCGGGTGAGATTCCAGGGCCGACCGACCTTGCAAGTCCGGTCCCAAGGTCGGTCCATCCCAGTAAGTTTCGTCTTTGAAAATTTTAGCCCGACCGACCTTGCAAGTCCGGTCGCAAGGTCGGTCCATTCCAGTAGCTCGCATTACCGAAATTTTTCTGGCCGACCGAACTTGCAAGTCTGGTCGCAAGTTCGGTCCATTCCAGAAGGTTTCAGACGGGAGAATTTTCTGGTCCGACCGAACTTGCAAGTCCGGTCGCAAGGTCGGTCGATTCCAGAAGGTTTCCCGTCTTGTAAGTCTGGGCTCGACCGACCTTGCAAGTTCGGTCCTAAGGTCGGTCCGGCCCAGTACTTCAGTTTTAAAATCTGTTTTTGGGTGTTTTCTTTACCCATTGCTTCCCCAATCTTTACCTATACTTCCCCACATGATTTAGCACTAATTTAACACTCTAAATCACCTTAGTTCATCCATTAAACTTACTACTCAATCCTTACACAACTTACACTCATTTTCCTCATTCTTCCCTCAACACCTACACTAGCCCTTACTCTTCTAATGCTTTTTAACTTCCTCTTTATGCTACAGATTTCCACTCAATCTTCTACATTCCATTACTCTCCCAACTAATGCCATTCTTAGCATCCAAAATACATTACTCACATCCTAGTTCCATTCCTTCACACACTTCTCTCAAAATCTGTTGCAAACTACAAAAACACTCCTTTTAACTCTCCAAATACTTCCTCTTCTCAAACATCTTAAGTCCTCTTACTCCTACACAAAATTTGACATAGTTTCCCCTATATTTTTAACATTCTCCACACACCATTTCAGCTCACAATCTCACATTCTCACAACCTGTTTATACCACACATTATATACACAATTCATCACTACTACAACAACATAATTTCCCGCACATATACACTTGCTACCCATGGTTTTTCCCCAAGCTTTTAAACTCATTTAAAAACTTCAAAAACTGTTCCAATACCATTCCTCATTATACTTCAACATACTTACTACCCATTACACAATACATTACTCATTTTTACTACTCAAAAACTGTTACATTGCTACATACACAAACCAACCCAAGGTAAGAGTGTTTTACCTTGTTTTGCTAGTTCCTCTTTCCTTCCTTTCCTTCTTTCTTTCTTTCTTGTCCTCGGTTCCAATGGGGTTCACACACAAATGCTACAGCCCATAACAATATACACAACTACTTAGAACCTATCTTCATCAATCTAGGGTTTATGTTTGTTTGAGATTTAGAATGAAGCATTACCTTCCAATGAATGGGTGGAGTGGTGGACAGCAACCAAAGCAAGATTCCAACACCCAAAATGGAGCCAAAATCGGCTAGAGCCAAAGACACCAAACAAGGTTTAGTTGCATTTTCGTTTTGCCCATAAGGCCTAGAAAAAGATAAGTTTTCAAGAATGTTTTTACCTCAAAATGCTAAAGAGGTGAAGGTGCTTCTAATGGTGGACTTGAATCTTCAAATGGAGAATACCCACCGAAATGAAAGTTGAGCTTTTGGATTTTTGAAAGGATGAAAACGTTCTCCTTTGCAAGGGGGTTGCAATGGTATAATTTTTATTGGATTTGAAGGAGGTTTGAGTACTCAAAGAGAGGAGAGAAGTGAAGAGTTAAATGGGGGCTTCATTTCTCCATGTTTGTCGCAGGGTAGAAGGAGAGAATTCAGAGGAGGAAGGAGGAGGGACCAATACGTGAGAGAGGGTGAGAGGTGAGGAGAGAGAGTAGTTTTTCTTTTTGCTTTTTACTTATTAGTTTTGTCCTTTAGCAAATAAGAGACAATTGGAGAGAGGGGGAAGGCTCTTAAAATCGGCCCACATGTGCACACACTCTCACATTTTTATTTTTATTTGCAAAGTGGACACACTTAGTTTGTTTATTTGTACTCTTACCCCACAACTTACCGGTTGTTACAGTTTTCCCTAACCGGTACCCGTTTTCCGGAATTTTCTCGTTTAATTAATTTTATTGGTTCTAAGCCCCACTAATATTTATTAGTGACTATTAGTTGACCAAAATTGTTACGAGTCTATTTGACCCGCTTAAAGTCACGTTTTCCCGGTTTCCTCGAAAAACGCGCTTTAAGGTTCGTTTATGCTTTTAACCCATTTTAAAGGTCCGTTTTCTTCGGGATTTGTTCCCTCGTATTTATTTTAGTGTAATTAAGCTTTAAAAATATAATTAGCCTAATTAATCACTGTTTTTAATTACGGGGTATTTCAATCTACCCCCCTTAAGAAACTTTGCCCTCAAAGTTGCTCAAGGTTACAGTTTACCATTTCTACTCATTTGGCAAGCCAATTGCCACAATACATTCTACTACCACCTTACAAGGTGTTCACAATTCTTACACTACCAGCATACGCAATTCAGATACCATGCCACATACTTAGTTCAAATACCATACGCAATCTCCATCCATTCATACAATCCACAATACATTCGCAATACTTCACAATGTCATTCGTGTCATATACCGTACGACACCAATGCATTACTCATTACATACATGCCATACACATCGTACTACATACTGAATACTACTAGCACTACTTTGTGCCAATACAATACAATTAGCACTACATGTGCCAACCAAAATACAATTACTACATACATACTACCAATGCTAACCCGAAGCAATGCAAAAGCAAAAAGGCTCTACCCCCCTTAAAAGGGGTACGCCCCGTACCCTCCGTGCTATACGGATACTAGACATCTAGTCTACAAATAATTTCGGGTACTTCGCCATCATGGCGTCCTCTAATTCCCAAGTCGCTTCCTTGACATCGTGGTTAGACCACAAGACCTTCACCATTCGTACAGATTTATGGCGAGTGTCTCTTGTCTTTATCAAGGATTCGCAGTGGAGTCTCGACATATCTCATCGTCGGCTCTAGGGATAGATGTTCGGGTTCTAATACATGAGAGGGATCGGCTATGTATTTCTTGAGTTGTGATACATGAAAGACATCATGAACACGCCCCAATTCTTCAGGCAATGCTAGCCTATAAGCTACGGCTCCAATCCTCTCGGTAATGGCATACGGGCCTACAAATTTCGGGCTCAGTTGCCCTTTGGCCAAATCGAAAGACACCCTTCATAGGTGAGACACGCAAGAACACTTGGTCGCCCACGGCGAACTCAAGGTCGCGTCGTCGCACATCCGCATAGGATTTCTGTCTATCTTGGGCTGCTTCATATTTGCTCGGATTTGTTGTACCTCAGCTTGTACTTGTTCCAAATACTCCGGTCCTATGATGACCGCTTCGCTTGACTCATCCCAACACAACGGGGTACGGCAAGGTCTACCATACAAAGCTTGGAATGGCGACATCTTAATCGAAGCATGGTAGCTATTGTTATACGAAAACTCGATAAGATGAAGCTTCTCAATCCAGCTCCCCTGGAAGTCTAAGGCACATGCCCTTAGCATATCCTCTAGTGTTTGGATGGTCCTTTCTGTCTGACCGTCGGTCTGTGGATGGAAGGCGGTGCTAAGCTTCAACTCAGTACCAAGCGCTTCCCGTGTCGCTCTCCAGTATCTCGAAAGAAATCTGGTGTCGCGGTCAGATACAATGGTTTTTGGGACTCCGTGGTGTCGGATGATCTCCTTGTCGAATAGCTCTGCGAGCTTCGCCACCTTCCAGGTGTCCTTCATCGGTATGAATCGGGCAACCTTGGTGAGGCGATCGACTACTACCCAGATCATGTTGAGTCCTCCCCTAGCAGGTGGGAGTCCAACAACAAAATCCATGGAGATGTCGTGGAATTTCCACTCCGGAATGGGCATGGATTGCACCATTCCTCCCGGTCTTCGGTGCTCGAACTTCACCTTCTGGCATGTGAGACACCTCAGAACATACTCAGTCACGTCTGATTTCATTCCTGACCACCAGAAGTACCTCTTCATGTCTTTGTACATTTTAGAGGCTCCCGGATGGACATGCAATGTCGAACAATGTGACTCTCGCAGAATGCGATCCCTTAGCTCAGCATTGCTTCGGGGGACGCATAATCTGCCATTCAAACGGATCAGACCATCTTCATGCAGTTTGAAGTCGTACTTTCGGCGCTCGAAGGTACCATCTGTGATTTTCTGTCTGATCTCTGTGAAGTAAGGGTCGCTCAACTGAGCGTCTCGCACCTCGTCAACCAAGCTAGAAGAAGCGAGTAGCGAATGGAGCGAGTGTGCTCGACGACTCAGGGCGTCGGCTACTACGTTTGCCTTCCCTTCTTTATACTGGAGGTTGATGTCGTAATCCGAGAGGAACTCCATCCACCTCCTCTGCCTTAGGTTCAATTCTTTCTGGGTGAATACGTACTGTAAACTTTTGTGGTCGGAGTAGATGGTGATGCTTACCCCATAGAGATAGTGTCGCCATATCTTCAAGGCGAAGACAATGGCTCCTAACTCTAGATCATGTGTCGGGTAATTCTCCTCATGCTTTTTCAGCTGGCGAGAAGCATAGGCTACTACCTTGCCATGCTGCATGAGTACGCATCCCATGCCCTTGCCCGATGCATCACAATACACCTCAAATCCCTCTGTGCCCTCTGGAAGTGTGAGAATTGGCGCTGAGGTCAATGAGTCTTTTAATTTCTGGAAGGATACTCGCACTCCTTTGTCCATACAAAGGGTGCATCTTTCTTCATCAATGACGTCATGGGCTTAGCGACTTTTGAGAAGTCCTTTACAAACCTCCGGTAATAACCGGCTAAACCAAGAAAGCTCCGGATGTCGGTAACAGTCTTAGGTCTAGGCCATGATCGCACTGCTTCGATTTTGGATGGATCTACTGAAATGCCCGCGCTCGAGATGACATGACCGAGGAATGATACCTGATCTAGCCAAAACTCGCATTTGGAGAACTTCGCATACAGCTGGTTCTCGCGCAGTGTCTCAAGTACTCTTCTCAAATGGTTTTCATGTCTTCTGGTGACTTCGAATACACAAGAATGTCGTCAATGAATACTACTACTGAAGTGTCCAGCTGATCACTGAATAACCGATTCATTAGGTCCATGAATTTGGCTGGTGCATTAGACAAACCGAATGGCATCACCGTGAATTCGTAGTGGCCATATCTTGTTCGGAATGCTGTTTTCTGAATGTCTTGCTCTTTGATAGCAATTTGGTGGTAACCGGATCGGAGATCAATCTTAGAAAAGACGGATGCTCCCTTCAACTGATCGAACAGGTCGTCGATGCGTGGCAATGGATACTTGTTCTTTACAGTGACCGCATTCAATTCGCGGTAGTCGATGCAGAGGCGGAGACTACCGTCCTTCTTCTTCACGAAGAGGACCGGTGCTCCCCAGGGTGATACGCTCGGGCGTATAAACCCTTTGTCGAGAAGATCATGTAGTGTTCTTTGAGTTCTGCCATTTCTGCCGGTGCCATACGGTATGGTGCCCTAGCAATGGGACCAGTACCCGGTACAAGGTCGATTTCAAATTCTACCGCCCTCTGTGGTGGCATACCAGGTAGCTCTTTCGGAAATACATCAGGGAATTCTGAGACTACTGCTACCTCGTCACTGAACTCTGGATCTCTCTCCAGGTCTTGCACGTGACATAAATACACTTCATGTCCTTTTCTGAGCTCCCGATACATTGCCATGGCGGAGATGACTGTAGTTGAAGGCTCTCTCGGTCTCTGGCGGTATGAAACAGTGACCCCAGATGGACTCTTGAGCAGCAATCGGTGCTCGGCGCATAGGATTCTCCCCTTGTGCCGCTCCAACCAGTTCATTCCAATTATTAAGTCGAATCCCAATCCGTTGAATTCAATGAAGGAAATGGAAAACGCTTCACCTTTGATTTGAATGGTGGCTGATTTGTAATACTTGGTACACTGTACCCGCTCCTTCGATGGGAGAGTAACCAAGAAGTTCGGTAGCTCATCCGCATCTAGCCCCAACTTCTTCGCAAGAGATGGCGATATGAAGGTGTGAGAGGCGCCGGAGTCGAATAATACTGAGGCTTCGATGCCGTTTACTGGGAAGGTTCCCGTTAGAATTGTGTCGCTCTTGCCGGCTTGTTCTTCGGTGAGGATGCTTAGGTTACCTTCGGTACCGAGTCCACAACCTATTGATTCATGAGATTATAAGTAAAGATGGTGGAACGCAAGTGGAATTTAATAACCAACACTGCTTTTATTGAATAACCAACCATCATACATACTGTGTCTCTAATACACGTTACTACTGGATTACATGCTACTACAAGATTAATACTTTCTAAAGGTAAGGTTCAGGCGTCCTGGTATCATGTGTGTGGCATTGATTATTGCCGGTGGTGCCGTATTCAACTTGATCTTCTGGATCCCGTGATACAGCAACCTTGATTTTCCACCCATGATTAGGACATCTCCTGATCTCAATACCAATTTTTCTGCGAGGTCCACACGCTTCCGCTCGCTATACAAAAATACGGCGTCATCACCAATGGACCAAGACACTACGGGTACTCCTAGTTCAAGGGATTCCGCTGTCTCGTCCTTGTCTTGGTGTAGGCCAAGTCGTCCTTCTTTCTCATAGAAGTTGACGATACATAGATCTGCTTCAAGTGCAGGGATTGGTTCATCTTCACATTGTTGTGCAATTTCTACAGCTTGTGTGACAAGCATTTGGAATTCTGGGGGTATTGCTGGAGGTGTTGCTCCGTCTCCTGCTCGCGTTGTTTGGTATGTCTTGGTATAAGGGTTCCAGTCCTTTCCCAAGCACATCATTTTCAGCTTCATTGTAGCTCCACCGGGGAATTCGGGTGTATAAAAATCCTCCTGGACCCGTTCCTAACTCGTTGCATCGTCGGATGATTAAAATTTGTGCTTCGGGTGTCAGGTATCCCTTTAATAAGATCATACCTGGGCGGATGACCTGACACTATTCGTTGTTGAAGTGGTGATTGGCGATGTCGGTCTCTTCACGAGGTGAGTTTGAAGGTATTGGGTAACAGATATGGAATTTCCCTAAGGTGGTAAATTCATCTAGAATGAGTTCTAGGCTTACTAATTCATTTCATGCTCAATACATACTTCCAGGTTACTTACTCATGCTTAATTTCATACTTCAAGTACTTACGCATTCATGCTTTCATTCATACAATTACTTTAATACTTAGTCATGCTCTTCAAGGATTAAAGGTTACAGTGGTTACCTGGGCCGGACTTAGTCCCGGTCCCATCACGGTCTATGATGTGTAAGGCCGGCTGCATCTGCGGTGCGCCCTTCTGCGGACCTCGGGACCCCTGTCCCTGCGAGGTGTGCTGGGCATGAGCATCGCCAGATGCAACCTCCTTGCCCTCACGCTGCTTGTAGCCCTGGTAGTTGCCCTTAGGCTTAGAATTCTCCGGACATGCATTGGCACGATGGCCCGGTTTCTGACAAGTGAAGGAACGGATCTCTCTTCCTTGGTAATCTGTGCCGGGATGGTCCTTGTTGCAGTTACGACAGATGTAGCTACGGCCATCAGATTGGTTCTTTCCTTGGCCAAATCCGGAACCTATAGCTTCCAAGTTAGCATGGTTCGGCATACTTACAATACTCTATATACATACAAATTCACAAGTGTACTAATTCGGTTTCGGTTTCTTACCCCTGTAGGGCTGAGACCTCAGTGGCTTCGCTGCCACTGGTGCGGTGTAGGCAATCTGTAATGGCTCAGTTGCCTTGCCCTTCTCAGCATGGGCACCGTCGTCTCCGGATGTATTCTTCTGATGGGAATGCTTTCCCTTCCTTTTCTTCCAAGGTTTGGATTGGTTTTGATCATCGGAGGGGTTACCTTTGCCGCTCACCTTGCGCTTCAGCGCTTGCTCCTCATCTCTTAGCTGGCAGGTGATCTCAACTCGAGATGCAGCGTGGTAACACTCCTGAATTACTTAGGCATTAAGTTACATTTACATACGGGAATACTCATTCACATTACTCATGGCTTTTTAAGGGTTCAACTTGTTTACCTGAAGGGAGGTAAACCGTGTGAAGCCCATGCCATACCGGAGTCGATGGCTCAATCCGCCGTAGAAGCGGTCGACCAAGACCTGGCCGGTACACCCAAGGTCGGGTAGAAGTCGGAGGAGAGAGGTGAAGGTGCGGTAATATTCATCAACCGTCATCTTCTCGGTCATTTTTAGCGCATCGAGCTCAAGCCTTTTCTTGGTCTTGACATGCTCGGGGTAGTACTTAGATCGGAGGAGAGAGGTGAATGCTTCCCATCCGAAAGCAGGGTCAGCTATGTGCTCGGCCTTAATGAGCTTCCACCAGTCCATAGCCGCGTCTTTGAGGTAGTACGCAGCTATCCTCACTCGAACTCCAGCGGGAGTCTCAAGTGTCTCGAAGGCCGTCTCCATCTCGGAGAGGTAGGCCTCGAGCTTGGCGGGGTCGCTCTCGCCTCTAAAGCATGGAGGTCGAAGGTCGGCGACTGCTTTTACCCAGTTTGTCTCACGGGGATGAGGTGGGTCGGGCTGCTGCTGCTGCTGCTACTGTGTTTGCTGTGTTTGCTGTACAGCCGTGATTACATCCGGTAGCATCTGTGCTACCGTGGCGGCGACGATTTCGGCTATCGTCTGCGCGCTTGGTCCTTCGTTGCCCCCTCCTCTGGGACGACCTGGACCACGTCCTGACATCTGAACAAGTGTGGATTACATTAGATGTCGTGATACTATGACCTCATGGTCTTCATTCAACAATGGTATCGTCTTTGCAGACGTTAGTGGTATCCGTTATTGCTAACGGTAGTTCCTAGTTAGGTTTCTAAATATCCGTCTTAAGACGGTTGAAATCCTAACTCGGTAATCACTACTCTTAAGATTCTAATCATCAGAGCGATACTTCGCTCTGATACCACTTTTTGTAACACCCCAACCGCTAATTCTTCCATTATCATCTAATCAATCCCATACTTACCCTTCTCGCAGCGGAATACTTACCTACTCCCGGCGGGTGATACAACGCCGTTAACCCTCCAAGGTTAACAAGGCTACTATTACTTACTGTTTCGGTCTGATGATTAGAAAACTCATTACATACTACTTACTTTACAATACCAATTACTTAATTACATTTGATTACCGAGTGTCTAAGAATATGAATTACATTCCAAGACTACTTCCCAAAAATGAAGAGTTTATACAACTACTCCTTTCTATCCATTCGAGAATTCAATATCCAAAAAGGTGTACCACATGGTACACCGGCTACACAAAAAGGCCTTAGCCGTGTACAACTCAGTACACCGTTCCAATGCTACTACTACTCCCAAAAAGAATCACATCTTGACCTTACTTTACCTTCACGCCTCGCGGGTACCTGTGGAGTAAAAACATTCCCCCTAGGGGGTCAGCTTACGCTGCATATGATAACCGCATACCCCGCGTACTAGCGAGGGTACGCCAACTATTTGGTCGAGTACATGCGGTTCGTTTCATTCATACATACATACATGCTTTACACAATACAATACAATACATTCATTTTACCAAGCATACATACATACAGTACATACAAGGAATACAATACAAGTCATTCATTCATACTTACCATACTCACCGCATCACGGAGATACAATTCTCCAATACATACAAAGGTCTTGTTAGCCTTATTACACACCCGGGTTAATCGGGTGTTCAATACTTTTACTCCGGGTCAATGACTTACAATAGTCAAGACCCATACAAATACAATACATACTTCTTACATACTTTACTTCCAGTTAAGTCGGTATGACCTCCGGGCAGGGATTACTACATCCTACCACCGGGCTTTAGGGTGGCCCACTAATCCAGGATGCTACCCATTCAAGGGATTTGGTCCATGGAAAATATTATAGCCAGGATTCGGATCCAACCTCTTGTGTCTCCTGATCCTCACGCGTGGCCGAAACTATATCGCGCTTCTACTCATTCCATTTTACTCATTACTCATGTTAGGAGTTAGGTCGTTAGGAATTAGTAGAAGTCCATACTTACTTCCATACATACATACAAGACGCAAGTACTCATACTTACACATACACTTCATTTCCATTCATACATTTCATGAATTATACAAACTAAATGTTCAAGAGCATAAAACAAGAACAATATAGTTCAAACACAACTAGGTGCAATAAAGGTCCGATTCGTGCATTATCTTGTTGGTGATCACATAAGCACACAAATCGGGTAACCAAGTTAGGATACAGGGCATGAAGAAATCATACCGTTCACCGTCGAATACGTACTACCGGTTCCTTTGGAGATCAACTATTTGATTCCTATAACACCCCAACCGTTAATCTCGTCATTACCCTGTGAACTTATACGCTACTGACAGCATTAACCTTACTAATTACTAACTGTCACGCAGCGGAACTCTTACAGAGGGGTGGAACAACGCCGTTAGCCACCCATGTGGCTAACCATCCTTTCTTACTTACCGTAACGGTCTGATGAACTGAACAACCGAGTACTTCATACAACACAATACTCATTTCCTTTCTTTACTATACCGAGTCTACAATATACGGATGCCGATAACATACTCGGACTTACACCTCTTTCAAATGCATTAGTAATTACTATCTAACTACCCATGCTTCATAGCAGTCCCGTCCTACTCTCTCGAACGTGGTCAGCTTCAAGTACCTGCACACTAAAAACGTTCCCCCTAGGGGGTCAGCTTACGCTGAATATGAAATTCGCATATACCGCGTGCTAACCGCGGTACGCGCCGACTACTTTGGGTCGGATATACATGGAGTTCATTTTAATCAAACAACATGCATCATGTGAATACAATATTATTGTATATTACACAAGGAATCTATATCCAATCAGGGAGCACAATTCCTAACCAACATAACAAGGTTGTTAGTTGTATATGTTTACTCTTAGGCCATGAGGGTTATACCTCACTATGCCTTGTTTACTTATTCAGTACCTCTCCCGCTCTCTCGGGTTACTTATTCAATTACACGCCCATTCTCTTGGCTACTCGTACTATACTCACCCACACTCTCGGGTTACTTATTCTCATTATCTCACCCATACTCTTGGGTTACTTATTCTCATTATCTCACCCATACTCTTGGGTTATTTACACTCATTATCTCACCCACACTCTTGGGTTATTTATACTCAAGCTCTTGTAGATTCTCGAGACACTACAGGTCTCCTATGTCACGCTTGTTACTCTTCATACATATTTGGGCCAAAACTCATGGCTCTCTAGCATAGTCTTACTTCCCCGGTTTCGACCCTACTCTGGGTCTAGCATGGTGGGAAGGCTCAACTAGCTCCTGGAACTTTCTCTTAGTTCCCATCTCTTTTTACATAGGTCCGACTACTCTCGGACTACTCACTTTCCCATACACTCCTCTCTCGGAGTTATAATAATTTTATGTGTATTAGTCTAGAAGCATCACTCTTGATGTTTCTAATGACTTTGGGAACTTTACTTAAATTCGGGTAATCTTAGGTTTAAGGGTTACCCTCACAATCATATACTTGTACATTCGGATATTTTCTTATACCGGGTAAGATCCTCGTATAGGAGGTCGACCATGTCACAAGGGAGTTACATAGTCCCTTAGGTCTCTTTTACCTTTCTTATAAGTTCACATTATTGGACTAACTTCAATCCTCTCGATGGAGGTCATTTATCTCTCCACTCATATTTATTTCGTGGTTTGTTCAATAAGGTTCTCTAACCGTTATCGGGTATTTACTCAACCCGTACATCTCCTCACATTAGGGAGTTCATATGTTTGAGTTATCGTTATACTTTAATCGATAGCTTGTGTGTGTTTGCATATTACCATTGTTCATGAGACTACCCGATCTACGGGTTTCTAGTCAATCACTACTCTCTATGAGTCGGTCTATGCACTATGTTGACCACACACCGCGACAATATGTTTTCATACAACATACAATAAGGCATACATAATCAAACAAGGGATTATTTCCATGCTTTAATCTTGATTAAGCCGGCACACAAACACACAAATCAGAGTAACTCGGTTAGCATACGGGGCATGAGAAAATCATACCTTTCACCGGGTTTTTACTTTTACCGTGTCATCTCACCATGCTCGGGTCACGCACGATTCTATAATGTTTCAAACATTATTATTAATACTAAGCTCATACGGTACATTATTAATGCTACTCCCGTACTTACCCCGTTATCCCGTTCTCGGTTTTACTTTGTTAATTTGAGTTCGCACTTCTCAATCACTTCTAACACTTTCTTACACTTCTTAGGGCCTTAACATGTCACCAAACAAGGCCTAACATCTTATAACATCATTAACCTTCAAACCCCCATCATTTAAACCCTTTAAAACACTCTCTGTAGGTTTCTGGGGGTCCGGGACTTGGTCCTCTCCCTAAGTCCCGGACCAATTGAAGATGCAACCCTCGGCCTGATTTTTACCATGGTCCGGGACCTTGTCCTATCCCAAGTCCCGGACCAACATGGGTGTGTACTCTCGACATAAAAATAGGGGGGGTCCGGGCTTTGTCCATGGACTAGGTCCCGGACCCTGCTAAAACCTGCAACATACAACGTTTTTCAACCCAATTCACTCCTTAATCCACACCCAATCTTTCCATATCTTTCCACAAGATTCCTACATGATTAATCACCTTTAATCATGCCCTAAACCTCTTCAAATCATGGGTTAAACCCTTACTCAAATTCTTGCCCAAATCACTTAAATATATAATTGGTTCTCTTGTTCTTCTAACTTGTAACAGATTTTGGTATTGTCTCAACCATCCAATACTCCACACAATAATGCCATTCCTAGCACCAATGACATTATTTCCACTACTAACACACTCTTCTTCTTAGTTTGGTTTTCAAGCCATTAACCAACCTTAAACCACCTAGTTTCTTCCTTATAATCAACACCCAAACTTATCCATTCCTAGGCAAATTTTGACAGCACCTACTTGCTTTCCTAAGCATTTTCACCACACTAGATGTACTCACAAACACAATCTTCACCCCCTGTTTGTTTAGGCACCAATAACACATCAAATTCCCATGGTTCTCACATATGACTAGCTTAGTTTCCTAGGTTTATTTGCACACTTAAACCACATTAAAACATTCTCATTCAACTAACAATATTGTAGTATCATTACTACTCAAGTTCAAGGTTGTTTATACATCACCCACATAAGTTTCACAAGGAAAATAAAATTAACACAAGGTAAGCTCTTTACCTGTTTCATTTCGGTTTTCACCCCTCTTCTTCCTCTTTCTTTTATTCCCTCTTTCTCATCTTGTTTTCCACACCACACAAAGGATTATGGATTGCAAGCTACAACCATATCCCACCACACACATAACAACAAATCAATTCAATTTTTTCCCACATAACCTAATACTTTAAGGAGTTAGTTTTCAATGTTTAGCCTTGGTATTACCTTAAAGGTCAAAAGGAGTGCTTGGCATCAATTGGAAGAGTTTCCAACCCCCACAAGAGCAAGGTGAAATCGGCTGAAATGGAGGAAATTTTCAACGTGAGGGAAAATTTCCCAATTACAAGAACAAGCTTGAAATGGCCAAACTCTTACTTATTATCACCTTAAGACATTAGGGAGTGGGGAGAGTTAAAATCAGCTCTTGAAGCTTCAAAAGCTCCAACATCCATGGAAGTGAAGGTGGAGGAATCAAGATTTTGAGGGGTGGAAAACGTAGCCCTCGCCGATACGAATCCAACGGTAGTATTTTTGTGGGATTCGGTGAAGAAATGAGAAAGTTAGAGGAGGAAGAAGGTGAGGCTTGTGAGCTGTTTGAAATCGCAGTTCCAGAGGAGGAAGAAGTTTTCAGAGAGCTGGGCAAAACGTGAGTATGAGAAAGGAGAAGGTGAGAGGTAAATACTTAAGTTACTTTTTACTTTATTACTATTTGCTTTATTTATTTACTTGTCTTGTTATTACTAATTAGCTAACAAGCTATTAATGAGTTGTATACATTATAATTAAAACCGGCCCACTTGAATTAATAGCCCGGGTCATTTTTTCGTCTTTTCGAATTATACGCGTCTGTCTCCCGGTTTCATCACTATTCACTCACCGGGCCCGTTTTTTTCGGAATTTTCTCGTTTAATTAATTTTAATGGTTATTAAGCTTCCATTAATACTTATTCTAGTTATTTAATCACTATAATTTTTACGGGTCCATTTAACCCACTTAAAGTCACGTTTTCAGTTTTCTCGAAAAACGTGCTTTTATGCTTATTTAGCGTTTTAATCCATTATTTGGATCCGTTTTCTTCGGGAATCATTCCCGTATACTAATTAGGCCTAACTAAGCCTTAGGAATCCATCTCGGACCCTTACGAGATTATATATCTCTTATTTTCATTTAACGCGCATTTTAGCGTTTTTCGCTTTTCAAGCGTTTTCTCTTTTCTTTTGGTTTTATTTTCTTTACCAATACACTTTAGGCACCATTAGGCCTTTAATAATCATATTAGAGTAATTTAATCACCATTATTAGGTCCGGGGTATTAAAATCTACCCCCTTAGGAACTTTGTCCTCAAAGTTGGTGGATCTAAATGGTTACTCTCATGGGCACGCTATGCCAAGGTTATAATACATGTATAACCTTACAGACTCCACAAGTCAGTCACATTACATACTACACATACTACACACAAATCACAGCATGTATAGCAATCAAAAATACTCTTTTACTCTCTCCATGGAATCGGTCCGAAGACAAGAAGGCACTACAGTCCTCGAATCCATATCGAGTAATCTACTACTGATCCCTCAGGTACCGGTCACGTTGAACTTACTCTTTCTGGTTCACGGCCGTTTCATGACAAATGGGCACTTACTCTCTCTGGCCCACGGTCCCTTCGGTTCTGATCAAAACATTACACATATACATATCCTCAGGCACTCTGGTTGACTCACTCAACACAGGAACATCTCAGGGTACTCTCCCCGTCCTGCTGCCTTTGGAAAAATCACACACTGACACCGCCCCAACCGGTCACTTAGGACCGCCGCACGTACGGTGCAATGGTTTCAAAACTAATACACGCCCACCGTTCTACCGGTCATCAAGACTTAAGGCCACAGCCATCGGCGGGTGATAGCGGCTTCAAAACCAGTTTCCGTTTCCATCTTCATACTTGAAGAAAATTCTTTTTCAAAATCTGTTTGAAAATTCTTTTTAGAACATCACACAACTCCAAATCAGATTTATGGTAGCTGTATCTTTTCTTAGCGTGATTACTTGTGACCACTTATAGGGAGCTTCAAGAATCATCCAACCCTGATGTGATCAGCATCAGTGTTGAACTATCCTTCCACCCCAATTTGTGTTCGGTTTCCCTTGATCGCTAGCAGACCAAGTTCCACCTCCCACGTCAGTTTCAAACAATCAGATAGACAACATTTCCGTTTTCTATCTTTTTCTCTTTCTAGTCATATTCTTAAAACAATCTGTTTCAATTTATCTTTATCATGGAACTTAAGTCATCCATTATTCTCAATTTGTTTCACTTACCTTGCCTAGGCATTCCATAATTGTGGCCTCATTAGTCAAATTATTACTCAACTTAAAACATACAACATACAACTCCAAAGGATGGAACTCACTCCATCAATCATTCTCAAATAAAATCACCTAGGGAACTCACTCCCTCTTAGGTTACACATCGGTTTCATGCCGATTCATACTCATCATAACTCATGTCTAATCTCACTAGACATATACTATAGGGATTCTCATTCCCTAGGAGTCTCTCTACTCCTCTTTTCATAAATTTACATACTCGTTACTCGCATCACTCATGCACAATAATCATTATTACACAATGAATGGGTACATATGTTTATGTAACATAAGTTCCAATCATCAAAACAATTTCTTTTTGTGCTATGCACATAGTAGTTTACGCACTAAACGTAAAACATACTCTAAGCGGTTTCTCGCCCTACCCCCCTTAAAAGGGGTTACGCCCGCGTAACCAACCATATGTTATCACTGAACATTGGTTTACTAATTCAAGTATTATGAAGTGTTTTAACTTCAATGCGGTTAATTCACTCATAACCGGGTTCGGTTCTAGCCTCTAAGGCTTCAAAGCATTTAGGATTAGGCAATTACTCACAATTGCTAGGTATACTTAACCTTTGAGTTACGGTCCACAAGCTTCTATTGCGTGACCTGATAACTAGAGCTTAACTCGCTCTTTGGTATTCTCAATGTATTTCAATCGTCGCTTGGTATCTCTTACCGTATGCGAATTCGATGAGTTATAGATTTTCTCTCCAATTCTCTGGAAATCTATATTTTTGTATACTCTGTATACTTTGTGGTTATTCACTACTTTTTCCGACTTATTGTCGGTTGAGGTCAAGCTGCTACTTAGCATGTAGTGCTTCCTCATTTGATAATGACTTCTGAATCATGTTTGTTTATTTATTTCTGTACAAGAATTCCTCATTCATACTACTCTGCCTTTTTTCCACATATCGATCCTGGGCCCTGTGGGTTACTGCCCACGTTCTTTGTGCATCTTTGGCCAATGGCCGCACGGTTATCTTTCTAGATTCTCACTCAGCAGGCTTCATTGACATTTCTCAATTCCTGGCTCTCCCACTCGATCATTACCGCACAAGTGCAATACCAAAACACTCAGTCATACAGAGTGCAGAAGCGTAAACCCTTGACAGTAAATCTCTCATGAGATAGGAATGATCATGTCTTCTTTACCACATTTCCTTACCAACTTCATATCACTAACCGAATATACTCTTACAATGGTCGCTTACTGCGTACCTTGTTCCTTCTCATTTTCATGGCATCCGCTACTACTTTAGCTTCCGCCCAGGTGTTCTCGCCATTTACACTATGGCTTGCCATTCACTTGGCTCAACAATATACGCTATTCTTTAAATCTCTCTGCGCGCTTGCGCACTGCTTACCCTGCAGTTCATACTGTACACATACAGTGTTCACTACTCATCCGATTACTCTATCGGTTTCCTTTTACTGCTATCAAGCCTTCCTACAGACTATTTGATTTCAAATACTCCTTGGCAATATACACATGCTCAGGTTTTAGTACACCGCTTTAATGGTTTCACATTACATACATAGGCGGTAGCCTTTCTCTGGAGGATTCACGCAATTACCGCTCCGTAGGCTCCACAATAACAAGTGGTGTCCCCACTCTAAGGTAGTGGTTCGTGCTCCACAGTAACTCTTATGCCTTAATACATATGTTTTGCAACGTTTGAATCTACGAATTGTAGTTGGTTCTATCGGCTTACAAGCCACCTTGTCTCGAGTCATGCTCCATGCGGGCTGTTTATACAAGTTTCTTCCTCTCCGTACACCATTCAATGGTTTGGAGGTATTACTGGGCTTTTCGATAAGGTTGTCTCAACACTTCCATACATGGAAGGCCCTTTTAAATAACTTGATATTTGTTCATGCCCTCTGGCAATCTAGGGTATCCCGTGTTACGTGGGATCCCTTCGGGTTTTACCCAAGTGTTTGACTTAACACTTGTGTTCTCAACACGATGTTTCGTTCAACTACTGTTGACTCCGGCACCCTTCTCGGATTGCTCCTGGGTGTTACTGAGTAATGCCATTACATCTGGCTTGTACTTATGGTTATGTTCAGTTGCGACTTCGCCTTGCGGCTATGTATAACTCGAACTATCCCGTTTAGGGTTGTAATGTCTCCCGTTGTTGGGTAGAGTATTAGTACTTTTCCTTTACCTACTTAATTAGGTCGTTATTCTCTTAGTGAGATATACTGTGGAAATTCTATCCCGTTTATCAAACATTGATATGATCAATTAAGGCATTCATCTTATTGCTTACACTGGTATCCATTCCAGTTATTAGGTATTTCCTGAGACATATCCAATGTCTGTGCTTAATACTCTGTGCTTCTCGCACTTCTCCATGCTATATCCTTAGGTCCGTCACCTTACTGGATTCTAGACTCCTTTATCTTGGTAAGCTTCCTTAAGTTCTTCGGTCATTCGAGGTGTCCAACTGTCTTTTTTTTTTGAATTGGCTCTTTCGTCCGTAGTATGGAGTGGGCTACTTCCCGTGTTCCGTACTCTACTAGTATACATACATGGAGTATCTTATTGATACGTTACCACTTACCTGACTAACTCATAATTGGTCTGTCAGGTCCGCAAGCTCCTTCGGAGTGCGGTCGTTCCATGTCTCATTTGTGTATACTTGTAGTGTCGGTCACGCCTAGGTGAAGTATTCTGTCGCCAACTCCTCTTAAATCGTCCTATGATAACTTACCGTGATTCTCTGGTTTGGTTTTTAAAAATTTGGGGTTTTTGGAAAATTTCATGTTTTGAAGAAAAGTTTGAGTCTTGAAAGTAAACTCTTCGCGGCATTTCAATGCCGGTTGCTTCTTACCAGGTCTAGCCTCTTGCTGACCGGTATATTCTTTATACAATGATCAGCCGTTAGGCCTTTTCAAGGGTTCGTTTCACAATTCTTAGGGTTTGTGGTGCTATGTCGGCTTCCTTAGCCATCCACGCTCTGCTAAGTACTTATTGCGTGTCAAAGTTCCTCTTAGCTGTCCGTTATACTGCACTTGCCGAGGCAAGTGCGCGGTACAGGCGGTTTTTTGGGTTAACTCATACCGGTCACGGTATTGTTCACATTATATTTGGTAGCCTCGTTGGCTCTTCCTTGATCCCCTAGTTGGATAACTGCTCCTTGGAGCTGCTTCTCATTCCTCTTGACATGACTGTCATTCATTTAGGTGCTCCTCCACTCTCGGAGTTCCTTAATTACTTTAATTCTATGCTTTACCTCGTTGCTCGTTCCCACGTCTTTACTGTGGTTACCGAGGTTTAACTTATTTAGGTACTACTTTTGTAGTCCTATTCGGGTATATCCCGTAGTTATGCTCGTAGCTGTCTAAGCTGTATCAGTTAAGTATTGCAACCTCTTTGGGTGTGGCAGGGTGGGTGCATCTACCTTTGACTAGATTCTCAGTCAATACGTATACCATTGGTGGTATTAGTTAACTATGGCGGTCCGTAGACATGTGTCCCGGTTCTCGTTAGTTCTCATAAGTCCGTCTTGTCGCACGATTGGTGCATCCTTCTCACTGCTGCTTGACCAGCTGGGTTCTCGCGACTGCTAAGCATGTCGCCCCAGGCTGCCACAATTCTGGTCTCCTTGGATTAGGATGTCTCGACCTTCCGTCATTGCATGCAGTTGTCATTCCAACGGGATCCATCTCCGGGGTTTCCGGTTATCAGGATCTACCGCGTGACAGATTCTGGTTCATATCGAAATATTAAATAAGTGTCAGATCGGGTTTCCCCCGTCTCTCTGACGTTCTTTCCCCAAGCTTTTAATACGGGGTGGTGGAGGGCGGGTCTGGTATTTAGGTATCCAGATCATACTGGAAGTTCCTAACTAGCGCATCTCTCACGCTACCACTCAACCCTTAGCCCTAATTCTCTAATCCTATTCCTAACTCGGTATTTCCTAAGCTCGGTATTTCCAGTCATCAGAGCGATACTTCGCTCTGATACCATTTTTGTAACACCCCAACCGTTAATCTCGTCATTACCTCTTAAACCGTTACTAATTACTCCTACTCACGCAGCGGAACTCTAATTACAACGAGGGGTGGAACAACGCCGTTAGCCACCCATGTGGCTAACCAAGCCTTTCTTACTTACCGTAACGGTCTGATGAACTGGAACAACCGAGTACTTCATACAACACAATACTCATTTCCTTTCTTTACTATACCGAGTCTACAATATACGGATGCCGATAACATACTCGGACTTACACCTCTTTCAAATGCATTAGTAATTACTATCTAACTACCCATGCTTCATAGCAGTCCCCGTCCTACTCTCGAACGGTGGTCAGCTTCAAGTACCTGCACACTAAAAACGTTCCCCCTAGGGGGTCAGCTTACGCTGAATATGAAATTCGCATATACCGCGTGCTAACCGCGGTACGCCGACTACTTTGGGTCGGATATACATGGAGTTCATTTTAATCAAACAACATGCATCATGTGAATACAATATATATTGTATATTACACAAGGAATCTACATCCAATCAGGGAGCACAATTCCTAACCAACATAACAAGGTTGTTAGTTGTATATGTTTACTCTTAGGCCATGAGGGTTATACCTCACTATGCCTTGTTTACTTATTCAGTACCTCTCCCGCTCTCTCGG
Source organism: Limonium bicolor (assembly GCA_023374045.1). Lineage (NCBI taxonomy): Eukaryota > Viridiplantae > Streptophyta > Magnoliopsida > Caryophyllales > Plumbaginaceae > Limonium > Limonium bicolor. Next base: position 125,879,357 of record CM041782.1, read on the forward strand.
GTTACTTATTCAATTACACGCCCATTCTCTTGGCTACTCGTACTATACTCACCCACACTCTCAGGTTACTTATTCTCATTATCTCACCCATACTCTTGGGTTACTTATTCTCATTATCTCACCCATACTCTTGGGTTATTTACACTCATTATCTCACCCACACTCTTGGGTTATTTATACTCAAGCTCTTGTAGATTCTCGAGACACTACAGGTCTCCTATGTCACGCTTGTTACTCTTCATACATATTTGGGCCAAAACTCATGGCTCTCTAGCATAGTCTTACTTCCCCGGTTTCGACCCTACTCTGGGTCTAGCATGGTGGGAAGGCTCAACTAGCTCCTGGAACTTTCTCTTAGTTCCCATCTCTTTTTACATGTCCGACTACTCTCGGACTACTCACTTTCCCATACACTCCTCTCTCGGAGTTTATAATAATTTTATGTGTATTAGTCTAGAAGCATCACTCTTGATGTTTCTAATGACTTTGGGAACTTTACTTAAATTCGGGTAATCTTAGGTTTAAGGGTTACCCTCACAATCATATACTTGTACATTCGGAAATTTTCTTATACCGGGTAAGATCCTCGTATAGGAGGTCGACCATGTCACAAGGGAGTTACATAGTCCCTTAGGTCTCTTTTACCTTTCTTATAAGTTCACATTATTGGACTAACTTCAATCCTCTCGATGGAGGTCATTTATCTCTCCACTCATATTTATTTCGTGGTTTGTTCAATAAGGTTCTCTAACCGTTATCGGGTATTTACTCAACCCGTACATCTCCTCACATTAGGGAGTTCATATGTTTGAGTTATCGTTATACTTTAATCGATAGCTTGTGTGTGTTTGCATATTACCATTGTTCATGAGACTACCCGATCTACGGGTTTCTAGTCAATCACTACTCTCTATGAGTCGGTCTATGCACTATGTTAGACCACACCGGCGTACAAGTATGTTAGTTCATACAACATACAATAAGGCATACATAATCAAACAAGGGATTATTTCCATGCTTTAATCTTGATTAAGCCGGCACACAAACACACAAATCAGAGTAACTCGGTTAGCATACGGGGCATTAGAAAATCATACCTTTCACCGGGGTTTTTACTTTTACCGTGTCATCTCACCATGCTCGGGTCACGCACGATTCTCTGATAATGTTTCAAACATTATTATTAATACTAAGCTCATACGGTACATTATTAAATGCTACTCCCGTACTTACCCCGTTATCCCGTTATCTCGGTTTTACTTTTGTTAATTTGAGTTCTCACTTCTCAATCACTTCTAACACTTTCTTACACTTCTTAGGGCCTTAACATGTCACCAAACAAGGCCTTAACATCTTATAACATCATTAACCTTCAAACCCCCATCATTTAAACCCTTTAAAACACTCTCTGTAGGTTTCTGGGGGTGGTCCGGGACTTGGTCCTCTCCCTAAGTCCCGGACCAATTGAAGATGCAACCCTCGGCCTGATTTTTACCATGGTCCGGGACCTTGTCCCTATCCCAAGTCCCGGACCAACATGGGTGTGTACTCTCGACATAAAAATAGGGGGTGGTCCGGGACTTTGTCCATGGACTAGGTCCCGGACCCTGCTAAAACCTGCAACATACAACGTTTTTCAACCCCAATTCACTCCTTAATCCACACCCAATCTTTCCATAATCTTTCCACAAGATTCCTACATGATTAATCACCTTTAATCATGCCCTAAACCTCTTCAAATCATGGGTTAAACCCTTACTCAAATTCTTGCCCAAAATCACTTAAATATAATAATTGGTTCTCTTGTTCTTCTAACTTGTAACAGATTTTGGTATTGTCTCAACCATCCAATACTCCACACAATAATGCCATTCCTAGCACTCAATGACATTATTTCCACTACTAACACACTCTTCTTCTTAGTTTGGTTTTCAAGCCATTAACCAACCACTTAAACCACCTAGTTTCTTCCTTATAATCAAACACCCAAACTTATCCATTCCTAGGCAAATTTTGACAGCACCTACTTGCTTTCCTAAGCATTTTCACCACACTAGATGTACTCACAAACACAATCTTCCCCCTGTTTTGTTTAGGCACCAATAACACATCAAATTCCCATGGTTCTCACATATGACTAGCTTAGTTTCCTAGGTTTATTTGCACACTTAAACCACATTAAAACATTCTCATTCAACTAACAATATTGTAGTATCATTACTACTCAAGTTCAAGGTTGTTTATACATCACCCACATAAGTTTCACAAGGAAAATAAAATTAACACAAGGTAAGCTCTTTACCTTGTTCATTTCGGTTTTCACCCCTCTTCTTCCTCTTTCTCTTATTCCCTCTTTCTCATCTTGTTTTCCACACCACACAAAGGATTATGGATTGCAAGCTACAACCATATCCCACCACACACATAACAACAAATCAATTCAATTTTTTCCCCACATAACCTAATACTTTAAGGAGTTAGTTTTCAATGTTTAGCCTTGGTATTACCTTAAAAGGTCCAAAAGGAGTGCTTGGCAATCAATTGGAAGAGTTTCCAACACCCCACAAGAGCAAGGTGAAATCGGCTGAAATGGAGGAAATTTTCAACGTGAGGGAAAATTTCCCAAATTACAAGAACAAGCTTGAAATGGCCAAAACTCTTACTTATTATCACCTTAAGACATTAGGGAGGTGGAGGAGAGTTAAAATCAGCTCTTGAAGCTTCAAAAGCTCCAACATCCATGGAAGTGAAGGTGGAGGAATCAAGATTTTGAGGGGTGGAAAACGTAGCCCTCGCCGATACGAATCCAACGGTAGTATTTTTGTGGGATTCGGTGAAGAAATGAGAAAGTTAGAGGAGGAAGAAGGTGAGGCTTGTGAGCTGTTTGAAATCGCAAGTTCCAGAGGAGGAAGAAGAAGTTTTCAGAGAGCTGGGCAAAACGTGAGAATGAGAAAGGAGAAGGTGAGAGGTAAATACTTAAGTTACTTTTTACTTTATTACTATTTGCTTTATTTATTTACTTGTCTTGTTATTACTAATTAGCTAACAAGCTATTAATGAGTGTATACATTATAATTAAAACCGGCCCACTTGAATTAATAGCCCGGGTCATTTTTTCGTCTTTTCAAATTATACGCGTCTCGTCTCCCGGTTTCATCACTATTCACTCACCGGGCCCGTTTTTTCGGAATTTTCTCGTTTAATTAATTTTAATGGTTATTAAGCTTCCATTAATACTTATTCATAGTTATTTAATCAACTATAATTTTTACGGGTCCATTTAACCACTTAAAGTCACGTTTTCGGGTTTTCTCGAAAAACGTGCTTTTATGCTTATTTAGCGTTTTAATCCATTATTTGGATCCGTTTTCTTCGGAAATCATTCCCGTATACTAATTAGGCCTAACTAAGCCTTAGGAATCCATCTCGGACCCTTACGAGATTATATATCTCTTATTTTCATTTAACGCGCATTTTAGCGTTTTTCGCTTTTCAAGCGTTTTCTCTTTTCTTTTGGTTTTATTTTCTTTACCAATACACTTTAGGCACCATTAGGCCTTTAATAATCATATTAGAGTAATTTAATCACCATTATTAGGTCCGGGGTATTAAAATCTACCCCCTTTAGGAACTTTGTCCTCAAAGTTGGTGGATCTAAATGGTTACTCTCATGGGCACGCTATGCCAAGGTTATAATACATGTATAACCTTACAGACTCCACAAGTCAGTCACATTACATACTACACTACTACACAAATCACAGCATGTATAGCAATCAAAAATACTCTTTTACTCTCTCCATGGAATCGGTCCGAAGACAAGAAGGCACTACAGTCCTCGAATCCATATCGAGTAATCTACTACTGATCCCTCAGGTACCGGTCACGTTGAACACTTACTCTTTCTGGTTCACGGCCGTTTCATGACAAATGGGCACTTACTCTCTCTGGCCCACGGTCCCTTCGGTTCTGATCAAAACATTACACATATACATATCCTCAGGCACTCTGGTTGACTCACTCAACACAGGAACATCTCAGGGTACTCTCCCCGTCCTGCTGCCTTTGGAAAAATCACACACTGACACCGCCCCAACCGGTCACTTAGGACCGCCGCACGTACGGTGCAATGGTTTCAAAACTAATACACGCCCACCGTTCTACCGGTCATCAAGACTTAAGGCCACAGCCATCGGCGGGTGATAGCGGCTTCAAAACTAGTTTCCGTTTCCATCTTCATACTTGAAGAAAATTCTTTTTCAAAATCTGTTTGAAAATTCTTTTTAGAACATCACACAATTCCAAATCAGATTTATGGTAGCTGTATCTTTTCTTAGCGTGATTACTTGTGACCACTTATAGGGAGCTTCAGAATCATCCAACCCTGATGTGATCAGCATCAGTGTTGAACTATCCTTCCACCCCAATTTGTGTTCGGTTTCCCTTGATCGCTAGCAGACCAAGTTCCACCTCCCACGTCAGTTTCAAACAATCAGATAGACAAACATTTCCGTTTTCTATCTTTTTCTCTTTCTAGTCATATTCTTAAAACAATCTGTTTCAATTTATCTTTATCATGGAACTTAAGTCATCCATTATTCTCAATTTGTTTCACTTACCTTGCCTAGGCATTCCATAATTGTGGCCTCATTAGTCAAATTATTACTCAACTTAAAACATACAACATACAACTCCAAAGGATGGAACTCACTCCATCAATCATTCTCAAATAAAATCACCTAGGGAACTCACTCCCTCTTAGGTTACACATCGGTTTCATGCCGATTCATACTCATCATAACTCATGTCTAATCTCACTAGACATATACTATAGGGATTCTCATTCCCTAGGAGTCTCTCTACTCCTCTTTTCATAAATATTACATACTCGTTACTCGCATCACTCATGCACAATAATCATTATTACACAATGAATGGGTACATATGTTTATGTAACATAAGTTCCAATCATCAAAACAATTTCTTTTTGTGCTATGCACATAGTAGTTTACGCACTAAACGTAAAACATACTCTAAGCGGTTTCTCGCCCTACCCCCCTTAAAAGGGGTTACGCCCGCGTAACCAACCATATGTTATCACTGAACATTGGTTTACTAATTCAAGTATTATGAAGTGTTTTAACTTCAATGCGGTTAATTCACTCATAACCGGGTTCGGTTCTAGCCTCTAAGGCTTCAAAGCATTTAGGATTAGGCAATTACTCACAATTGCTAGGTATACTTAACCTTTGAGTTACGGTCCACAAGCTTCTATTGCGTGACCTGATAACTAGAGCTTAACTCGCTCTTTGGTATTCTCAATGTATTTCAATCGTCGCTTGGTATCTCTTACCGTATGCGAATTCGATGAGTTATAGATTTTCTCTCCAATTCTCTAGAAATCTATATTTTTGTATACTCTGTATACTTTGTGGTTATTCACTACTTTTTCCGACTTATTGTCGGTTGAGGTCAAGCTGCTACTTAGCATGTAGTGCTTCCTCATTTGATAATGACTTCTGAATCATGTTTGTTTATTTATTTCTGTACAAGAATTCCTCATTCATACTACTCTGCCTTTTTCCACATATCGATCCTGGGCCCTGTGGGTTACTGCCCACGTTCTTTGTGCATCTTTGGCCAATGGCCGCACGGTTATCTTTCTAGATTCTCACTCAGCAGGCTTCATTGACATTTCTCAATTCCTGGCTCTCCCACTCGATCATTACCGCACAAGTGCAATACCAAAACACTCAGTCATACAGAGTGCAGAAGCGTAAACCCTTGACAGTAAATCTCTCATGAGATAGGAATGATCATGTCTTCTTTACCACATTTCCTTACCAACTTCATATCACTAACCGAATATACTCTTACAATGGTCGTTACTTACTGCGTACCTTGTTCCTTCTCATTTTCATGGCATCCGCTACTACTTTTGCTTCCGCCCAGGTGTTCTCGCCATTTACACTATGGCTTGCCATTCACTTGGCTCAACAATATACGCTATTCTTTAAATCTCTTGCGCGCTTGCGCACTGCTTACCCTGCAGTTCATACTGTACACATACAGTGTTCACTACTCATCCGATTACTCTATCGGTTTCCTTTTACTGCTATCAAGCCTTCCTACAGACTATTTGATTTCAAATACTCCTTGGCAATATACACATGCTCAGGTTTTAGTACACCGCTTTAATGGTTTCACATTACATACATAGGCGGTAGCCTTTCTCTGGAGGATTCACGCAATTACCGCTCCGTAGGCTCCACAATAACAAGTGGTGTCCCCACTCTAAGGTAGTGGTTCGTGCTCCACAGTAACTCTTATGCCTTAATACATATGTTTTGCAACGTTTGAATCTACGAATTGTAGTTGGTTCTATCGGCTTACAAGCCACCTTGTCTCGAGTCATGCTCCATGCGGGCTGTTTATACAAGTTTCTTCCTCTCCGTACACCATTCAATGGTTTGGAGGTATTACTGGGCTTTTCGATAAGGTTGTCTCAACACACTTCCATACATGGAAGGCCCTTTTAAATAACTTGATATTTGTTCATGCCCTTTGGCAATCTAGGGTATCCCGTGTTACGTGGGATCCCTTCGGGTTTTACCCGAGTGTTTGACTTAACACTTGTGTTCTTAACACGATGTTTCGTTCAACTACTGTTGACTCTGGCACCCTTCTCGGATTGCTCCTGGGTGTTACTGAGTAATGCCATTACATCTGGCTTGTACTTATGGTTATGTTCAGTTGCGACTTCGCCTTGCAGCTATGTATAACTCGAACTATCACGTTTAGGGTTGTAATGTCTCCCATTGTTGGGTAGAGTATTAGTACTTTTCCTTTACCTACTTAATTAGGTCGTTATTCTCTTAGTGAGATATACTGTGGAAATTCTATCCCGTTTATCAAACATTGATATGATCAATTAAGGCATTCATCTTATTGCTTACACTGGTATCCATTCCAGTTATTAGGTATTTCCTGAGACATATCCAATGTCTGTGCTTAATACTCTGTGCTTCTCGCACTTCTCGCACTTCTCCATGCTATATCCTTAGGTCCGTCACCTTACTGGATTCTAGACTCCTTTATCTTGGTAAGCTTCCTTAAGTTCTTCGGTCATTCGAGGTGTCCAACTGTCTTTTTTTTTTGAATTGGCTCTTTCGTCCGTAGTATGGAGTGGGCTACTTCCCGTGTTCCGTACTCTACTAGTATACATACATGGAGTATCTTATTGATACGTTACCACTTACCTGACTAACTCATAATTGGTCTGTCAGGTCCGCAAGCTCCTTCGGAGTGCGGTCGTTCCATGTCTCATTTGTGTATACTTGTAGTGTCGGTCACGCCTAGGTGAAGTATTCTGTCGCCAACTCCTCTTAAATCGTCCTATGATAACTTACCGTGATTCTCTGGTTTGGTTTTTAAAAATTTGGGGGTTTTTGGAAAATTTCATGTTTTGAAGAAAAGTTTGAGTCTTGAAAGTAAACTCTTCGCGGCATTTCAATGCCGGTTGCTTCTTACCAGGTCTAGCCTCTTGCTGACCGGTATATTCTTTATACAATGATCAAGCCGTTAGGCCTTTTCAAGGGTTCATTTCACAATTCTTAGGGTTTGTGGTGCTATGTCGGCTTCCTTAGCCATCCACGCACTCTGCTAAGTACTTATTGCGTGTCAAAGTTCCTCTTAGCTGTCCGTTATACTGCACTTGCCGAGGCAAGTGCGCGGTACAGGCGGTTTTTGGGTTAACTCATACCGGTCACGGTATTGTTCACATTATATTTGGTAGCCTCGTTGGCTCTTCCTTGATCCCCTAGTTGGATAACTGCTCCTTGGAGCTGCTTCTCATTCCTCTTGACATGACTGTCATTCATTTAGGTGCTCCTCCACTCTCGGAGTTCCTTAATTACTTTAATTCTATGCTTTACCTCGTTGCTCGTTCCCACGTCTTTACTGTGGTTACCGAGGTTTAACTTATTTAGGTACTACTTTTGTAGTCCTATTCGGGTATATCCCGTAGTTATGCTCGTAGTTGTCTAAGCTGTATCAGTTAAGTATTGCAACCTCTTTGGGTGTGGCAGGGTGGGTGCATCTACCTTTGACTAGATTCTCAGTCAATACGTATACCATTGGTGGTATTAGTTAACTATGGCGGTCCGTAGACATGTGTCCCGGTTCTCGTTAGTTCTCATAAGTCCATCTTGTCGCACGATTGGTGCATCCTTCTCACTGCTGCTTGACCAGCTGGGTTCTCGCGACTGCTAAGCATGTCGCCCCAGGCTGCCACAATTTCTGGTCTCCTTGGATTAGGATGTCTCGACCTTCCGTCATTGCATGCAGTTATTGTCGTTCCAACGGGATCCATCTCGGGGGTTTCCGGTTATCAGGATCTACCGCGTGACAGATTCTGGTTCATATCGAAATATTAAATAAGTGTCAGATCGGGTTTCCCCCGTCTCTCTGACGTTCTTCCCCAAGCTTTTAATACGGGGGTGGTGGAGGGCGGGTCTGGTATTATAGGTATCCAGATCATACTGGAAGTTCCTAACTAGCGCATCTCTCACGCTACCACTCAACCCTTAGCCCTAATTCTCTAATTCCTAACTCGGTATTTCCTAAGCTCGGTATTTCCAGTCATCAGAGCGATACTTCGCTCTGATACCATTTTTGTAACACCCCAACCGTTAATCTCGTCATTACCTCTTAAACCGTTACTAATTACTCCTACTCACGCAGCGGAACTCTAATTACAACGAGGGGTGGAACAACGCCGTTAGCCACCCATGTGGCTAACCAAGCCTTTCTTACTTACCGTAACGGTCTGATGAACTGGAACAACCGAGTACTTCATACAACACAATACTCATTCCTTTCTTTACTATACCGAGTCTACAATATACGGATGCCGATAACATACTCGGACTTACACCTCTTTCAAATGCATTAGTAATTACTATCTAACTACCCATGCTTCATAGCAGTCCCCGTCCTACTCTCTCGAACGGTGGTCAGCTTCAAGTACCTGCACACTAAAAACGTTCCCCTAGGGGGTCAGCTTACGCTGAATATGAAATTCGCATATACCGCGTGCTAACCGCGGTACGCCGACTACTTTGGGTCGGTATACATGGAGTTCATTTTAATCAAACAACATGCATCATGTGAATACAATATATATTGTATATTACACAAGGAATCTACATCCAATCAGGGAGCACAATTCCTAACCAACATAACAAGGTTGTTAGTTGTATACGTTTACTCTTAGGCCATGAGGGTTATACCTCACTATGCCTTGTTTACTTATTCAGTACCTCTCCCGCTCTCTCGGGTTACTTATTCAATTACACGCCCATTCTCTTGGCTACTCGTACTATACTCACCCACACTCTCGGGTTACTTATTCTCATTATCTCACCCATACTCTTGGGTTACTTATTCTCATTATCTCACCCATACTCTTGGGTTATTTACACTCATTATCTCACCCACACTCTTGGGTTATTTATACTCAAGCTCTTGTAGATTCTCGAGACACTACAGGTCTCCTATGTCACGCTTGTTACTCTTCATACATATTTGGGCCAAAACTCATGGCTCTCTAGCATAGTCTTACTTCCCCGGTTTCGACCCTACTCTGGGTCTAGCATGGTGGGAAGGCTCAACTAGCTCCTGGAACTTTCTCTTAGTTCCCATCTCTTTTTACATAGGTCCGACTACTCTCGGACTACTCACTTTCCCATACACTCCTCTCTCGGAGTTATAATAATTTTATGTGTATTAGTCTAGAAGCATCACTCTTGATGTTTCTAATGACTTTGGGAACTTTACTTAAATTCGGGTAATCTTAGGTTTAAGGGTTACCCTCACAATCATATACTTGTACATTCGGAAATTTTTTATACCGGGTAAGATCCTCGTATAGGAGGTCGACCATGTCACAAGGGAGTTACATAGTCCTTAGGTTCTTTTACCTTTCTTATAAGTTCACATTATTGGACTAACTTCAATCCTCTCGATGGAGGTCATTTATCTCTCCACTCATATTTATTTCGTGGTTTGTTCAATAAGGTTCTCTAACCGTTATGGGTATTTACTCAACCCGTACATCTCCACATTAGGGACTTCATATGTTTGAGTTATCTTTATACTTTAATCGATAGCTTGTGTGTGTTTGCATATTACCATTGTTCATGAGACTACCCGATCTACGGGTTTCTAGTCAATCACTACTCTCTATGAGTCGGTCTATGCACTATGTTAGACCACACCGGCGTACAAGTATGTTAGTTCATACAACATACAATAAGGCATACAAATCAAACAAGGGATTATTTCCATGCTTTAATCTTGATTAAGCCGGCACACAAACACACAAATCAGAGTAACTCGGTTAGCATACGGGGCATTAGAAAATCATACCTTTCACCGGGGTTTTACTTTTACCGTGTCATCTCACCATGCTCGGGTCACGCACGATTCTCTGATAATGTTTCAAACATTATTATTAATACTAAGCTCATACGGTACATTATTAAATGCTACTCCCGTACTTACCCCGTTATCCCGTTATCTCGGTTTTACTTTTGTTAATTTGAGTCTCACTTCTCAATCACTTCTAACACTTTCTTACACTTCTTAGGGCCTTAACATGTCACCAAACAAGGCCTTAACATCTTATAACATCATTAACCTTCAAACCCCCATCATTTAAACCCTTTAAAACACTCTCTGTAGGTTTCTGGGGTGGTCCGGGACTTGGTCCTCTCCCTAAGTCCCGGACCAATTGAAGATGCAACCCTCGGCCTGATTTTACCATGGTCCGGGACCTTGTCCCTATCCCAAGTCCCGGACCAACATGGGTGTGTACTCTCGACATAAAAATAGGGGGTGGTCCGGGACTTTGTCCATGGACTAGGTCCCGGACCCTGCTAAAACCTGCAACATACAACGTTTTTCAACCCCAATTCACTCCTTAATCCACACCCAATCTTTCCATAATCTTTCCACAAGATTCCTACATGATATAATCACCTTTAATCATGCCCTAAACCTCTTCAAATCATGGGTTAAACCCTTACTCAAATTCTTGCCCAAAATCACTTAAATTAATAATTGGTTCTCTTGTTCTTCTAACTTGTAACAGATTTTGGTATTGTCAACCATCCAATACTCCACACAATAATGCCATTCCTAGCACTCAATGACATTATTTCCACTACTAACACACTTCTTCTTAGTTTGGTTTTCAAGCCATTAACCAACCACTTAAACCACCTAGTTTCTTCCTTATAATCAAACACCCAAACTTATCCATTCCTAGACAAATTTTGACAGCACCTACTTGCTTTCCTAAGCATTTTCACCACACTAGATGTACTCACAAACACAATCTTCACCCCTGTTTTGTTTAGGCACCAATAACACATCAAATTCCCATGGTTCTCACATATGACTAGCTTAGTTTCCTAGGTTTATTTGCACACTTAAACCACATTAAAACATTCTCATTCAACTAACAATATTGTAGTATCATTACTACTCAAGTTCAAGGTTGTTTATACATCACCCACATAAGTTTCACAAGGAAAATAAAATCAACACAAGGTAAGCTCTTTACCTTGTTCATTTCGGTTTTCACCCCTCTTCTTCCTCTTTCTCTTATTCCCTCTTTCTCATCTTGTTTTCCACACCACACAAAGGATTATGGATTGCAAGCTACAACCATATCCCACCACACACATAACAACAAATCAATTCAATTTTTTCCCCACATAACCTAATACTTTAAGGGAGTTAGTTTTCAATGTTTAGCCTTGGTATTACCTTAAAAGGTCCAAAAGGAGTGCTTGGCAATCAATTGGAAGAGTATCCAACACCCCACAAGAGCAAGGTGAAATCGGCTGAAATGGAGGAAATTTTCAACGTGAGGGAAAATTTCCCAAATTACAAGAAAAGCTTGAAATGGCCAAAACTCTTACTTATTATCACCTTAAGACATTAGGGAGGTGGAGGAGAGTTAAAATCAGCTCTTGAAGCTTCAAAAGCTCCAACATCCATGGAAGTGAAGGTGGAGGAATCAAGATTTTGAGGGGTGGAAAACGTAGCCCTCGCCGACACGAATCCAACGGTAGTATTTTTGTGGGATTCGGTGAAGAAATGAGAAAGTTAGAGGAGGAAGAAGGTGAGGCTTGTGAGCTGTTTGAAATCGCAAGTTCCAGAGGAGGAAGAAGAAGTTTTCAGAGAGCTGGGCAAAACGTGAAATGAGAAAGGAGAAGGTGAGAGGTAGAGGTTAATACTTAAGTACTTTTTACTTTATTACTATTTGCTTTATTTATTTACTTGTCTTGTTATTACTAATTAGCTAACAAGCTATTAATGAGTGTATACATTATAATTAAAACCGGCCCACTTGAATTAATAGCCCGGGTCATTTTTTCGTCTTTTCGAATTATACGCGTCTCGTCTCCCGGTTTCGTCACTATTCACTCACCGGGCCCGTTTTTTCGGAATTTTCTCGTTTAATTAATTTTAATGGTTATTAAGCTTCCATTAATACTTATTCATAGTTATTTAATCAACTATAATTTTTACGGGTCCGTTTAACCACTTAAAGTCACGTTTTCGGGTTTTCTCGAAAAACGTGCTTTTATGCTTATTTAGCGTTTTAATCCATTATTTGGATCTGTTTTCTTCGGGAATCATTCCCGTATACTAATTAGGCCTAACTAAGCCTTAGGAATCCATCTCGGACCCTTACGAGATTATATATCTCTTATTTTCATTTAACGCGCATTTTAGCGTTTTTCGCTTTTCAAGCGTTTTCTCTTTTCTTTTGGTTTTATTTTCTTTACCAATACACTTTAGGCACCATTAGGCCTTTAATAATCATATTAGAGTAATTTAATAACCATTATTAGGTCCGGGGTATTAAAAGTATGATAAATGATCTATTATTGATCTAACTTACTCCTCCATTGATACTTTCAATGTATACCTACTACTTCTTTACATTCATACTTGGTTATAAAACCATTCTTTTCTTTACTACCTCATAAACTTGTTTTCTTACAAACTTACTTACTTTCTTACCATTATTACGTTATTAATGGTGTATTACTACCTATATATGCATATGTGTACATAGGCATATATATGTATATATGATTACAATAATCATATAATTAAAACATTTTTTTTTTGACCCGACCGGACTTGCGACCGACCTTGCAAGTCCGGTCCATTCCAGTAGGCTACATCGGGTGAAATTCCAGGGCCGACCGACCTTGCAAGTCCGGTCCCAAGGTCGGTCCATCCCAGTAAGTTTCGTCTTTGAAAATTTTAGCCCGACCGACCTTGCAAGTCCGGTCGCAAGGTCGGTCCATTCCAGTAGCTCACATTACCGAAATTTTTCTGGCCGACCGAACTTGCAAGTCTGGTCGCAAGTTCGGTCCATTCCAGAAGGTTTCAGACGGAGAATTTTCTGGTCCGACCGAACTTGCAAGTCCGGTCGCAAGGTCGGTCGATTCCAGAAGGTTTCCCGTCTGTAAGTCTGGGCTCGACCGACCTTGCAAGTTCGGTCCTAAGGTCGGTCCGGCCCAGTACTTCAGTTTTAAAATCTGTTTTTGGGTGTTTTCTTTACCCATGTTTCCCCAATCTTTACCTATACTTCCCCACATGATTTAGCACTAATTTAACACTCCAAATCACCTTAGTTCATCCATTAAATTTACTACTCAATCCTTACACAAACTTACACTCATTTTCCTCATTCTTCCCTCAACACCTACACTAGCCCTTACTCTTCTAATGCTTTTTAACTTCCTTTATGCTACAGATTTCCACTCAATCTTCTACATTCCATTACTCCCAACTAATGCCATTCTTAGCATCCAAAATACATTACTCACATCCTAGTTCCATTCCTTCACACACTTCTCTCAAAATCTGTTGCAAACTAAAAAACACTCTTTTTAACTCTCCAAATACTTCCTCTTCTCAAACATCTTAAGTCCTCTTACTCCTACACAAATTTGACATAGTTTCCCTATATTTTTAACATTCTCCACACACCATTTCAGCTCACAATCTCACATTCTCACAACCTGTTTATACCACACATTATATACACAATTCATCACTACTACAACAACATAATTTCCTGCACATATACACTTGCTACCCATGGTTTTTCCCCAAGCTTTTAAACTCATTTTAAAACTTCAAAAACTGTTCCAATACCATTCCTCATTATACTTCAACATACTTACTACCCATTACTCAATACATTACTCATTTTTACTACTCAAAAACTGTTACATTGCTACATACACAAACCAACCCAAGGTAAGAGTGTTTTACCTTGTTTTGCTAGTTCCTCTTTCCTTCCTTTCCTTCTTTCTTTCTTTCTTGTCCTCGGTTCCAATGGGGTTCACACACAAATGCTACAGCCCATAACAATATACACAAATACTTAGAACCTACCTTCATCAATCTAAGGTTTATGTTTGTTTGAGATTTAGAATGAAGCATTACCTTCCAATGAATTGGTGGAGTGGTGGACAGCAACCAAAGCAAGATTTCAACACCCAAAAATGGAGCCAAAATCGGCTAGAGCAAAAGACACCAACAAGGTTTAGTTGCATTTTCGTTTTGCCCATAAGGCCTAGAAAAAGATAAGTTTTCAAGAATGTTTTTACCTCAAAATGATAAGGAGGTGAAGGTGCTTCTAATGGTGGACTTGAATCTTCAAATGGAGAATACCCACCGAAATGAAAGTTGAGCTTTTGGATTTTTGAAAGGATGAAAACGTTCTCCTTTGCAAGAGGGTTGCAATGGTATAATTTTTATTGGATTTGAAGGAGGTTTGAGTACTCAAAGAGAGGAGAGAAGTGAAGGGTTAAATGGGGGCTTCATTTCTCCATGTTTGTCGCAGGGTAGAAGGAGAGAATTCAGAGGAGGAAGAGGAGGGGACCAATACGTGAGAGAGGGTGAGAGGTGAGGAGAGAGAGTAGTTTTTCTTTTTGCTTTTTACTTATTAGTTTTGTCCTTTAGCAAATAAGAGACAATTGAAGAGAGGGGGAAGGCTCTTAAAATTGGCCCACATGTGCACACACTCTCACATTTTTATTTTATTTGCAAAGTGGACACACTTAGTTTGTTTATTTGTACTCTTACCCCACAACTTACCGGTTGTTACAATTTTCACTAACCGGTACCCGTTTTCCGGAATTTTCCCGTTTAATTAATTTTATTGGTTCTAAAGCCCCACTAATATTTAGTAGGGACTATTTAGTTGACCAAAATTGTTACGAGTCTATTTGACCCGCTTAAAGTCGTGTTTTCCCGGTTTCCTCGAAAACGCGCTTTAAGGTTCATTTATGCTTTTAACCCATTTTAAAGGTCCGTTTTCTTCGGGATTTGTTCCCTCGTATTTATTTAAGTGTAATTAAGTCTTAAAAATATAATTAGCCTAATTAATCACTGTTTTTAATTACGGGGTATTTCAGAGTTGGTTAGATAAGCTTCATCTTATCGGGTTTTCATACAATAATAGCTACCATGCTTCGATTAAGATGTCACCTTTCCAAGCCCTATATGGTAGACCTTGCCGTACACCCTTGTGTTGGGATGAGTCAAGAGAAGCGGTCATCATAGGACCGGAGTATTTAGAGCAAGTGCAAGCTGAAGTTCAACAAATTCGAGCCAACATGAAGGCAGCCCATGATAGACAGAAATCCTATGCGGATGTGGGACGACGCGACCTTGAGTTCGCCGTGGGCGACCAAGTGTTCTTACGCGTTTCACCTATGAAGGGTGTCTTCCGATTTGGTCAGAAGGGCAAGCTGAGCCCGAAATTTGTAGGGCTGTACACTATTACCGAAAGAGTTGGATCCGTAGCCTATAGGTTAGCACTACCTGAGGACTTGGGGCGTGTCCATGATGTTTTTCATGTGTCACAACTCAAGAAGTATATCGCCGATCCTTCTCATGTCTTAGAGCCTGAGAGACTATCCATTGAACCGACCATGCGATATGTTGAATCTCCTGTGAGAATCCTTGATATGAAGACCAGAGATACTCGTCATAAGTCTATACAAATGGTGAAGGTCCTATGGTCAAACCATGATGTCGAAGAAGCGACATGGGAGTTGGAAGATGCCATAAAGGTGAAGTACCCACAGTTGTTCATAGACTAGATAGTCTAGTGTTAGTAATACGGGTACGGGGCGTACCCCTTTTAAGGGGGGTAGAGCCTTTTTGCTTTTGCATTGCTTCGGGGTAAGCATTGCATAGTGTGTAGGTATTGTAATAGGTTTTATATGGCACATGTAGTGCAAGTGAATTTGGTATGTGTATGTATGCATGTGTAACGTGTAGTGCATGGATGTGTATGTGTAACGTGTAATGTATCTGTGTAATGTGTATTGGGAATTGCTATGGTGTATTGAGTAATGTGGATATGATGTGTATGGAAATGTGGATTGTGTATGTGAATTGTGTATGATTCTTGAATGGTGTAAGCTTGCAATGTGAGAGAAGTAAACACCTCATAGGTGGTATTAAGACACATTAGGGCAATTGGGTTGCCTAATGAGTAGAATTATTAAACTATTAACCTTGAGCAACTTTGAGGGCAAAGTTTCTTAAGGGGGGTATATTGAAATACCCCGTAATTAAAAATAGTGATTAATTAGGCTAATGAATATTTTAGAAGCTTAATTAAGTATAAATAATCATGAGGGAACAAATCCCGAAGAAAACGGATCCTTAAAATGGATTAAAAACACTAACGAATATTAAAGCGCGTTTTTCGAGGAAACCGGGAAAACGTGACTTTAAGCGGGTCAAATAGACTCGTAACAATTTTGGTCAACTAATTAATCATTAATAAATATTAGTGAAGCTTTATAACCAATAAAATCAAGAAAACAAGAAAATAGTAAAAACTGTCAGAAACGGGAAGTTGTGGGGTAGAAACACAAATAACGCAAACTTATGTGTCCACTTTTAAAATAAAAATGTAAACTGTGTGTGTGTGTGCTGTGTGGGCCGGTCCGATTTTTTTCCCCCCTCACACACTCACCTATCCCTTCTTATTTGCAAATCAACAAAAGCAATAAAGTAACCCCCACCCTTACTTTTACTCTCTCTCCTCTATTCTACTCTCTCACTCACGTACTCACCTCCTTCCTCCTCTCTATTTTCTTCCTTCTCAACCGATGGCAATGGAGATTTGAGCTCCCTCACAAAATACTCACTTCTCTCCTCTTGTTAACCCATCAAACCTTCTCCAAAAATTACAAAACTAGTACCATTGGAATCCTCTCATCAAGGAGAGTATTTCCCTCCTTTCAAAATTCGAAAACAACAACTTTCATCTCCATGGGTGTGTAGCATTTGGAGCTTCAATACCACCATTGGAACCAACTCCTTCTCCTTGTTATTTTGAGGTAAAAATCTTCTTGAAACCTCACTGTTTTTCTAGCCTTGTGGGCAAAACAAAAATCTAGCTAAAGCTCTTGTTTGCTCCTTTTGTACCCAGCCGATTTTGGCCTCTTTGAAGGAGTAGAAATATTGTTCTTGAGCCATTCCAAGCTTCACTCATACCCTTGGAAGGTAATATATTTCTAAACCCTAAAACTTACATTAAAAAGCTTAGAGAGGGTTAGGGTTAGTTTTGTATTGAATGGTGTATATGTGAATGGGTTGTAGTGTTAGAGAATTGGGTTACAACCGGTGGAAAGAGAGAGGAGAAAGAGGAAGGGAAGAAGAAAGAAGGAGAAAGGAAACTAGAAGAAGAAACAAGGTAATTACACTCACCTTTGTATAGTCTTGTGTATATGTATGTAACAGATTTTTAGGAGTTAAAATGGGTATTGTAAAATGGTAATGAACAATAGTGTAATGTGGAAGAAGAATTGAATTGTGTTGAAGCTTTAAAAGACATGTAAAACTTGGGTAAACATAGTTGGGAATTGAATGTAGTGTGCAGGAATTTGTAGGAGTTTTTTGTGTTTGGTATTTGTGTATGAGAGTTTGCATATTGGTGATTGATGAAAACAGGTGAGATGGATAAAAATGTGTGTGATGAATTAAGGAATGAAATAACATGATTTAGAGTGTTTAATTAGTACTAAAACATGTTAGGATGTATGTAGGAAGATTGGGGAAGATGTGGGTGAAAATGGGAAAGAAAAAATAAGGTCTGTAGCATATTCTGCTACTGACCGACCCAGAGACTGGATCGGTCGGTGGGTCGGTTGGGGCTTAAGTAACGAGAATAAATCATTCTGGAACGGACCGACCCAGGAGCCGTGAGTCGGTTGTGGGTCGGTCGGACCAAAATTCCCTGTCGTCGAAGTTTCTGACTTCGACCGACCCAGAGGAGGGTCGGTCGGTGGGTCGGTTGGAGCTTGGACAACAGGACTGAAACACACTGGGATGGACCGACCCAGAGGTGAATGGGTCGGTCGGAATAGTTATGGGTCGGTCGGAGAAATTTCAAAGAACGTAAACCTACTGGAAGGGACCGACCCAGGGCATGGGTCGGACTGTGGGTCGGACGACCCATAACTTACAAAAAAAACCTATATGATTATAACTAGTATATATATATATATATGTGTATACCCACCTATACATAGGTACATATATATATATGTAAGTACACCTTTGTTAAGTAATGAAAAGTAAGTAAATAATGTGCAAGTGTAAGAATTCAAAGACTTAGTAAGTATGAATTAGGAAATGTAAGAGTAGTCGAGTTAAGTTAATGATAGTTAGATTAATAGCTCGATTGCATGTATATCATAGGATTCGATTTGTGAACACCGGAGGAACGTTGGGACACAAGTACAATGGTGAACGGTATGAATTCCTCATGCCCCGTATGCTATCTTGGTTACTCTGATTTGTGTGGTGTGTGCTAATTGATCACCAACTAAGATAAATGCACGAATCGGAGTTATTATGCTTACTTGTGAATATGTAGTGCTGTATGTGGTGAATATCTTCTTTAAATCTTAGTTTGTATAATTCATGAAATGTATGGATGATAATGAATGTGTGTATGTATGATATATTGTATTGTGACCGAATGTGTTTGAGATTGGACTTCTAACTGATTCCTAACAAGCTAACCAATCTAACTTAAATTGGTAATTAAATTGAAATGAGTAGAAGTCTGATATAGTTTCGGCCACGCGTGAGGATGCGGAGACACAAGAGGTTGGATCCAAGTCCTGACTCTTAAACTGGTCCGCGGCCCAAATCCCTTAAATGGGTAGCATCTCGGATTGGTGAGTCAAGTAAATCCCGGTGGTGGGATGGTGTAGTCCCCGGGCCGGAGGTCATACCGACTTAACATGAGTATGAGTAAGTATGTAAGAATGAGTAAGTAAGTAAATGAAAGTAAGCAAGTAAAGTAGGAACTAGTAATGTGTAATGAGTACAGGAGTAATAAGCATTCCGATTAACCCGGATGCGTAATTTGGCTAACACGGTGAAGGTAAGTAAGTGTGTGCTGTTATATTGCCATCTTGGATTGTCTAATGTATTGTATTTGAATGTATGTTGTATGCAAAGCATGTACGTATGTTAAAAATGAACCGCATGCTTATTCAACCTTAATTAGTCGGCGTGCCCTAGCTAGCACGCGGTATATGCGGAATTTATGCGCAGCTTTTACTGAGCCCCTTGTGTGATGTTTTTACTACACGCAGGTACACGAGAAGGGTGAAGATGATGAAGACTTAGATTGATTTCTTTTTGTCTGTAAACAATGAATTATGAATGGTGTACTAAGTAGTACACGGCTGTAGATTTTTGTTAGCCGGTGTACCATGGGGTACACCCTTTTGGATTGTGAAAGAATGTTAGGATGGTGAATTGGTATAGATGAGTAGTTGTTCTAAACTCATTCATTTTTTTTGGAAACTAGTGGAAGGATGTAATTGAATACACTTAAATACTCGGTAATCCATTAATGTAAGCGAATGGTATTTTGTATTCAGTAAGCAATGTTTTAGTAGCTCGGTATACTTAGGCATCAGACCGTCACTGTAAGTAGTATAAGCCTAGCTAGCCGTATGGGCGGTTAGCGGCATTGTATCACCCGCCGTAGTAAGTAGTATTTCCACTGCGAGTAGCTTTGATTATTGGGATGATTGGACGGTAAGCATAGGATTAGCGGTAGGGGTGTTACAGGAACCCAATCGGGAACCCCTCAGTGATCACAAATGCGCAACTAGGTAGTTCGTAAACTACACTGGATTCCTCACCTCAACTCACACCATCTCTCTCTCATAATGTTTAAGATCTGCTCTTAGTCTTATGGAGAATATAATTTATTAATTAGCTGCCCAATGGGTCTCACGCATACCTAGAAGTAATCTAGGTCATATTCATGTTCGAGATCCATGCTCTAGAGACCGACAATGTCGTGACTCATTCCTAAGTGTTTTACTTAGGTTACCATATACTTAATATTAATACTATGGTATTATATCAAGTAACCGTCTTGTCATCACAGCAATGTATATGTATGTTTATAGAAGTCGATCTTAGTCGACGTAGTGTTAGTCCCGTAGGACGCTCGTGCATAAATAATTAATGCAGTAGCACACAATCACATACATGTATCCAAAACACTTAACACACAAGTGATATCAACCAAATCCGAGCCCAAGGAGTTTCCTTAGGACAACTCGGATCAAACCCTTTACATACCGTTCACCAAGACCTAGGATGCGCAGTGTAGACCACTAGCTCGTCAAGCGCCTCCGTCTGAAGTACGATCTAAACGGTAATAAAACTATAAGTTAGTCTCCATGACTAACTACATCCGGTATTTCCGAATAACAAGTAACCCCGACAGTTCATCCCCGGATTTCTACAATTATTTGTTACGGGTTTCTCTAAACCGGTCGGCTTGTTACTAAAACTCGTATGTCAAAATATTTCGACTGTAAAGATTAATTCATTATTTTTCTTTAATCTTATCCATCATTTAATTTAGGTATATAACCTATAGTTGCATGTATGTATGCATTATCATATTATATTGTATTATTTTCCACCATCCATTATAATACATTGTATTATATAATCCATTATCTTAGCAAATTATATTTGCATTCAAAAACTTATAACTTATAGTTTGTAACTATTTTTTGTAATAACCACCACCATTATATTATATGGTTTCCAACCATAATATATATCCATCCTTATATACATTATTCTTGTATATGTATATATTTACCTTATAGGTAAATTCCATGAGTTATACAACTCTTATTTTATATGTTACATTTTATCATCTTATATTAGATGATTATTCCCATTAGTTGTATTATATTATTCAACTTATATTAAGATTATTATCCTAATATTATGTAACAATTTATGTTGTATAATTACAACTCCTAAGGTTTATTCAATAAATACCTTAGTTTATAAATCTTATTTATTTATAGTTTGTCACATTATTTAATGTGAATATCCTTACTTATATTAATTCCATTAAAAACCATTAACACCATATAATTGTTATAACATTTATAGCATTAAAGACCATAGTCTAAAATTCATATTTATAACCTTAATAATTCGGTACAGCCCTTATCTTTATTTTAATTTCATTTTGACCACATAACATTATGTAATGTTATACCATATACTAATATCATATAATATGATATTTTTATTTCCTTTAACTTATAACCTATAGTTTTTATACAAAACAATTTATTATTGCCGCATGGGCACCATATCAAAACCATATTCTTTTTCATATACCATAGTTTCCTTTATTTACAAATTCACCCCATTATTTATACCATGTTATATATATCATATAACATAACATTTTTAACTTATAAAAGGGTATAACCTATGGTTATATTTATGTAAAATTCCGAACAGGCCTTAATATATATCCTATATTTGCCATTTGGCCCAACTTATAACATATAGTCTTATAATATCATTAAAACTATATATTATACATATATCTTATTAAATACTCTTATATTATTCTAAAAATCACCAAATTTCACCAAAGGGTTATAATTACCCTTACTAACCATATACTTTCAGTATTTTACATTTCCACCCCATCTTTTATTCCAAAGTGTCATAATGACATAATAACTATATATTATACATAAATAGTTTATTTTAATTCCAAAATCAACCCAATAAATTCCTAAAAATTCCTAATAGCCCATGGGTGTTTATAATACCATTTTACACCGTTAATTTTCGGTAATAACATATATACCACATATGTTATAAAATTGTTACAATTAAATACTTATCTTATTATAAAACCTTAAATAAGTTATTTAACTTATCTAATTTGGTCAAAACCTACCATATGGTCAAGGTTGACCACCTTAATATTTCCTTGACCATCAATCTCCACATATTACGGTTTATACCCATATTTTTTCAGAAATTACCATTTAACCCCAAAACTTTATAGAATCTTATAATTTTTATTTAAACTCCTTTAAACCTCTAATTTTTGGCTTTATTATTATATAGCCCCCAAATTTAATTTAATTACACTTTATACCACATTTCCTTGCAGTAATATGTATATACTACCTAAACTTAAATAAAACCTTATAAATACATAAATAAAATGGCCTAAAGTACATGGCCTTATTACAAACATTAGCTTATAAAATGAATTACACATAAATGCCCAAAAATGCATTAAACTCTCGGCCTTACCCATATATTTTCCATATTTACCAATTTTCCACATAATGTCTTAAATTTGACAATTATGCTAATTAATTAGTTATAAAATTTACTAAACCATCCCTTAATCACCTAAGGTCAAAATAAGACCTTAAATTAACCCATTCACTCACGGCATAAATATATACATATGTATAAACACATATTAATATACCAAGTGAAGGTTTAAGTGATTTATACCTTGTTTTTGCCAAGTTTAAGCCTTGTTTGGCCACGGCTGTTTGGAGATTAATTTTCCACAGCTTAGTTTACATGTTTTCAAACATCAATTAAGGCATGATTAGTCTCCAAGCAAGATCTAACCATAAGAAGTGTTTAATGTCTATTTTCAAGGTAAAATTTACCTTAGAATACCAAGATAACCAAGATGTTCTTCGGCCTGTATTTACAGTAGGTAAAGAGCATCAAAAGAGCTACTAAAACCAAGCTTTAAACTGGTATAACTCAGATTAGAAGATGGCTAATTTTTACCTTGTTTAAAATGCCTAAAATTGTGTTTTTGGCTTGGATCTGGCTATACCTTGAAGCTCTTGATATACCAACTGAATAAGTATGTTAATAAGAAGATTATAAGCCTAGGAAACAAAGATTCCAACCCGGAATTGAAGAAAATCAAAGGATAAGTGCTTAAAGCACATTTTTATACCTTAAGAACAAGATTAGATTTCTCCACCTTCTTCCCTTGTTACAGCCGAGATTTGCTCTCCTTTTAACGTCCAAAAAAACCTAGAAACATTGATGGAAATGGTTGATGCTTTGCTCCATGGAAAGAGGAAAGAATTGTGAAGAGAATGGACATAAAATGGCTTAATAAGCTTACCTATGTCAATTGTTGTTCTCTTCTGAACTTGGCATGTTATCCACGGTTTGGAGAAGCCAAAGAGAGGCTGGAGCAAGCTTGTGTCGGCAGGGATTGAAGGCAAATGAGAAAAATAAGTGAGTTTTGCTTTTAATGTACATTATTGTTACTTTATGGAATAGTAATTTGATGACTCATTAGATTGGCTAGCTAATTGATTAGAGAATGATTAATGGGTGTGTTTTACAGCCACATGAGGTCGGCAATGAAGGGCATGGTCAATGGATGACATTTGACCATAGTTAAGACTTAGTAATTAAATGTTATTTTTGGGTACTATTCATACTAAATTGCCCATTTTGATTTTATTTTTAAACTTTGATTTAGACATTATAATATAGTCTATCATGTCACATTAATGTTATAAAGAATATAATTTAGTCTTTACAGTGACAAAAAGTCATTATCTTAGAGCTCATACACAAAAACGTGCTTTAAGGTATTTTAGTGCACATTTTGTGTCACAAGGTGTTTCTGAGCTCAGTTTTCATTGATAATAGTTTTGTTGTGTTCCTTACATGATATTTGATCATGGAATCCAATTTTATATCATTTAGAGGTCAGTAGACCTTTAAGGTTTTCTTAGAGCACATTTTTGCCCTACTTGACCTTGAAGCATGTATATGCTTGTTCTTTGTGTTGGAGTGTTGTCCAACAATTGTAATATGTTTAGTTATGTGTTAATATGCTTAGGACAAATTTTTAGGTCCTAAGTAGTTCATTTGGGTATTTATTTACCCTAAACAGTCAAAGGGTGCAATATCTTGCTTTGTGTTGACCACTATTGTTCTCAGTTGACTTTTAAGGCATGTTTAGGCCTTAATTAATTTGATTAGATGTTTAATCCATGTTTTATTAGTTTGGGGTATTTCAATCTACCCCCCTTAAAAAGACTTCGTCCCGAAGTCGCTTAATCAAATAGGTAAGTATAAATATATGACTACCCATTATTCCCATAATGTATATCTATGTGATATATCATCTACACACATCGTATTGCGCTTATACAGCGCATAGCCATCACTTTGTGGCGTTAGTTCAATCATATATGGATATAGGTGATCCATCAGCACCATTATTCCCTATCAATTCTATAAACCCTGACAACCTCCCCGAGGTGTCCATAACATACCATCGTTCCACATTCCATAACTAATGATTCATTTCGTATCTAGGTGAAATACCCCAAACTTAGATATGGTGTTTAAATGAGAAACTAAGATATAAGGGGGCTAAATAATGCCTTAGAAACATTTCTAATCAAAGAAAATATAAGGAAACACCAAAAGAGCAATTTTAACAAAAACGTGCTCTAAGCTTGGAGAGACTTGGGAGAGTACCCAAATATTGTTCTAAGACCTTAGTAATATCCTAATGGTCATTTTAAATCAATTACCAAAGAAAACCAAGCTTGAAAACAAGTTAAAACATAAAATGTGCTTTAAGGAGTCTTAAAGCACGTTTTTGAAAAATTGTCTTGTAAATGAGTTTTGAATGGCTAAATGTCCATCATTACTCTTTAATTAACATGTGTACTATATAGTATCACATTTGGAAGTCTATATCAATGGGAAATCAAAAATTTCACAACAATGTGCCTTGTTTTGGTGAATAGTGAATTAATTAAGCTAGTTTATAACATAAGTCTATATAAGTGAGACATTTGGTCAACAAAGACTTAATTACCCTCATTGATCAAAGGGGGCCGGTTTCTTAGGAGGTGAGTCATCACCTTCATGAGTCATTAAGCAAATAAGAGAGCAAATGAGAGTTATAAAGTAAAAGCACTATTCACCTTTTACATAAATATCACTTTATTAGTTCTCTCTCCCTCACTTCTTCATTCTCCTTTGTTTACCCACGGTTTGAACTGCTCTCTCCCTTCTCCATTCACGTAGAGCTCAACCTCCATGAAAGCTCCATCTTCCCTTGGCCACATCTTGCTCATTTTAGCTCCAAATCCAAAACAAATACATACTCTTCTTAGTTAGCTCAAGCTCCTTCTTTCTATCTTTTAAAACTTCAAGAGCTTCATTTTGGTGCCAAGTCAAACCACCATTAGAGGAGGAAATTCAAGTTTGGAGACTCCATTGGCATCTCCATTCTCTTAAGGTAAAAAGTGTAAGAAAATCTAGGTTTCCACCATTTTCTTCACATGTCTGAAAATATATACTCATGGAACTCCATGTTTATGCTTTGTTCTAGCTTGTTTCTACTCTTCAAAGGAGAGAGGAGGTCCTTCTTGCTTTATATCCAAGCTTGTCTTGAGAACTAAGGTAAAGCAATCAATTCAAACCTTAAAATTTTAACCTAGGTTTTATTCCTTAGGTAAGTGTGTTGTTTAGTGCTCATTAGAGTTATTGAATTGTTTAGAACATTGGCAAGGAGAACTATATTGGTGACCGAGATTTGGTAAGAGAAGTCTAAGGAGAAAAGCTTGTGAGAGAACAAGGTAAAATACTTACCTTAAGATGTCTTATTGTTTAAGGGAATGGGATTTAGATATGTGATGAGTTTAGTGTAGAGTTTATATTGGGAAGGTGTTAAAACCTAGGAGAAACAATGAGCATATTGTGAACTTGTGACTAAAGAGCAAATGAGAAGAAGAGATAGTTAAAACAATGTGGAGATGAATTACAAGAAGCATTTTATTTCAATGGGAGCCTTGTTGTGTGTATTCGCAGGTTGAAGGCAAATATATGTGGAAATTCAGTGGTTAAGATTATTGTCATTTAAGGGCCTAAGTGCCAAGCATTCTAAGTTTAAGCACTATGATGATGTGGTGAAGTTTTAGTGTAAATTGTGTACTAAGGTGTTGTGATGAGAATTTGGGTGATGTTGGTTGTTTGATGGAGAAAAACCATGTGTTAGGAGGTACTATATACTAGAGAACCCATGGCAAAATTTAAAGGAGAACTTAAGTGTTTAAGATATTCTAAGGGATTTCATGACTAAGGAAGTACTAGGAAGTTTTAGAGGTTGTCTATGAAAAAGGGTGAGTTTAGGTGTTTAATGAGTTATAATGACTTAGGCATTACTATGAGGATTTAGAATCAAGAGAATGTATTTGAGTATTTAGGACTTAGGCAAATGTTGGTAAACAACTAGGGAGAAAATAATGTGTTGATGGATGGAAGTTTAAGTTGTGAAGGAACATTAAGTAAATGTATAAGAGAGAGTTTAGATAGTGAAAGATGCTTGGGAGATGATGTTATAGTGGTGAAGAAAACATTTGGCATGGTGGTTACATTAGGTATGAACCACCACCTAGAAACCTAGAGGAAAGCATTACAAGTGTTAGCATTATTACAAGGAAAATGTATAATGATTAAGGTGGATCTTGGTGAATGATTTAATATGTTTGGAGGATGGTTTAAGGGGAGTTTAAGAGTCTAAATGATGTTAGAAGACATTATGAGGGTTTAGGAGAAGTTGGGTGAAAATTGGTTAAGTGTTTGAAGGCTTAGAAAATGAGTGTTTTGCCTTGTCCGAACATCCGTCCGGACATGGACGTTCGGACAGGCCCTGTTGCGTGAAAATTTTCAGTCTCGACTTGTGTCCGACCTTTGGAAGTCCGGACACAAGTTCGGACGTGTCTGCTTCTACTTTGAATTTTCCTCGACCCATGTCCGAACTTCCGAAGTCCGGACACAAGTTCGGACAGGCGTCTGTTCTCAGTTTTGAGTCTCGACTTGTGTCCGAACTTGGGAAGTCCGGACACAAGTTCGGACAGGCCACTGTATGGACCAAAAACCTTGTTTAAGGTTAGGAAATGATGGGGATAATTAAGTATGGATGTTATGAGATTGTTAAGGACTTGTTTGGTGGGTGTGATGGTCATTAAGTGGGAGAGTAAGTGTAATAAATAATGAGGAAATGATGCACTTAGGAGTCAAGTTAAAAACCATAAGGCTTAGTGAAAAACAATGGGTAAAAGTTGGTGTCTTGGAAAGTTAAGAAATTCTATTGAGTTGGATTGATAATAACCTAAAACTGAATCAATATTCTAGGCTTTGTGAATTGGGACTTGGAAGAAGATAAATCAAACGATCGTCGACGGTGAACGGTACAATCCTTCTTGTGACCTGCTTGCTAACGAGGTGTCCCTCGGCTTGTGTGCTATCTGTTTAATTGCTATGACTAAAACAAGATAAAGCATGCAACCGGTTATACTATTCTCGTTGTGTTGTGTTATCTTTACGCTAACCCACGAGACTTGAGATGGTTACTAACCAAGTTTAGTACTTACTGAGTTAAGAATAAGAGTTAAGTTTAGTGGTTGTTGGTTAATGCCTGTTAAGGCTTAGCTAGCACATGGTGTTAAGATGTTTACTAACTGGAATTTGAGTGAGGAAACCCGGGACCGATCTCCGGTCATGCATGCTAAGGAAAAAGGGGGACGGTATCTGAATCAGATCCGCCCTCCGCTTAAGGACTTGTCTTCGGACTTGTAGCCTAGGGCCGGTTGCCGGCTCAGCTACGCTGGACTCCCGTCCAGAGTAGGTGGCATTAAGATGGTGCGGTGGGATCACCTAAATCCCAGGTTCGAATTAAGCTACAACCAATCCCTTCCAGGAAAGGTTTGTATACTGAGATTAAGATTAAGATTAGATTAAGATTAAGGTAAGGTAAATGAGATTAAGGAAATGAGGACTAAGGAGGGGGTTACTAACCCACTTGATAAGGGAACGCTTGAGTCGTTCATTGTTTGTGAACTATATATGTTCATCTGTGGTTATTGTTATTGCACTTCATATTATGCTTGTGTATGTAATCAATTTCCATGCTATCGACAATTAGTCGTCGTAGCCCCGTTAGCTTGGGGGCCATGAGAGGGTGTACCAGCATTCGTGCTGACCCCCTCGGGGGCTATTTTTACACTTGCAGGTAAGAGGCCCATGAGGACGCACTACGAGAGTAGGAGCGGTTAGACTTAGGGTGGGACATTTATTTTGAGTTCGGGTTGCGCCTGTGCACCCGACTGTTTATATTAAACTGATGTAAGTTTGAGATTATGTTTAAGATACTAGTACTCGGTTGGTTGTGGTATTGTGAATGTGATGTTTTGAGTTGGATAAGTATTTTGGATAAGTATTGTAAATGTTAAGCCGGTATATTCTAACGATCAGACCGTGGCAAGGTCCAGGTGTTATTTATTCCGCTGCGACGTATTCGATTAAGTGTTTTTTGCGATAACCACGATAGGCTTTGGATGGGGTGTTACAAAAAGTGGTATCAGAGCGTAGTTACGCTCTGATCAAGAAATACCGGACTGAGTAACCACCGAGTTAGGATATAAGTTAAGGAATAAGTGTTGGGTTAAGGGTGTGAGAAGTTAGAGTGAGTAGAGTCAGATGACCACTAATAAGTGTGGATTGTCTTTACCGTCTACGGACGTTATAAATTTACTAACCAAAACATGGTGAATACGAATCTAATGTGTTATGCTTGTTCAGATGGCAGGACGCCCTAGAGGAGGCCGAGGTCGCGGCCGGGGTGAGGATACTTCAGGATACCTGGAGGGCAGACGATCGCAGAGATCGTAGCTGCCGCTTTAGGGCACATGGGCTATCAGCCTGGTGTGGGTGCACCACCTCCACCGCCACAACCTAGGGAACCAAACTGGGTGAAGAGTCTAGCAGATCTTCGACCCGCGCATTTTAAGGGGGAGACCGATCCCGCCAAGCTTGAGGCGTACATCTCCGAGCTGGAGACCGCCTTCGAGACCCTTGATGTCCCTGCTGGGATCAAGGTGCGCTTAGCTGCTTTCTATCTGAAGGGGCGGCAGGATTGGTGGAAGCTGGTGAGGGCCGAGCATGTGGCCAATCCAGAGTTCGGCTGGGAGCAGTACACCGCCTTGCTACGAGCAAAGTACTACCCCGCCCATGTCCAGACGAAGAAGCGCTTGCAGTTGGATGCGCTTAAGCAGTCGGACAAGATGACAGTGGACGAGTATTACTCAGAGTTCACTGCCTTGCTCCGTCTTCTGCCAGGTCTAGGGTATTCTGACCAGATCTTGGTGGACCGCTTCTATGGCGGGCTTAGCCATCGACTCCGCTACGGCATGGGGCCGACGAGTTACACTACCTTGCAGGTAATAAGAATGATTGAGATTTGAGTAAGTGATGAATAAGATTTAGATTATGAGAAATAAGTGATAATACTATGGAAAAGCAGGAGTGCTATCATGCCGCTGCTAAGGTTGAGATTACCGTCCAGCTGAGGGACGAGGAGAATGCAAAAGGAAGAGTGCTGGTAAGAGCTCAGAAGTCAGGGGCAAGGAGGGTACAAGAAACAAAAGTACCAGCCTCAGGCCCAGAAAAATCAGAACCCAAAGGGGAAGGAGGAAAAGGAGAAGGCTTCGGAAGAGCCATTGAAGTGACGTATGCTATTGCAGCTACACCCCTGCGCTCTAAGGCGCCAAAGGGTAAGGAAATAATGAATGAGTTAAGAAATAAATTAGTAACCGTTTGAGATATGAGAATTGACATATGAATCATCAGGATCTGAGACTGAGAAGGGAGCCGGTGGTGGCTACCAGCGACGCTTCATCTGTAGATGGTGTCACAAGGACCACCCCGGGCTCGACTGTAAGGGAAAAGGTGGAGTGCAACTTCTTGGAGTATACGGGCATCGGCTATGAGTGTTACCGGAACCCTGCTAGCAGAGCCTATAGGCCCGATACCAGGGGCAAGGGCAAGACCGATCAGGGAGCTGGATCTGACGGTCAGAGGAAAGTGCAGCAGCCGGCGGACAAGAACCCACGGGTGACCCAGAAGACGGGACCCACTCTACACATGGTACCGGGACGATGAGCCTGAGCCCTCATCGAGGCCAGGTACCACTATAACCATTTAGTAATAAAACTACCTGCTTACCGCATTATCATGCATGTTTGGTGAATAAATGAGTTAAGTAAGAATAAGATGAGATTAGAACTTAAGTAAGATAAACCTACTACCACTTTAGGAAGATTCAACATCTGCTACCCATACCATCTACATCTAACCCGGAGCACACCGACATCGAAACCACACTTTCCAACCGAACAATGTCAGGTTATCCGCCCAGGTATGATTTTATTAAGGGGATACCTGACACCCGAAGCACAAATAGCCATCATCAGGAGATGCAATCAACTAGGAATGGGACCGGGAGGTTTTTACACACCGGAGTACCCAGGGGGAGCAAGGATGAAATTAAAGATGATGAGCTTGGGCAAGGATTGGAATCCGTATGCCAAGAATTACCAAACCATGAGGGAGCAAGATGGAGTCTCACCACCGGGAATACCCGAAGAGTTCCATCCAGTTATTACACAAGTCGTGGAAATCGCTCAGCAGTTGGAGGCTGAACCGATTCCAGACATCCAAGCAGACATTTGCATTGTAAACTTCTACACGAGAAGGACGGGAAACTGGGACTACACCAGGATAAGGACGAGACAACGGAGTCTCTCGAAAGAGGGATACCCGTAGTGTCTTGGTCCATTGGAGATGATGCGGAGTTTTTATACGGCGAGCAGAAGCGTGCGGACCGTGCAGATAAGATAGTACTTAAGTCAGGTGATGTATTAATTTTGGGAGGAGAATCAAGGATGTTATACCATGGGATTAAGAGAATCAAGCTGAATACAGCACCATCAGCAGTAATCAATGCGACCTATGAGACCAGGAAGATTAAACCTAACCTTTAGACAATATTAGCCATGTAATGTTAGAATGAGATGAGAAATGAGATGTAAGATTGAAGCACATGTTGTAAACAGGATGGTCATGAATAAAATAACAGTGTTGTTCATATAAATTGTTACGACTCTTGTTATACCATCAATACTCATGAAGCTTGTGAACACAATTAGGTTATGGACTCGGTACGGAAGGTGCACTAAGCATACTTACAGAGGCACAGGCCGACGCCAGCGGTACTATCCTCACCGGCACCTTTCCGATCAATGGGATTGAGGCATCAGTTCTCTTCGACTCAGGGGCCTCGCATACCTTTGTCTCGCATCATTTGCGAGCAGGTTGGGGCTAGACGCTGATGAGCTACCCGACTTCACGGTTACGCTCCCGTCTAAGGAGAAGGTTCGTTGCACTCGTTACTACCGAGGAGCCACCATCAGAATTAAGGGAGAAGACTTTCCAGTCAGTTTCATTGAGTTCAGTAAGCTAGGATTTGATGTTATCTTCGGGATGAACTGGTTGGAGCGGCACAAGGGACGTATCCTCTGCGCCGAGCATAGATTGCTGCTCAGGAGTCCGTCTGGGGTAACAATATCATACCGCCAGAGGCCCAGAGAGCCTTCGACTAAGATCATCACCGCCATGGCAATGCATAGAGAATTAAGGAGAAAGGAAGAAGTATACCTCTGCTATGTACAGGACATAGAGAGAGACCCTGAGTTCGACCCCGACTTACCGGTAGTGTCGAGTTCCCCGACTTATTTCCACGGGAACTGCCCGGCATGCCACCCACTCGGGAGGTAGAGTTCACCATTGAGCTGCTACCTGGTACCGGACCGATAGCCAAAGCACCATACCGTATGGCTCCGGCAGAAATGACTGAGTTAAAAGAACAATTGAAAGATTTGTTGGATAAGGGATTCATTAGACCAAGTGTGTCACCATGGGGAGCGCCAGTCCTCTTCGTGAAGAAGAAGGATGGTAGTCTCCGCCTCTGCATCGACTACAGAGAGCTGAATGCAGTGACAGTGAAGAATAAGTACCCACTACCCCGCATTGACGATCTGTTCGATCAGTTGAAGGGAGCATCTGTGTTTTCCAAGATTGATCTCAGATCGGGGTATCATCAGATAGCCATTAAGGAGGGAGACATTGAGAAGACGGCATTCCGGACACGATACGGCCACTATGAGTTTACAGTGATGCCGTTCGGTTTGTCGAACGCACCGGAAGTTTATGGATCTGATGAACCGCTTGTTCCGGGAGCAGCTGGACAAGTCGGTTGTGGTTTTTATTGATGACATTCTGATATATTCAAGTCTAAAGTTGAACATGAGGAACATCTGAGGAGGGTATTGGAAATATGAGGGAGAACCAGCTATATGCTAAGTTCTCCAAGTGTGAGTTTTGGCTTGACCAGGTCTCTTTCCTAGGTCATGTCATCTCAGATGCTGGGATCGCAGTGGATCCAGCAAAGATTGATGCCGTACGTACCTGGCCAAGGCCGAAGACTGTTACCGACATCCGGAGCTTTCTCGGTCTGGCAGGTTACTACAGGAGGTTTGTTAGAGATTTCAGCAAGGTCGCGAAGCCGATGACCAGTCTGATGAAGAAAGATGCACCATTTCTGTGGACAGTTGACTGTGAGAGATCATTTCAGCGCTTGAAGGACTCACTGACCACTGCACCGGTACTGACCATTCCAGACGGTACAGAGGGCTTTGAGGTTTATTGTGATGCATCCGGCAGAGGGCTGGGTTGCGTGCTCATGCAACATGGCAAGGTGGTGGCATATGCCTCACGCCAGTTGAAGAAACATGAGGAGAACTACCCCACACATGATTTAGAGCTGGGAGCTGTAGTCTTCGCTTTGAAGATATGGCGCCACTACTTATATGGGGTTAGTGTCACGATCTACACCGATCACAAAGTTTGAAATACATATTCACTCAGAAGGAGTTAAATCTTCGACAGAGGAGATGGTTAGAGTTTCTGAAAGACTATGACATTGACCTCCAATACAAAGAGGGGAAGGCCAATGTTGTAGCAGATGCCCTGAGCCGTCGAGCACACTCACTCCATTCGCTAGTTTCTTTCTCCAGCTTGGTTGATGAGGTGCGAGAGGCTCAGAGGACAGATGAGTATATGAGAGGTCAGACAGAAGCTGACAGATGGTACCTTTGAGAGTCAGAAATACGACTTCAGACTTCATGATGATGATCTGATCAGACTTAAGGGCCGATTATGCATACCACGAGGCAACACGGATCTGAAAGACCGTATACTTAGAGAATCACACTGTTCTTCAGTTTCCATCCATCCGGGAGCCTCTAAAATGTATAAAGACATGAAGAGATACTTCTGGTGGTCGGGGATGAAGACAGATGTTACCGAGTTCGTCTTGAGGTGTCTCACATGCCAGAAGGTGAAATTCGAGCACCGACGACCGGGCGGAATGGTACAGTCGATGCCAGTTCCGGAGTGGAAGTTCCATGATATCTCCATGGACTTCGTAGTTGGGCTTCCACCTGCTAGGGGAGGTCTCAACATGATATGGGTGGTGGTGGATCGCCTTACCAAAGTAGCCCGATTCATACCGATGAAGGATACTTGGAAGGTGACCAAATTAGCTGAGTTATTTGAGAAAGAAATCATGAGACATCACGGCATACCAAAGACCATAGTGTCAGATAGAGATACCAGATTCCTTTCGAGGTACTGGAAAGCTACCAGAGAAGCGTTGGGTACAGAACTCAAGCTGAGTACCGCGTTCCATCCTCAGACAGATGGTCAGACTGAGCGTACTATTCAGACACTCGAGGACATGCTGAGGGCATGTGCCTTAGACTTCCAGGGCAGTTGGATTGACAGATTGCATCTGATCGAGTTTTCATACAACAACAGCTATCACGCTTCGATCAAGATGGCACCTTTTCAAGCGTTGTACGGTAGACCATGTCGTACACCGCTCTGCTGGGATGAGTCGAGTGAGACGGTCATTATAGGACCAGAGTACTTAGAACAAGTTAAGGCTGAAGTTCAGCAAATCAGAGAACATGAAAGCTGCTCAAGATAGGCAGAAGTCGTATGCTGATGTTCGACGACGGGACCTGGAGTTCGCAGTGGGCGACCAGGTATTTCTGCGAGTATCACCGATGAAGGGTGTATTCAGGTTTGGGCAGAAGGGCAAATTAAGCCCGAAATTTGTTGGTCCTTATGAGATTACGGAGCGGGTGGGCCCGGTTGCTTACAGGTTGAATTTACCTGCTGAGCTGGGTAAAGTGCATGATGTTTTTCATGTTTCACAGCTAAAGAAATACATGCACCACCCCTCCCATGTGTTAGAACCTGAGAGGTTGACTTAGAACCAAATATGAGATCCGTGGAGACTCCTCAGAGAATCTTGGACAGCAAGACTAGGGACACTCGCCACAAGTCAGTGCGACTGGTGAAGGTTCTCTGGTCTAACCAGGATGTCGAAGAGGCCACGTGGGAATTAGAGGATAAGATGAGGGCGAAGTACCCTTCTTTATTTACTGACTAGATCGTCTGTATAGGGTACGGGGCGTACCCCTTTTTAAGGGGGGTAGAGCTTCCTCGCTTTTTGTAACACCACCCCCATAATAATAAAACAACAGCGGAAAATAAACTAAAGGTGCTACAGACCATCGGGCTCCAAACACCCGGTACCAACCTCACCAATTACAACCTTTACAATTAACTAAGTTACGGTCTGAACTTCGAGAAAACTTAACAAACATAACAATAAAACACATTCGCTCTCCACAAAACCTAGTCACTTCCCAAACGCTTCATTCTCTTCGGGCCCCTGTAAATCAATCGTACCTGCAAGATGAAACCAAGCAGCCCACCCAAAAGGGGCGGGTCAGTTCCCTGGATGGAACTGGTACAATTCTCCAAAAACAACTTATAAAACATAATTCTCAAAATAAACAGTAACATGAAACAAACTCTTAAAAGTAAAACAGAGATAAAGCACTTCAAAACAATCAAGCTAAAGAGAAAGGAAAACAAGACAAAGATAAAGAACTTCCAAACCAAATCATCCTTAAGTAGTCACACCACATAGTTAGTAAGCATCCATTGTTAAAGTTAGAACCAATTTGGTTAAGAAGGAAGAAGACTTAAGTAGTCACAAAGGACTAGAAGTGACATTAATATCCATAACCCGTGGTAGACAGTTTATGTCTCCACCATTTCAGAAGATAGATTCCCATAGACAAAATATCTCAAGAGTGGAATAAACCAATTGGGAGAGATGGCCCCCACCGCCAGTCAGTTGCCACAAGGGCGAGGAGGTAAACAGACCTCCGTTGTCAGTTGCCACAAAGGGCGAGGAAACAGACCTCCGCTGTCAGTTGCCACAAAGGGCGAGGTATAGCAGACCTCCGCTGCCACCGACCCGTTCTCAGTCATCGGTGAAAAGTGGTGCACCACTTAGTATAAATAATCCATACTCAGTACCAAGATTAACATTTCCCATATTCCCATTAGATTATTAACTGCACAAGAGCAATACCAAAACACTCAGTCCTACAGAGTGCAGAGGCGTAAACCCTCAACAATTAATACCCAATAGAAGAATCATTCCCAATTAGGCTGATCAAACTCGACTCATGGATGAAACAATACCCATAGTCCAAAGGAAGAATTTACCAATACCAGACACTTTCCTATATTCCTAGTTACCCCACCAGATCATTAACTGCACCAGAGCAATACCAAAACACTCAGTCTTACAGAGTGCAGAAGCGTAAACCCTAGGCAGTTAATATCTAGTGAAACAACTAGATAGGAGGAACCAATAACCAAGGAAGTTCACATACAGGCTCAGTTAGTCACATCAAGCTCAGTTAGTCACACAACAGTCTCATTCTGAAACCCATTCAAGATCAGTTGGTGTTCCAAAACATTCCATAAAATTTGTCACCAAAAGTATCTGAGTACGAGAAATCGTACAAAACATTCCATAAAGTCCAAAACACATCAAGCTGAGTACGAGAAATCGACCGATAACGCCTGGTAGCGCTGTAGCAACTCTAGACAACTTGCGTAAATAATCAACAGTACTCTGAAGAATATTAAAGATAATCTATTCAATAACTCATACCCTAAGTTAAACTTAAATAGATTCTTCTCTCATTTCCAAACCTCGATCATCTTGTAAGCCCTTCGCTTAATTGTTAAGTATAGCCTTTGACTTGTTTTAGAATGTTGTAGCCCAAGGTTGTAAGATGAAGGAATGTATTCTTCTAACATAGCTAATTTTCCACTCTATCCACTTTACTAATACTTAACCGTAATTCCCACATTAAGACCTTTATATCTTAAGTGTTTTACATTACTCAATTAATCTTAGAATCTCAAAATAAACTCTTAAGTTAATACTTATTCTTACTTTAGGACAGTCATCGTATTGTAACCTATGATGGATTTTCCTAGAATACTATACTATTATTCCATAAGGTAATGATTAGGTATTTTATCAATATTTACTGGATAATCCATTGTGATTAATTTTCCCCTTAACTTAACTAAGATCTACAACCTGTATTTGGAATTATAGTGCGTAGATGCATTTCATTACAACCTCATTGATCTTAGAATTTAGAGACAACCACTAGACTCAATTACTTTATCTGTACTTTAGAATGACTTAATATTATAACCATTTAATTACCTTGTCTAAGATGTTCAACTACTCTTCATCCTGAGACAACTATATTTTAATTAACTCAAACCCTTCCAACTCTTTTACTTAGTATCCACAAAGATATTATTCACTTAATTATTACCTATATAATAAGGTGTTTTAAGATAACCCTTTTTATGTATCCTTACTTACATTTTAATTCTCCAAGTATTTGATTTTACACACATCTCTCCATAGAGTATGTATAATCCTTTTGTACTAAATTTTAATAAACTTATGTCAAATACTTTTATATTACTACAAGACCAAAGGTTTCAAAGGAATAACTAATAAATTAATTCCTTTATTGTATTTTAGGATAAACATTATATCTCGACATAAGGTAAAATCTGTCTAAGAACTAAATTCTGATTCATAAGTGAAATTGTTAATTATGTATCAAGATAATCTGTTCTGAAAATCCCCATACCTATATTCAAATGACACATTAATATTTCAAGTGTCAAAAGGTAAATCAATATATCTCCTACGTAACCCAGTTTCATCTAATTAAAGGTTTAAAGATTTTAAGTATCTAATTTCTATTTATAAACCTTCTTATATCTAACTACTAAATATATACTTAATTATAACTCACATCTGAACATGGTATTAAATGTATTTTATATGGCTTATCAAATTCTAAGAACGTAGGATTATTTATTTAGATTAATCCCCAATCATAGTTTTTATTTAGTTTATATCATAATCCTTTTAATGATTTTATCAAAGATACAAGTTATTACTCAATACTATAAATATTAAGAAATGATAATCTAGACTTATTTATCCTCTTCACATTAGATGTAAAAGTAACTCATTTACTTATTATTGTTTATATAATAAGAACATTTAAATGTAAAAGTATTTCATTCATTTTATTATCAAATAATAAAAGATCTATTTGTGTAACACTTTATGTAAACTAATTACAAATATCCTAAATTTCAAATTAGAATTTCTTAACCCATTATAGATTTACATGTGGGTCACTGACTAAATATTACATGTATTTAATACGTTAACATAAATCCTAGAATCAAAGGTAACTAAAAACACAATTCTAACCATAAATTAATACCACCTCATATAGTATTCTATTATTAGTATTATGTAGAGGTTTTATTTAACTCATAATCCCTGCATATTATATTTTAGAAGGTATTTTATTTATTTTATTTATTTTATCGTATATATATATATCCTTCCTATTATATTTCTCACAAGAAATGTTATTTCCTTTATCTATTTTTATTGTATTTATATATATATATACATATACCTACATATATTAAGATTTTATCCAGAACACTCTTTAAGAAATTCTATTGTATTTAATTATACCTAATATCTTGTAGAATATCCAAAACTATTTATGGTTTATAAAATAAAGTATTTCCTTAGTTTAGTTACACATATTAGTTCCATATTATATAAACAAATAAAGTGTAGTTTAGTTAAATTCTGATTCACTATAAGTCTACTTCTTAATTCCCTTTTAAAATGCGTAAAATAATATAAATATATATTGTCGTAGTTTATTTAAAATGTTAACTCCCATATAATATAGTAAATAAAATGCAGGATAATTAAATTCCTTAATTTAATAAGTTCCTACTTAAGTAAGTAAATATACATATATGTAAATAATTTCATTGCTCTTAAAAACTAATACAAAAACATTATAAACTTACTGTTATAAAATGTTAATTTAGTTCCCTTTATTTCCACAGCTTAAAAAGTTAATTAACAAAACCATACTTAATTTTGATTACATTAAAAACCTTATATTATAGGTTATTCTTACGAAAAACTCATAAAACACAATTTTTAAAACCTTTACCATTGCCCAAAAATTCCAAATTTAATATACAGTAACTATAACATTTTATACATATTATAAATTTTTATTTCATAAAAATATCTTCTTTATTTAAACCGATAATTCCAGAAAAACCCGTAACTTGTAAAATCATAACTTATGTTTAAAAAACTCCAAAACCATAATAATTACATTAAAATAAACTAGATTAAATAAGGAATCTATGGTTAAAATTTCAAGTCAAAATACATTCGGGAAGATATTAAATTAAACCCAACAAGTTAGAGCTATTACTGAATTTTTATAGAAACTTTAATAACTTTATAAACACCAGATCTAA
Source organism: Limonium bicolor (assembly GCA_023374045.1). Lineage (NCBI taxonomy): Eukaryota > Viridiplantae > Streptophyta > Magnoliopsida > Caryophyllales > Plumbaginaceae > Limonium > Limonium bicolor. The sequence goes on from CM041782.1 coordinate 125,918,555, forward strand.
TCTGACCGTTCAAATCCTTTTAAACGAAATCGACTGCTCTGTACTCCTAGTTCATCAACGAGTTCGATAAGGGGGGCGAGTACTAAATCGACGATTCCTCACAATCTACAGAACGAAATCGAGTGATTTTTGTTCTATGGTTTCGAAATTCAATTACGGTTCTAATGATACCAATTTCCCCAATTATAATGCACTATACGATGGAATTCGAGTTCAGTTCGAATGTTAGGGTTCTAAACGGTTTCCGAATTCAATTCTAACAATTTCTCTCAATCTAATGCATAATAGATGAAAATTGATAGAGGGGTATGAACGGGAATACAAAAACGAATGACATTGTCGGAGGAATTGATCAAAAAACTCACCGGAATTGCGCCAGCGAGGAGAAACGAATTCGTTTTGCTGGAAAATTGGTATTTTATAGCAGTTCGAGTTGCCTACTTCACGGACCAACTCGCACTAATTTGAGAAGGGTTCAATCCACAAAACCTACCAATGTTACAGTATACATGTAACTCTAAACATGGTGAAAGAATCATTGAAAACGAAGAACTAGGGAGAAAGTTATGGATCCCGAAATATCTGAGTTACCATATCGTTTCTGGAAAAATCTGGGCAAAACGCGACCAGATCAAGGTCGGAACTTAGACGCCTATATATTCCATATGATTGAGAATTAGCCTTGGTCGTAAACATGAAAGTTGTAGAGGGATTAGAGCTCTTCAAAACGAGCTAAAGAACACGAAATTTGGCCGAGAAACGAAGAAGTTATGGCAAGACGAAGTTTACCTGATTTCAGAGAAAACCAGAATTCTGGTTTACGAATTCGCAAGGTGGCAACTTTGGATCAATATTCCGTCGATGTAGGATGAGTTAGAAGATGTATGAGTTATGTTGGAAAGAGGAGATTAAGGAGAAGAGAATTCAAAAGACGGCACTCAAAAATTCCAAACGAGGGGAAAGTTATGGAGGTCGAAGATAGGGCAACAAACTGATTTCTGTTGGCGAAAAAAAGGAGAATTCGACTAAGTGTGGGCGGCCTGTGATGACTGACACGTGGCATCTCTTAGAATTTTGGCTCTAAACTTCAATCTATCATAACTTTGGCTAGGATGATCCGTTTTTGACGTTCTTTTATCGATCTTCATGGGTTTCCATAACCTATTTATTGGTATAGGTTTCATGACCATGGTTTGACCATTCTCAAAAAGTCAACTCTAGCAAGCTTAATAAGCTTTAAGGTTTCTAGAATTTTATATTGACTTTCATATTCAGAACAATGTTCCAACACTTCCCAAAATCTTATAATATATATGGAGTGTTTAATAATTTCCCAAGATTTTTGACTTATAAATCTTATTATTAAATTCATAATACCATATAATAATGTATAATAATTAGGGTTAAATAGAAGAAAACCCCTAAATAAATTCCACAACCCCATATAATAATTACTATTCATAATTCCATTAATAATTTAATATCATAATTCCATATAATAATTAATATTCATAATTCCATATAATAATTAATATCATAATTCCATATAATAAATTTAATACTAATAGTATTAAAGGTTTAATAAAGAAATCCCCTAAATTAATTAAATTAATTAAATTAATTTAGGGGTATTCAGAGGAGTACCGCTCTGATGACAAGAGATAGTAGGATTTATACAGTGAGCATAGGTTTTGGGAATACGGGAAACGTTGTGAGGATACGTGACCTTGCGGGGTTGATGCAATGCTTAAGGCTTGCACACCATAGCCGTAGAGGCACTTCAATATTAAACGACCGAGACTACGGTATTAGACCAAGTAAAAGTCTAACCCGTCCTCTTGACTTATGTCAGGGAGAGGTCTGGGTAACAGTACTAAGGAAGAACATGGGGCAGCGGAAGGTGGTGAAGGTCCAGCAACCCCAAGTAACGCGAAGATGGTATGAACCGCTCGCACTCGATGGAAGAACATCCCGGGAATTTGCAATGGTACCCCACCCGCCGCCGCCCGTATCTCGAGTACTATCTAGTAAGACAATGAATGAGAAACACCACGGAGATAACTCTCCTGATCGGAAAGACCCGATGTGGATGCTAAGAGGATTATGTTAAATGTAGAAAATAAGACTTTGTGTTTTGATGTAATGTTTAGGACCGGGGGTCCTGGTAATGACGTAATGTCTACCATACGAGGATGAGATAAGTAATAGACCGAGTTTGAGGAGAAAATTCCTGTAGGACTAATGGGACTAGCTTGCTATAAGCAAGGCAACTCTCTTACATCCAGGAAGCACCGATGGTGCGCTTGGGGGAAAAAGAGGTAGAAACGACGAGTAATGGTTAACTTCTGAGATACGTAACAGACGGAAGGAATTACCTTTAGAAGTCTCACCCGAAGCGAGTAACTCTAAAACCATGCAACACTGAAGGTTCAAGATGGCCCGACGTGCATGAGGAGAGATCATGAGAACTGTAGAAACAAGAACTCGCTAAGTTGCTATCATGCAACGCCTCGTGAGGAAGGTAAGAACTTACTACCACGGTAAACTTGTGGGAACGAGTGCGGGAGTGAGACTATATTAATTTGAACAAGAACTTTCGACTAGAACAGGAACCGATTAGGGAATAACACTGCACTGACACACCGTACTGGTGGCTCAGTCTGCATGGCGCACTTGCCACTGCAAGTGCCACATTAACCAAAGTATTAAAATTCAACCTGCCTTGCGCACTTGATGTAGCAAGTGCAGCGACGGTAAACTAACCCTAAAGGACGGAGTGGTCTAGGCGGTTACCAATAAACATTAAACCTTATGTGAGTCCGTAATGCAATCATGCAGGACAGAGCCTTCTTAAGGGCAGGGGTACGAAACCCTTGGGTTGGAGGTCGATAAAACCTCGAGAAGACCTAGCCGGTCTGACCATTAAACCTGAAAATAATACACTATTGAGTAGAATATTAAAAGGGGAGTAAATGAGAATAACAATAATTAGTGCCTACAAGCCTAACCCCAGTGCCGGTATGGACATTAAACGTCAATCATTATCGGTGGGGAGTGACGGGTCTTCAGGACCAGCATAACCATATTTAAAAAGTGCGCGACACTCGTGGTTAAACCACTACCATTGAACTTTGCCAGAGGGCAAGAAGTGAGCTATACGAGTCAGGACTTTAAAAATATATATATAATTAATAGGCAGATGTGAACGTGCAATAAGAGGGGCCGTAATGCCCTCACCACACACACCGGAGGTGTTGTTGACCCATTATGCTGCTAGACTCCCGTATGGAGGGCAGTGGATATAAACAAAAAGGTAAAAAAAAAAATTGCCTGATGAAGGAAGATACCGTTACCTCAAAGAGGATGGAGGAAATATGAGTTGAATAAGAGTAAGGACTACACAATGAAGAGGAATGATTAGTGGAAACCACTAAGTTGTGGGTATCCAATTGTAACCTCAAGAGAAAGTATTAGAACCAACCAGGAATAAATTAAATAACAAGACTAACAATCATTTAACTATCAGAATAAGTATTGAGTCTGAATATCGTATGGCATAGGCCTACGGAAGGATACCTTAGTACCACCAAAGTGACCCAAAACTAGGAGAACAAGGGTGATGAATCACAAGTATGATTAATATCGGACTAACGGGACTACCATAAGACAGGGGAAACACGAGGTGTCAACCTTGATCATGGAGTCCGGACTACACCATGGGGTGTAACCCAATGGATTGGGTGGAGTTCGAAAACTAAAACTCATATCTGAAGGCGTTAACAGCCTAGGAGTGAACGGAGAGATAATAAATAGTTACTGATCCCCACTCACAAATACCAGATGACGAGCATGTGGAAACCAGAATTAGGGCGATAAGTCGCAAACACCTATCTTAGAGAAAGTAAAGGAAATACACATTAATAAAGGAAACCATAGAACCTAATATTAGGACCATTCTGACATTAAAGGTTAAGAATTGGCAGCATCGTTACTCAAACATAAATTACCGAGACTAAGAGTACGATAATCACCGGGTACGAACGTTACGAGTGCACTAAACGAGACATGGGACGACCGCACTCCTAGGAGCTTGTGGGCCTGACAAAACTTATATTAAGTTAGTTGGGTAAGTAGTAATGTATCAGTATGGTACCCCATGCATGTAAACGAGTAGTGTAAGGACCCAGGAGGTAATCAACTCTGTGTCTAAGTCAGCGAATGGAACCCTGACTAGGTAAACCATGTATTGACGAGAGAGATCTCAGTCAAACTAACAAGGTTAGGAAAAAATCAAGGATAGCTTGATAAAAAAAGGACATAAGGTCACAACTCCACAATGAAGGAGTTAGAACATAAATTTTGGGGACTTTAGTAAACGAGGAAGCTAAGGCCTATTTATGGTAAAGGCAAATTGAACCCATGAATGAGTAGAGGAATTGTGGTACCTAAAAAAGTTATATTAGGGAAACCTTTGTGATATTAGATGCTACCCCAAAAGGGGGCACAGAAAGAGTTATATCATGCGCTGAGGGCGCTGCGATGATGTCGCATTAAACAATAATAACCACGTGCTCAAACCATAAAACGTTAGTATGTTAATACCAATTAGAGTTGAACAGAAAATGAATATCAAGCTAAAACCCACAGTCGTGTTGTATGTTTACAACAGACGAAGGGCAAAAGCGAGCATTACAAGAGATACTCTAAGCTGGAGATTAGATACTCCATGCAAACCGCAATGGCGGATAACCGTCCAACAGACTGATACATGGTGCGCAACAAGCGACCATTACAGTAACTGTTAACCGAATTATGCTGGTGAGAATCAGAAGGTGGAAGATCAGATAAACAAATGGATTCCCCTAATCGAGAAGAGGGAGGAACCATATATGTGGATACTAAAATACCAACACACGAGGGATACGAGTTCACACTAGCAAAAGCGGACCTACAAGGTACCCAAAGAACGAACTCATCCCAGAGGGAAATAACTTGGAGTCATGAGGCGCCAGTTAGATGCGCATATCAGACTCGTCTTGATATCTTAGAGACAACTATTGCAAGCACTAGGTGCTAGAGCATAGCTCGACAACCCTTATACCGAAGGTTAGTTCGGTAGGGTGGCATGAACTCATGGAAATATACCATGAGCATGTATAGAATCCAGGAGGACTGAATAGAATGGCTAGTTGAAATAATAAGCGTGTGTGACTAGCTATACCACGCAGCCGAATAAATTACTCCATTCCCATAATTATGGAAGACCGTGTAGAAAACACCGTCACATGGAGTTGAAACCGACATGAAACTACTACCTAAGAGGGGTGAACTAACCATAAAGTAGTTGGACATACTGCTTGCGGAGCGAGTGGGCCCATATTGCTTAGGTTTGACGTACCTAGCGGGTTTGGGGAAACAAATGATGTGTTTACATCTCCCGATCAACCGTATATGAATATACATACACCTAACAGAGATAGGCAGTATAGCCTGAGGGGCTAAAGCCCAACCCTATAAAAAAGAGGGGTAATGAAATATGTAGCGCATTAGTGCACGAATAATTCCACTGGAATGGAACATCTTGAACTTATTACTTCACGATGATATATTCGTAGATTACGTGGGCGTAATCATTTTTAAGGGGGGTAGAGCGATTTCGCACGCTTAAAATATACCGTACGTAACGCATGGTACACATGCTGCAAACTGTTATTGTACATAGAGTACGAGTATTATGACTGTGTTATATTACTTGAGGTAATATTATGATGTATTATGTGTATGAATATATAATTTTAGTTCGCATTCTTGTGGCGCCTCGCCGGGCGCCCGATCGACGTGTTCTTCTCCTCCTTCCGCTTATTTACTGCACCGTTGCGAACATTACCCCTCCCGCCTCTTTTTCCTCGAATCCGTTGAGAGTTCAAGTAGGTCTATCTGGTAACTCCGATGAGAGATTTCAAATAGAAGGAGTAGAAAGCTCCATACTATATGATTTGTGACTCGGTATGAAACCGATTATTGGAATGCGATGAGTGAATCGGCATGAGACCGATGTGTAACCTAGTAGAGGTAAAACCTCTAGGAGTCGTATGAATAATTATAAGTTGAAAGAACTTGGTACATGGTTAGGATACATGATCCCATATGCCGGTGATTAGATTAATTACACTAGTTGACTTGTGTATCTATAGAACACAAGGTGGCAAATATCAAGGTTAGAAGTGAATAAAAATTGATTGATTGAAATTGACGTGGGAAGTTGAACTTGATCCTGGTCCGATCAAGCGAAACCGAACACAAATTGAGGTGAGAGATAGTTCAACACTGACGCTGACCACGTCGGGGTTGAATGACTCTTGAAACTTCCTACAAGTGGACACAGATATGAATAGAAATTGGAATTTAGGGCGTCACTCGAAGAGCCGTGGACCGTGGAGTCCTTCGTCATTAGACCGGTGTTTCTGCGAGTGACATCACCCAGAGAGCCGTGGACCGTAGAGCCCTTCGTCATTAGACCGGTGTGTCTGTGGGTGACTAAGGAAATAAGGTGATACTGTCCGAGGAGCCGTGGACCGCAGTGTCCTTCGTTATTAAACCGGTGTGTCCGCGGGTAGTAGACGTTGGTTAGCATGGGGTTGGGGATCGTCGAGTCCTGGTCTTTAAGACTGCTTCCCTGTGATTTGTCAACGTTAACTATATGTGCACACATACATGTGGAATGATGTGTGAGTATCCTCGCGAGATACTAACATGTAGATAGGGATGCGTGGAGTATCCCTTGCAAACACCTGAGTACTTTATGAGTTGTGCACCTTGTCTAGTGCTGTGTACCAAGAGTTTTGCACCTTGTTTAGTGCTGTTTATGAATGAATGTGTCATGATTATTGGCTATATGGAATGAGATTGATGCTGTATCAAATGTGATACATAAAGACTGGGTCTGAACGTAGTGGAATGTACTCCCTAGTGATGATTTGTCTATGATTACTTAGTGGAACTTAATTCCTTAGGAAAACCGATTGTGAGTAAGGACTTCGGGACGAAGCCTTTTTAAGGGGGGTAGATTGAAATACCCCAAATATTAATTACTTTAATTTATACTGAATTAATTAAATGAAAGTAATTAATGAGAGGTTGATGAATTAAATACCCTTAAATAATTAAAAGGGAATAATATTATATTGGAATAAACCCTAAGAAGTCTTTAGGAAACATGAACGAAGCCTAAAACGACCTTGAGAGGGTTTAGAAAAAAAACATATATGAAAATGTAATTTTTACATGAAAAACGTGCCACAAATATTTTAGGAGTGAAAACGAGGTCTTATATACCTTACGAGGTTATTTGGGTGATTTTAGAGGTATTGGAAAATTGGCTAAGAAAACAGAATAAAAGACGTCGCGTTTTCGCCTAAGATGGCGAAACACAAGCCAATTAGAAATTAAATACTAATCAAAAGAATTAATAAATAACAATAATAATTATTGTTGAAAATATAAGTTTGAGTTCATAAAAAGGTTTGCCTCGTTAAATGGGACATTGGGTCGTGAACGGCATGAAAAACGAGCTAGAAACTGCTTATATGTAAAACGTTCAAAAAAAATATAATACCAGACATGGGCCGACCCGCCCAACAAACTGGGCCGGCCCAGTCATTTCCTTACTTCCGGTAATTACCCAGCCTTGACCCAAAAAAAAAATGCTCCAGCCCAATCCCTTCTATTCTCTTCACTACGGTCATTGCAAAACCTAACTGGCGTTTCCTTTCCTTCACGCCGCCCCGCCTCACTTCCTCTCTCGATCTTCATCATTCTTCTTCTTCATTCTGATTTTCACTCACGGTAATTGGGAACCCTAACTCCCTTCTTCTTTCTGAGTTCCAACCATAACTAGCAACACAACGCCTCTCTTCTCTGCATCCGGCGCCGCGTTCTCTTCTCGTCACGCTCCGTTCCTGAAGAACGAACAAGGAACGAAGGAGTCTGAGGTAAGGACTTCTCCTTGTCTGGTTTTGAATTCAACTTCCGAAAAACGTAACTCACTCCCCCTTTCCACTCTTCTTCTCATTCGAAAACGGAGACCAAGATTCCATCACCTTGACCGAAGCTGGAGGAAACCGCAAGCAAGCCGTGAAGGAGAAGCGTGAATTGAGCCCCGTTTGGAACCGAGAAGGAGGCCGGATATAGATCCCCGTTTGGAACGTCGGGGAGGTGAATCCCTTCATTTTTTTTCGGTTTTAGTCTTTTCCGGTTCTAGCTAGTTTGTAAACTGAAACTTGAAAAAAAAAGCTGTTCTTCTTCTCTGATTTCTGGCGCCATGGGGAGCCCGATTTTTGCTGTTTAAAAACTCTGTAAACCTTGCTAAACTGGTAGTTGAAACCTCTGGATATGGACATTCGAATGGGATTTTGTTTAGTTTCTGGCGAACTCCAATATGTTGGATTCCATTATGCGTGTGTGCTTTTGAAAGTTAAGAACCCGAAATCAAAATTAGGGTTTTGAAAGATTAGAAGAAGAATTTTCTATGTTAAAACGAAGATCTACAGAAATTAGAGTCTCGATTTGGAATTAGGGTTTTGAAATCGAGTTAGGGGTTTCGAATTAGGAAATTAGGGTTACGAAATCAGATTTAGGGTTTCTTAATTTGATTTGTGGCGTTTTGAAAATCAAATTAAGGTCTCGAAGTAATTTGGGGGTGAAATCGAAACTATGAGAATACTTTGGGTGTAATTGTAATTATAATAAGTTTGGGGCAAAAGAAAAAAAACGTGAATCTGGAAAATGTTGGGCAAAATTGGTATTTTGGATAAAATTCTGGGAGATTTGGCAATTTCTGGAAATTAAGTGTAATTAGGTTAGGTCAAAGATTAAATTAGAGATTTGAAAATTGGTCAAACTGAGGTGCGGTCAAGTTAGGGTTTAAAATTAAAGTTAATGTGGAAATTCTTATTGACTCAAATTTAGCCTTTAAAATTGCGATTTGGGGATTTCGGTAAGTTTGTGGAAGTTTAAGACTAATTGGGAAATCAATTTAATTGGGATCAAATAGGGTTATTAACCCTTAAAATATTTAATTGTCTATTTAGTTAATATGGGCTTGGAGATAATGAGAGGGTAAAAGAATTTTAATTGGGCCAAGCCCAAGTAAGGAGGAGACAAGAATTGGGCCAAACCCAAGTTGGTAGTGGATGTAAGTGGAAGTTAAATTGGGCCAACTCTAAGTGGTTAAGTAGTAGTAAATTGGCAAGTTATAAAGGAGATTAATGAATTTTATTAAGGATCATTGGATGGGTTAGAATGATTTAGAATTGTTTGGCATTAAGTTTGATATTAATCATATGAACACTTATAATATGTATATATATTATGGGGGTGTGTAGATAATGGTTTAACAATGGAGTTTATGAGACTATATATATGTATATATAGGTGTGCAAATACATATTTATATTAATTGAAGGAATGGAACCTTGGGACAAAGTATGGAATGTTATAACTATATAATGTAGTTTATGATTGAATATATTGTGAGAGGGCTTAATATATGAGAAAATCATATAATAACATATTAGACATAAAAGTCTAAGTAAATAATGTGGTAGTTTGGTAAATAAAAGAAAATACATAGGGCTGTTACGGTAATATGGGTATTTAGGATTGAAAATTTATAATATGGTTGATAATGTTATAAGGGTTGTAACATTTATAATATAAGAAATATTCATTAAGGAAGAATGAATATATTACTAAAACTTACCATGTAATAAATGGTCCCATAATACACATATATATAAATAAATATATGTTATGGAGTGAGAAATATGATATGGTTCAATAACCATATAATATAATAAAAGGGATGATATAAGATAAGGAGAAAAGAATTGTAATATTAGTTAATTAAATTCTAATGTTATGTGTGTACATGGAATAATAAGGAATTATATAATTCAAATTATTTTAAATGGGAAATATACCACATTTTACACCTGGATAAACTAACCTTAGAGAAATAAATACTAAAGTAGGATGTATAATATATGATAAAGATTATACATGCAATATAGTTTCAAAGCTATATAATATACAAGTGTATTATAATATACATGCGATAATGAACGTATAAGTTTAAGTATATCGATATACTATGATGTAACCATGCATGTACTATAACGTTTACGTAAAACTAATCCCGAATTAAACCGAAAACCCGAGAGACGTCATTAGTGGATGACAGGGAATGAACGGGAAGGGATTAGCGACGGTACGAGGTACCTTGATTAATTTTTGTTGTACGAGATGCTAATACGTGTGATACATATTTTAGATTGCTAGAGGCGTCTCGAAGATCACCAGAGGATTTAGCTGTTCATACTCCACGGTCCTATAATCTCGGTGCACGGTATGTTATTTATGTGGTTTGATTGTCTCTGAGGATTTCCTCAGTCCAGACATTGTGTGAAAATCTGTGATAAGATTAAATGTCTGCTTGTGTGAATTAATATGCTTGAGTTGTGTATTAATGCTGCTTTATTATTACTGTTGTACGATAACAGTACCGTTCGTATATATGAACATATTATAAAATGAACTAGCGGCAATGATGCTATCTTATATGTGTAATATAAGGAACGTAAGTAAAAACGTTGGAGCATTAGGATAATAAGATATATACATATATATTGTCCGAGACTTATATATGGAGCATTGGCCTCTTTAACGCCGCTCTCGTATCTAACACTGGATCCCGAGTCGACATACTCAGGATTGGAGTAACGACCTTAGTCTGCTGTGTTAGAAAAAATATATATAGTAAAACGATGCGATGGTATAGATAAGTTTATCTAGAGGATGTGGCTCTTGCTGTGAACTATGATCAATTAACGATACTAGGATACTGTGTGGGTATTCATAAGTATCAGGATAAATTTCCAACGAACTACAGATGGTTCGTAGGTCGGAGACTCTACCGCTGGAGTGGCTACTGCCGTGGTGACCCGCCATAAGAGATGGGTAACTTAGAGACACGTCGTTCTAACGAGACGTTGTCATTAGACATGACTGAACATTACGAACGACTATATTAACTCGTACATTAGGCGAACATTATTTGGGCTTGCATGCCAAAACGAGAGTTTATACTCGTTTATAATTCCCGTTGTATCGCCTTATGTTCATTGGTTGTGCATTGTGGTTATGTGTGATATGTTGGTGGATTTGTTTGAACGAGCATTGTGCTCATATTATGTGTTGTGAACTGGTTGTGTCGAGTCGCTGTACTCATGTGTGGATTATGGTGGATTGTTTGGTCGAGTGAGTCGCCGAACTCAATTATGAACTATTAAGTGTTTGTTGGAATGGAGTCTCTGTACTCATCTAAGCGTTGTAACGCTTTCAGTGGTTTATTACAATGCGATGTGTGAAGCCGGGGGCTTGTTTGTTATTTGAGTTACTGCAATATATATATATATTGTTGCTTTACAGTTTTAGCACTAAACTACTTGCATGAAAATGAATTGCATGCTCTCGACCAAATAACTGAGGGTCCGAGGGGGCATGACAGTCATGTAGTAACATACTCAGCAGAGGCTGATTCCATACCACAAACAACCATTTTTGCAGGTATGCAGCTTCCGGTGTCAGCAAAGAGAGGGACGCGCTGGGTAGTTTAATCACAGTTGTGTAAATATGCACTGTTGCATTTTGATACGAACTTAGAAACGTGTATAGGATTGGGATACTTAGAATGCTCACTGTAAATGTATTTTATATTGGTTTGGGAAGGTTAGATCTATCTCTTGTTGTCACTGCGAGAAATTGTTTCGTATTTAGGAATATATCAGTAAGCACGTTATTACTCGTATGGGCGAGTAAGAACGGTGACACCAGTAGTTTTCAGTTGTTGAATTACCGCTGCGATTATAATGTTAAGTAAGATGATTAGGAGCCGATTAAAGTAGGGTGTTACACAAATAGTTGCAAGATGGTACTAAAGTCTATTACATCTAGATCCTAGCTGAGAACGACTAAGGTGCACCGTGCTGGCGTTGGTAATCATCCCATATGGATAAAGAGCTGAACACATCCTCAATCCCATGAGTTGTAGCCCTTTGTTCATCCTCTAGCATTCCCCGACGATAGTATGACCAGTCCCAATACGGTTCTCTGGATAGTAAGGACGTGCAAGCTCACTTGCCTCAGACAGTAGTTGCAACAACTTGGTCAGGTAAGTGCACATAAAAAATAAAAGGGAAATTTCATGAAATGCCACAAACAGATGACTCACTAGGGCGGGATCCGGACGATGAACCAACGTGTTGTCATAACTCTCTGGGTTTAGAATCTTTGGATGGTGTGTTTGGTGTACCAATCTAGGTACTTTAGGACACAAACATGCAACCGAGCCCTTGTACGGATGTATTCTAGACTTGGCACCAACAATTTAGGTGCGTTGTCCCACACAATATACATGGGGGGGGAGTATACGCAGGTGTATGGTTGTTTTTCCCTCTTTTTTCAGACCTTGAGTTGGGTCTAATAGGATGTAATAGGATACACTTAACGTACCCAAACTGGCGTAGACAACGCTCTAGCATGTATGGCTCATTTACCCCCATAATCTGTAGGGTACCCCTGTACCACGTATGTCCTCCATGAACATTAACATTATCTCGACCGTACGACAACAAATCAATCTACAATGTTTGATAGTAAATGTAAACAACAACAAAAACAAATAGGTAATAATAATGGTTCAATGTCGTAACAACTACAAACACTTACATTAAGAGTTGTCAAAGCATCTAGATGCTCACGATAGTTTTGCAGTGCCCGATGATCATGAATCTGTGAGTTAGACCTCACTCATCTTAGAGCCCAAGGTCTGTCATCTTGAGCACGCCAGTCTGGGCTAATCATTGGCCTTAAAGTGGGGAAGTATACATAAATTTAACACTACTGCAGACGTTATATAGTGAGTGGTTAGAACAGGTATAATTAACATAAAAGAAAGAAATTAAAACCCAAAAATAACGTCGGGCTGCAAATAAATCCCGGTCGCAGTAGTATAGTGAAAATGTAAGCAACCGGATGTCGAACCGTGGGACTAATACATATAATAGTACCTAAGCGTGTCACAAGAGGGGGGATTAATTGACTTGTAAAATAAATAAAAAGAAAAGATAAAATAAACTAAGTTTGACAGATAAATAAAATGGAACTCTGGGTCAGGTTAATAAATCTGCATAATTAAGCTATCTCTACTGGTTTAATAATTTGGCAAGGTTCCTGTAAATATCTTAAGGACTAAGTCATAGCCTCATAAGAACTCGTTCACCTGTAATGCAAGGTTCTAATCAAGGTTCAAGCAAAAGCCTGCGAACGGCAGAGGAGTATTTGAGGAATTACATTTGCAACTGAATACTAACTCATTAAATCATAAAAAGCTTCCTCCAGTTTTACGCCTTAATTAACCTGTCTATTTATCACCTGGTCTGATCAAAAATAGACTTAGTAGAGCAGTTTAATAAATTCGCGAGATTTATTAGAAAGGCGAGATGACTTTTAAAACATAACAAACTGTATATAAATAAACCAGTAGAAATATTGCATAATTAATACAGATACATAATAACTATTCCCAGAGTAAACGTAAACTAGCCTAACATATTAAATAGATAAGTAGAGACGAGAATAATAGAAATCATCCGTAATCACTCCGTCTCACTCTGCTATTTTGTGTACGTAGGGCTAGAGGTGAATTTGGTGGACTGTAAAATAATAAAATGGAGAAGGCGGGAGAAGAGAAATGAGATGGTGGTGAAGTGGTCGTGGATCGATTGGTTCATTTTTGTGGTGAAGTTGCGTGGGTTTATATAGGGAAAGGAAGAAGGGAAGCAGAGAAGATAGACAGACGCGTGAGGGTTTGATTGAGCGCTCACTGATTGCTCTCATTTATTGCAGGGACAGAGCGTGCGCAGAGTAGATGGATAAGGCGGATGCGAGTGAAGACAGTCGGTGAGCCAAGTTGCAGACGGCGCGAGCAAGAAGATAAACTCGCCGTCGATTTTATTCACGACCGCATCCAGGTCCGCCTGGTTAAGGGGCGGTTGCCCCCCTGTTGTCCGCCTCCAAAACCGCCTACAAAGAGGCGGTACTCTCTTGTTCAACCGCGAGGCGGTTGCGCCTATGGTGTCCGCCACTTATTAGGCGGTACACTCTATGTTGTCCGCTAGATACGAGGCGGTAGCCTCTCTTCTTGTTTGCCTCGCGGTTGCATGTCTCTTGTCCGCCACTTAGGAGGCGGTAGCCTCTCCACCGTCCGCCAGGCGGTTGTCTCAGAGTGGTCCGCCTGTTATGGAGCGGTCACGCCCAACGCGTGACTCTCGCGCGCCTCTGTTCAACCGGCTCTACATTCTTCGTTATAAGTCCGTTTTCTGAGCCGTTTGCGTCTAGTGTTCGTCTCTTTATCTACTTTACTCCCAGCTTGGTTTTCCTCATGTTTGAACAATAAATTTGTGAGATAAATAATAAAACATAAACTAGAGGAAAATTAACCGAAGTGGAGAAATGAGCAAGAAAAGTGCTAATATAATATGTGAAATACACCTATAAATCATGCTCATTTGGACACTTATCACACCCCCACACTTATCTTTTTGCTTGTCCTCAAGCAAAATCACGTACCCAAGTAAGTAGGGAATGCTCAATACTAACAAATATTATTATGAAGGGTAGGATAAACATGATCTTTTAACTTATTGAGGAGTGTGAAAAATTATCTGCTGGTGGCATAGGTGTGCTCAGGGTAAAAATAAAACATAGAGTTTCGGGGTATGATCTAAGGTACTTCAATGTTTTCTTTTAGGTGACTCTGAGAACTTTTACCAAGGCCAACTTCTCTCAAGAACGGGCATTGAGGAGAAAACAAAGGAAAATAGATTTATGCATTTGTTTCACTTTTGCATAAGGGATGAGAAAATGTAGGCATTACGCCTTTGTATTTAAGAACACTCAACTCTCTTTGTTGTTTACCAATGGCGTCTCACAAGTCCCTTATTATTATTTTTTTTCTTTTTTCTTTTTTTTTAACAGAGAAGTACCCCTTAGCAATCCCTAAGAGAGAAGACAGAAAGAAACCCTGAGCAATAAAATCCAACCATTTGCAGATTATTTGGTCACACCGCATAAAAAATGCTCCTCAAAAGTAATCAAAATTTTTTTAAAATTTGTACATTTATCCTACAATTCATGACAGTATTTATTTTTAAAGAGAACAACCCACATATAAAGGGTCCATAATATTTGAATTGGACAACGCATGATAAGGAGAGAGATTTAAACATTTAAGCACAACATGTCACCGAAAAGGGCACACTCCCCCACACTTAAATTGAACAATGTCCTCATTGTTCACCAGAAAAACAAGGGAAGGTCTCAGAAGACCTTTTCGGTTAGTAGATAAAATAGAGAAAACACAAAGTTCACAAATAAACATTTAAGCACATAAACGCTCCTCTGCAGTTTTATTTAAATAAAAGCAAAAGTAAAGAAACTGGTACTCCCCTGATTTTATTTTTGCTTGCGTTTATAGGAGTTCCCCCACACTTGAGCTTCAGCCTCAAGTAGCGTAGCTTGGTTGCGGTGTCCACATGGAGGTGCACCTGCATAAGACACTAGAAGCAACCATACTAAAAACGGGGTTAAAAGTTAGCAAAAATAAAATTTAAAGAGAACCTGAAAATTAAAAGAGCATAAAAATAAAATTAAAGTACACCCGGGTTGCCTCCCAGGAAGCTGCCCTTCTTTAACGTCTTTGGCTAGACGCCTGCTCGTTATCCTGGATCAAAACAAAACGTTACCACGGCATATAAAATAATAAAATTAATACTCCACAAAATCTGGTGTTTGAGGAGGTATTGCCGGGAACGTAGTTCTAACAGAAGACCCGGCGGTGATGCTTTGTCTTCCTCAAATTGGAGGATGTAAACTTCCTCCTCTTGTAGGTGAGGCTCGTAGAAAGAACGCTGATTGATATCATCTTCAGAGAAAGTTAATTCTTTAAAGGTGATAGTGGCGTTTTGTTTGGATATTTTGGTGGGAGGTGATGGCAATTCCTTCTCTTCATTTTCGAGGATGTAAGTATCCTCATTGTCTGGGTATATTATAGAGAAGGAGGGAAAATATCGGTAATCGATTTGACAGGGAGGGGTTTCTATGAGTGGCTCGTCTGTAGTGGGGTGTTCTACCTCTTGAACTGTTTCGCTCATTGATTGCTCTAGTAGTTGAGCGATTCTCTCCAGGTAGTCTGGTTGATCTTCTAACCAGAGTTGCTCTTGGACTATGAGACAATCCTCAAAATCATGAGCTCCCCCACATTCGGAGCAGTATAAATCCTGCCAATATTCAAACGCTTCTTCCATTTGCCACGTACAGATATTTTTTTTTTGTGTTTTTCTGTATAAAACAAACTACTGAAAAAGATTAGAAAATAAAATGATTAGAAACAAACATAATAATATATATACAAAATATAAATGAAGTAGAAATAGATTGAAGAAGTTGGAGAAGAACAGAATTTGAAACGCGGCGTGTTTTTTTTTTCGAATCGGGTCACGTCCGCATGGACAACCGCCTGGTACTGGGGCGGACAAGAGTGCTGAGACCGCGAGTCTGTCCGCGTCCAAAACAGGCGGACACGCCTCTGTTGCTTTTTTTTTTTTCGATTTCGATTACAAAGTTACTGAAACAAAACACAGATTAGAAAACAAACATATAATAATATAACAAGGTATAAAAGATAGGTAATATAAACAAAATAAAATAACAAAATATTCTAATATAACAAGTGAATAATCCGGGGCTTAGGGACTAGAATAAACTAGTCCCCGGCAACGGCGCCATTTTGCAGACGTTATATAGTGAGTGGTTAGAACAGGTATAATTAACATAAAAGAAAGAAATTAAAACCCAAAAATAACGTCGGGCTGCAAATAAATCTCGGTCGCAGTAGTATAGTGAAAATGTAAGCAACCGGATGTCGAACCGTGGGACTAATATACATATATAGTACCTAAGCGTGTCACAAGAGGGGGGGATTAATTGACTTGTAAAATAAATAAAAAGAAAAGATAAATAAACTAAGTTTGACAGATAAATAAAATGGAACTCTGGGTCAGGTTAATATAATCTGCATAATTAAGCTATCTCTACTGGTTTAATAATTTGGCAAGGTTCCTGTAAATATCTTAAGGACTAAGTCATAGCCTCATAAGAACTCGTTCACCTGTAATGCAAGGTTCTAATCAAGGTTCAAGCAAAAGCCTGTGAACGGCAGAGGAGTATTGAGGAATTACATTTGCAACTGAATACTAACTCATTAAATCATAATAAAGCTTCCTCCAGTTTTACGCCTTAATTAACCTGTCTATTTATCACCTGGTCTGATCAAAAATAGACTTAGTAGAGCAGTTTAATAAATTCGCGAGATTTATTAGAAAGGCGAGATGACCTTTAAAACATAACAAACTGTATATAAATAAACCAGTAGAAATATTGCATAATTAATACAGATACATATAACTATTCCCAGAGTAAACGTAAACTAGCCTAACATATTAAATAGATAAGTAGAGACGAGAATAATAGAAATCATCCGTAATCACTCCGTCTCACTCTGCTATTTTGTGTACGTAGGGCTAGAGGTGAATTTGGTGGACTGTAAAATAAATAAAATGGAGAAGGCGGGAGAAGAGAAATGAGATGGTGGTGAAGTGGTCGTGGATCGATTGGTTCATTTTTGTGGTGAAGTTGCGTGGGTTTATATAGGGAAAGGAAGAAGAGGAAGCAGAGAAGATAGACAGACGCGTGAGGGTTTGATTGAGCGCTCACTGATTGCTCTCATTTATTGCAGGGACAGAGCGTGCGCAGAGTAGATGGATAAGGCAGATGCGAGTGAAGACAGTCGGTGAGCCAAGTTGCAGACGGCGCGAGCAAGAAGATAAACT
Organism: Limonium bicolor; assembly: GCA_023374045.1. Lineage (NCBI taxonomy): Eukaryota > Viridiplantae > Streptophyta > Magnoliopsida > Caryophyllales > Plumbaginaceae > Limonium > Limonium bicolor. Next base: position 125,936,563 of record CM041782.1, read on the forward strand.
CGCCGTCGATTTTATTCACGACCGCATCCAGGTCCGCCTGGTTAAGGGGCGGTTGCCCCCCTGTTGTCCGCCTCCAAAACCGCCTACAAAGAGGCGGTACTCTCTTGTTCAACCGCGAGGCGGTTGCGCCTATGGTGTCCGCCACTTATTAGGCGGTACACTCTATGTTGTCCGCTAGATACGAGGCGGTAGCCTCTCTTCTTGTTTGCCTCGCGGTTGCATGTCTCTTGTCCGCCACTTAGGAGGCGGTAGCCTCTCCACCGTCCGCCAGGCGGTTGTCTCAGAGTGGTCCGCCTGTTATGGAGCGGTCACACCCAACGCGTGACTCTCCGTGCCTCTGTTCAACCGGCTCTACATTCTTCGTTATAAGTCCGTTTTCTGAGCCGTTTGCGTCTATGTGTTCGTCTCTTTATCTACTTTACTCCCAGCTTGGTTTTCCTCATGTTTGAACAATAAATTTGTGAGATAAATAATAAAACATAAACTAGAGGAAAATTAACCGAAGTGGAGAAATGAGCAAGAAAAGTGCTAATATAATATGTGAAATACACCTATAAATCATGCTCATTTGGACACTTATCACACCCCCACACTTATCTTTTTGCTTGTCCTCAAGCAAATCACGTACCCAAGTAAGTAGGGAATGCTCAATCTAACAAATATTATTAGAAGGGTAGGATAAACATGATCTTTTAACTTATTGAGGAGTGTGAAAAATTATCTGCTGGTGGCATAGGTGTGCTCAGGGTAAAAATAAAACATAGAGTTTCGGGGTATGATCTAAGGTACTTCAATGTTTTCTTTTAGGTGACTCTGAGAACTTTTACCAAGGCCAACTTCTCTCAAGAACGGGCATTGAGGAGAAAACAAAAGGAAAAATAGATTTATGCATTTGTTTCACTTTTGCATAAGGGATGAGAAAATGTAGGCATTACGCCTTTGTATTTAAGAACACTCAACTCTCTTTGTTGTTTACCAATGGCGTCTTACAAGTCCCTTATTATTATTTTTTTTTCTTTTTTCTTTTTTTTTAACAGAGAAGTACCCCTTAGCAATCCCTAAGAGAGAAGACAGAAAGAAACCCTGAGCAATAAAATCCAACCATTTGCAGATTATTTGGTCACACCGCATAAAAAATGCTCCTCAAAAGTAATCAAAATTTTTTTAAAATTTGTACATTTATCCTACAATTCATGACAGTATTTATTTTTAAAGAGAACAACCCACATATAAAGGGTCCATATATTTGAATTGGACAAACGCATGATAAGGAGAGAGATTTAAACATTTAAGCACAACATGTCACCGAAAAGGGCACACTCCCCCACACTTAAATTGAACAATGTCCTCATTGTTCACCAGAAAAACAAGGGAAGGTTTCAGAAGGCCTTTTCGGTTAGTAGATAAAATAGAGAAAACACAAAGTTCACAAATAAACATTTAAGCACATAAACGCTCCTCTGCAGTTTTTATTTAAATAAAGCAAAAGTAAAGAAACTGGTACTCCCCTGATTTATTTTTGCTTGCGTTTATAGGAGTTCCCCCACACTTGAGCTTCAGCCTCAAGTAGCGTAGCTTGGTTGCGGTGTCCACATGGAGGTGCACCTGCATAAGACCTAGAAGCAACCATACTAAAAACGGGTTAAAAGTTAGCAAAATAAAATTTAAAGAGAACCTGAAAATTAAAAGAGCATAAAATAAATTAAAGTACACCCGGGTTGCCTCCCAGGAAGCTGCCCTTCTTTAACGTCTTTGGCTAGACGCCTGCTCGTTATCCTGGATCAAAACAAAACGTTACCACGGCATATAAATAATAAAATTAATACTCCACAAAATCTGGTGTTTGAGGAGGTATTGCCGGGAACGTAGTTCTAACAGAAGACCCGGCGGTGATGCTTTGTCTTCCTCAATTGGAGGATGTAAACTTCCTCCTCCTGTAGTGAGGCTTGTAGAAAGAACGCTGATCGATATCATCTTCAGAGAAAGTTAATTCTTTAAAGGTGATAGTGGCGTTTTGTTTGGATATTTTGGTGGAGGTGATGGCAATTCCTTCTCTTCATTTTCGAGGATGTAGTATCCTCATTGTCTGGGTATATTATAGAGAAGGAGGGAAAATATCGGTAATCGATTTGACAGGGAGGGGTTTCTATGAGTGGCCGTCTGTAGTGGGGTGTTCTACCTCTTGAACTGTTTCGCTCATTGATTGCTCTAGTAGTTGAGCGATTCTCTCCAGGTAGTCTGGTTGATCTTCTAACCAGAGTTGCTCTTGGACTATGAGACAATCCTCAAAATCATGAGCTCCCCCACATTCGGAGCAGTATAAATCCTGCCAATATTCAAACGCTTCTTCCATTTGCCACGTATAGATATTTTTTTTTGTGTTTTTCTGTATAAAACAAAACTACTGAAAAAGATTAGAAAATAAAATGATTAGAAACAAACATAATAATAATATACAAATATAAAATGAAGTAGAAATAGATTGAAGAAGTTGGAGAAGAACAGAATTTGAAACGCGGCGTGTTTTTTTTTTTTCGAATCGGGTCACGTCCGCATGGACAACCGCCTGGTACTGGGGCGGACAAGAGTGCTGAGACCGCGAGTCTGTCCGCGTCCAAAACAGGACACGCCTCTGTTGCTTTTTTTTTTTCGATTTCGATTACAAAGTTACTGAAACAAACAACAGATTAGAAAACAAACATATAATATAATAACAAGGTATAAAAGATAGGTAATATAAACAAAATAAAATAACAAAATTCTAATATAACAAGTGAATAATCCGGGGCTTAGGGACTAGAATAAACTAGTCCCCGGCAACGGCGCCATTTTGCAGACGTTAATAGTGAGTGGTTAGAACAGGTATAATTAACATAAAGAAAGAAATTAAAACCCAAAAATAACGTCGGGCTGCAAATAAATCCCGGTCGCAGTAGTATAGTGAAAATGTAAGCAACCGGATGTCGAACCGTGGGACTAATATACATATAATAGTACCTAAGCGTGTCACAAGAGGGGGGGATTAATTGACTTGTAAAATAAATAAAAAAAAAGATAAAATAACTAAGTTTGACAGATAAATAAATGGAACTCTGGGTCAGGTTAATATAATCTGCATAATTAAGCTATCTCTACTGGTTTAATAATTTGGCAAGGTTCCTGTAAATATCTTAAGGACTAAGTCATAGCCTCATAAGAACTCGTTCACCTGTAATGCAGGTTCTAATCAAGGTTCAAGCAAAAGCCTGCGAACGGCAGAGGAGTATTTGAGGAATTACATTTGCAACTGAATACTAACTCATTAAATCATAAAAGCTTCCTCCAGTTTTACGCCTTAATTAACCTGTCTATTTATCACCTGGTCTGATCAAAAATAGACTTAGTAAGCAGTTTAATAAATTCGCGAGATTTATTAGAAAGGCGAGATGACCTTTAAAAACAAACTGTATAAATAAACCAGTAGAAATATTGCATAATTAATACAGATACATAATAACTATTCCCAGAGTAAACGTAAACTAGCCTAACATATTAAATAGATAAGTAGAGACGAGAATAATAGAAATCATCCGTAATCACTCCGTCTCACTCTGCTATTTTGTGTACGTAGGGCTAGAGGTGAATTTGGTGGACTGTAAAATAAATAAAATGGAGAAGGCGGGAGAAGAGAAATGAGATGGTGGTGAAGTGGTCGTGGATCGATTGGTTCATTTTTGTGGTGAAGTTGCGTGGGTTTATATAGGGAAAGGAAGAAGAGGAAGCAGAGAAGATAGACAGACGCTGAGGGTTTGATTGAGCGCTCACTGATTGCTCTCATTTATTGCAGGACAGAGCGTGCGCAGTAGATGGATAAGGCAGATGCGAGTGAAGACAGTCGGTGAGCCAAGTTGCAGACGCGAGCAAGAAGATAAACTCGCCGTCGATTTTATTCACGACCGCATCCAGGTCCGCCTGGTTAAGGGGCGGTTGCCCCCTGTTGTCCGCCTCCAAACCGCCTACAAAGAGGCGGTACTCTCTTGTTCAACCGCGAGGCGGTTGCGCCTATGGTGTCCGCCACTTATTAGGCGGTACACTCTATGTTGTCCGCTAGATACGAGGCGGTAGCCTCTCTTCTTGTTTGCCTCGCGGTTGCATGTCTCTTGTCCGCCACTAGGAGGCGGTAGCCTCTCCACCGTCCGCCAGGCGGTTGTCTCAGAGTGGTCCGCCTGTTATGGAGCGGTCACGCCCAACGCGTGACTCTCGCGTGCCTCTGTTCAACCGGCTCTACATTCTTCGTTATAAGTCCGTTTTCTGAGCCGTTTACGTCTATGTGTTCGTCTCTTTATCTACTTTACTCCCAGCTTGGTTTTCCTCATTTTGAACAATAATTTGTGAGATAAATAAAAACATAACTAGAGGAAAATTAACCGAAGTGGAGAAATGAGCAAGAAAAGTGCTAATAAATATGTGAAATACACCTATAAATCATGCTCATTTGGACACTTATCAACTACGCATAAATAACATAAATCTTCATAAATTATTAACAATTAATGAGTCGTCAAGTACTAGATGCACATTAGCACACATACCTCAAGTAGTGTCATACAACCCTTATCCCATTAGAACCGACACGAGAGGCTATCCCAAGCTGGCGATATAGCCATGCAAGAGTACCAGCTCCCCAAGCATATTTGTTAAGCTTCGTAGCATGCCTCATGAGAGTTAGTAACCAAAACAACTGTGAACTCAAACGTCCATGTGATTTTCCAGCTAATATGGTGGTACCGATCAAATGATACAACCAACCACACGCCTGCTTCATTGGATCGTCATGTCCATACCTACAATGCTGCACCAAGCTCCCAATGGATACAACACCAGTATTTCATAGTCTCTATCATAATTTAAACATCTTCCCCAAATGCAAGACACTCGTCCATTACTTCCTTCAGCTCAGGGTGGACGACTTTCCCTGCACTGCACGACCAACGATGGGGATTTGTAGTATCATCCACACATCGTGTAGGTAACTGTCATCTCACCAAATGGAACTATGAATGAGTTTGTATCAGGCTGCCACCTCTCCACAAAAGCACTGATCAGGGACATATTGTTTTGTGGCATTGTAATATCCTATATGTGCTCTAGACCAGAATACCTAATCATGTTCCTTGATTTTTTGCAAGAAACTTTATCCTTTGGCCATGTACTAAGCATCACCTTACAAGATTTGAAACTCAAAACCCCACGATCCTAAATAATGATCAACAATTTAACACTTACAAAACGTAATGTGATTTACTTGATCAAATATAGGAGAAGATAAATAACATACCTGAGTCAAGCACCCATAAGTCAAGCGCTATATGACCCCCAAAGCTAGCGATAACACTAGTAAGTAGTGGATGATAAGTGCAAATACATCTATTTTTAGGGCTTTAATTCTTCCTATTTTATAACAACTCATATTGTATTTCTCACTTATCATATGCTTTCCCTTAGATTTTGTTTTGATATGAACTGATACATTTTATGTGTCAAATGTAGGAAAATACATTGGAATTACATACTTTATTTCATGATTAATTATGATAATTAATCATATTCACATGGTTGTGCCATGCACTCACAAATTTTTTGGCTACGGAGATCGAGTTCTCTTTCATCCGCGGCGTACACACACACGAGTGATATACAATCTATATCATATTTTATTACAGGATGGAGAATATGGAGCTGGTGCCATATTAGAATATGGAGACTGTCCACATGTCACCATTTTATTGGAGGGAAATGAAGAGAAAAAAAAAAAAAAAGAAAAGTCACAAGCAACTTACGGGAGAGGGGGAGAGGGTAGTTGAGTAGAGAGAGAAATTGTATTTTTTTCTAAATGTTATAACTTACAAACTATAAGTGCAAAATTAAAAAAAATTATACCATTGTTCATCATTTTTCGTGATATTCAAAACAGATGCATCATGGATATGTTTTTGTAAACTTAAAATTTCATGTTTTTAGAAGGAGTATATATTACATATTTTTTAAGTGAATCATATTTATTAACAAAATGAATCTTCTTTAACAATAAAATGAACCTTATTCATTAACAAAATGAATCTGAACCCAACACTCTAAAACCCATTTTTTGGTTGTACCTAAACCATAATCCCTAAAAATCTGTCAAGTTTAACGCCAATATAAAGTATAGACTAATGCCAAAAGATTACCCTACCCCCAAACACCCTAAATCCACTCTCGCATAAGTTTGTGGTAGGATTAACTTTTTACTAGTATTAAACAAAATATTCACTGTTCTTAAACCTGATTCACCTTTAAAAAACCTTTGATTAACTTTTCTTAAACCTCTGATTCATTTTTCTTGAACCTCTTATTCACTTTAGTTAACAATCTCTATTTACGAGAATCACTTTTCTTAAACCTCTAATTCACTTTTCTTAAACTCGTGATTCACTTTATAAAATCTTAGATTCACATTTCTTAAACCTCTTAATCACTTTAGTTAAACAATCCATGCTTACAAGATTCACTCTTATTACTTTGATTCCCTTTGAAACAACTTGTGATTCACTTTTTAACAACCTTTGATTCACTTTTCTAAAACCTCTAATTCACGCTAGTCAAACAATCAGAATCACTTTAGTTAAACATCTCTGTTTATGAGATTCACTTTTTTTAAAACCTCTTATTCACTTTTACGCAACTCTCTTATTCACTTTTTAACAACATTCGCTTCACTTTTTAACAACCTTTGATTCACTTTTCTTAAACTTAAGATTTACAATTAATCTTAAAAATATGTACATACATAAATAAAAAATTTACCAAACATATCCATGATGCATCTTGTTTTGAAGAGTACGAAAATGATGAACAATGGTATAAAATTTATATTATTTGGACTTATATATATAAAATACAATATTTTAAAGTTTTATAAAAGTATACAACATAAAAAGATAAAATAAATGACAAAGGACAAAATTGCCCATCGCCACACTGCAATATGGCGTAAGAGCCATGTTCGAATTCGCGTTTTATTATTGGATTGATATTCATGTGGAACTTGAAAACTTTCACACTGAATGTCATGATGATATCAAATTGCTCACATGCCACATCACCAGAGAATTCACGTGGTTAATTGTCATCAAAAGATAGAATTAAGATTTTGGATAAAAAGTTGAGGTCGGCTGCTGTTTATAAAAGAGATTATGGGGGGATTCCGTTCACGCCTCTATAGAGGCCTGTGCCTCCCCCTGAGTTCGTAACACCATTACCACATCAACGCACCTTCACCATCACGGTTCAACATCACCACCACCAGACCACCACATCATCCACCCCACCCCAACCCATCAGACCACCAACACACCACTTCCACAATCTCTCATTGTTACATATTATCTCTACGGAGTCAGAGCGGGAAGCCGGAGTCAACTTGCTAACTGGAGTTTTCTCTACCCTTATCTTATTTCGTTTAATGTTGTTCTTTGTTACTTTTGTTATTTTTAGAGTCATGTTTGAGTAGTTAGTTTAGTTCCCCGGATTGGGGTAGCAAACTGGATCTTTATATTTATTTGTAATCTTTTGACTAATTCAATTGCAATAGTTTAATTCCAGTTCTTCATGCGCTTTAATTCTCTAGCTAATTATTAAAGCAATATTTGTAGTTTTCTAATCAACACGCGAGAGCTGGGATAGATAACAAGACATAGAATTAAACCTGATTAATGACTAGAAGCGTGATCCCGCCCATAGGTTAATCAGTCTCAAATAGAAACTGTTCTTTATGCGATTAGTTTGTGTCCGGATTAGAGCATTAGTCTGCTGCTAGTTCTAGCAACTGGTTAGGATTCGTTAGACTTAGCCGTTGACGAATTAATTATAGTTTATGAGTTTATTACAGAATTAGGGAAGAGTTTATTAATAGATTAGAAAGTGAAGGTTTGCAGAACAATCCGGGGTGCTTGCTTTTGTTTAGAGTTTTACTCTTTATTTATTTGTTTAGTTTATTTTACTGTTTTATTATTTTATGCTAGTTTGTTTGGTCATCCTTTTTATTAAATTAAGTAAAACCTGAAAAAGTGACGTTTCCTGTTTTCTTAGTTTAGTTTTCTCAGTTAGTTAATAAATTGTTAAGTAATTGAACGAGGTCCCTGAGATCGAGAACCCCACTCAATTCACTATTCTGCAAAACGATAGGTACATTGCCTAGGTAGGAGCATAGTAACATATATTTCTGCTTACAAGTTTTTGGCGCCGTTGCCGGCGACCTCTGGCACGATTAATTGACATTTTTATTTACTTGATTGAGAATTATTTTAATTTTTCTTCTTTTATATTATTTTATTTTCAGTCATATTGTTCTGTTTGATTCTGTTTCTGTTTCGAATCAAATTTTTGTTTTGTATTTTCTTACGATCGAATTCACTCTCCTCCGTTAGGTTTTTGAATTTATTTTACAACTAGTGTAGGCATTCATACATCTTTCATTGTCATTATTTTATTCAATCTTGATTTCTTTCCATTGCGTATTTGATTTTCTCTTCCGATTTCATTTTACTTAGTTAGTATTCGATTCTGTTTTCTTCGTATTGATTTTATCCTATTCAAATTAGATTTGCCTACGTGATTTTATTTCGTTTTTATTTGACTTGATTTGATTCGTTCTTTCCATTCAGTTACGGTACGTGAATTTCATAATCACGGTTTTTGTTTTTATTTTCGTTTACTTATTTGTTATTTAGCAATTCTCTTTTTATTTATATTTTGTTTCTCTTTGTTATTTTGTTTAGTTAATTTAGTTTTTGTGTTTCTTTTCTACTTTTAGTTCTATTTTACTTTTTGTTTTTGTTTTTGTTTTTGTAGGCAAAGATGGAGGATAACATGGATGAACTGAGTAGAGTGTTGACGCAGTTGGAAACGACGATTACAATAATGGACATTGAGCAGAATTTGAATAGGTATAATCAACCGGGTACTCAAAGCTACAACCAGTTCAGGCGACAAGATTATTACCAGCCACAACAATCGTCTTTTCGACAGCCTTATTGGTGGAAAGGTGAGCAGACTAGAATGCAGATGGAGGAACAACAACTCTACACTCATCAGGAGCTTTCTAAGGAGGATACGAGCAAGATAGAGAGCATGCTTGCAGAGATCCTGGAGCAGAGAAAAGCCACTACTGCTGAATTTGCTGAAATTGAATCTAAGTTTGATGCTAAGTTTGCTGATCAGGCCGCCATTAATCAGAATTTAGAGAGACAGATGAGCCAACTTGCAGAGCAGTTAGCACAGGAGCAGACAAATTTTGTAATACTCCGTATTTTCGTTTTTCAGATTTCATGGAATAACAATGTTATTAATTAAAGTTATGCTATGTGTGCTTTGTTTAGTGAAGGGGACGTCGAAGGAATTGAATTAAAAGATGGGGGCAAGGAGGTCATTCCCCTCTCTTTTATTTTGGTAAGACTTAAATTAAGGAAGTTAAGTCTTTTATTTCTTTTTTCATTCACGATCAAGTTTGCAAATCGTGCGTTCTTCCTCGCGACAGTTTGAGCGCTCTCTCTTCTTCTTCTCCATTGGTGTGCCTCTGTTTTGTGATCTGCTGCGTTTCTGGTCGATTTCTGCTGCTGCTGTTCGGGTTCTTCTCCTCTGCAAATCAGGTAGGTCCGTTGGTGAATTCGGTGGTGTTGTTGTTGTTTTGAGAGGAGCAGTTTCTGATTTTGTTTCTGATTTTGGGGGTGTTCTTTGCGAATTCAGTGGCTGATTGTGCTGTTCGGGGTTGCTGTGTGTCGGGTCTTCGCTCTGCTTCAGACTGGTGCAATCTCCTCTGCGAATTGATGTAAGTGGGGGATGGAATCGGGGTTGTTTGCTCACCCTCGGGGATTGCTTTTTTTCTGTTTTCGGATCTGTTTTGGGTGTGTTGCTTGTGTGATTTCTTCTCGTTTTGCGTTGTTAATCGATTGGCTAAACCCCCGAGGGTACTGATTTACAATTCTGTGAGTTTTGGGTGAGTTTGATTTTTGGTTCTCTTCTGCGCGTCTGTTCTTTCTGGAATTCGACAGTTTTGCGCTGTCCGAACTTCTGTCCGAACATGCAAGTTCGGACAGTTCATCGGGCGCGTTTTGTTTTTCAAGATTTTGAAGTGTCCGAACATCGGTCCGAACTTGTAAGTTCGGACCCGACGCGGATGATTTTCGTGTGAGTTTCGACATCTGTCCGAACTTGCAAGGTCGGACGCAAGTTCGGACACGATGAGAGTTTTGGTTTCTGACTTTCGACTTGCGTCCGAACTTCGAAGGTCGGACGTAAGTTCGGACATCGACGTTTTCCCTCTGATTCTCGGCCTCTGTCCGAACTTGCAAGGTCGGACGCAAGTTCGGACATGCCACTGTTTTGAGCATAACTTCTCTGTTTTAGCTCCGTTTTGAGTTCCGTTTGCGGGGTTGGATTCCCCTATCTGTGTGCAAGCTTCTTATGCTGTTTATATGCATTTCCATGCACTTAAGATCTGTTTTGTGAGCTTTTGGTTTTGGGACCTAGTTACTTTGCTTCTGAGCCTTGGATAGTCGGGTCGGGCTGTCCCGTAGCATGCTGCGCAGGAATTCCTTCTGTTTATACTCCTTAGGGTCTCCCTTAGGACGTTATTTGACCGACGGGTCTGTTAGCTGTCTCTACGGCTTCTGTTGTGGGATCTTCGGATCCATAGGACATTATGTGAGTCCTTCTGTTGTGTTAGCTGGTTACTAGTGTCCCACTCTTCTGTATCTGTTCTGAAAGTCCGACTATGATTTGAAGTGATGTCTGCTCTGCTTCTGTTTTGCGTTTCCTTTCTGACGGTTTATAATGACTCCGCCTTCTCCTCTGTTTACAAGTTATTCTGCTGCTTCTGTTTTGAGTAGGCTTCCTTGAGGAAGTCTTCTGCTTGCTGGGCTGTTTAGCTCACCCCTTTCTTTGCTGCAGATTGAGCTCGTGGGATCTTCTCTCTTGTCCCCTTCTGGAGCTTCGTTTACTTTATGCTTCTTTAGACTTTGTTTACTATGCGCGTTGGACGCTTTAAAGCTTTTGTGTAGCCTTCGGGCCTTTCATTGTATTTGATTGTTAAGTATTTGGATCTTGTAAACTCTTTTGGTATTTATACAAGTTCGTTATTTAGGTTTGGGATTGTTTTGTTAGAGCCTTGCGACGTTAGGTAGTAGACTCGCGGCGTGTAACGGCCCTAACTCCTAGGCCGGTTTTGGGGTCGTTACATTTAGTGGTATCAGAGCCAGGTTGCTCGTTCTTTGGTGTTTGTGGGGTTTTGTCTGCATGCGTGGGTGTCTGAAAGGTCTGCTGTTTGATGCTTGATGGTTTCTGATCAATCTTGTGTTTGTATCTTCAGTATGCCTCCCCGACGTGCAGGACGTGGTGAAGCTTCAGGCAATGCTCCTCAGGGGGACATTGCAGAGATTGTGCAGCAGGTGGTGACTCAGGTGCTGCAGACCGTAGGGACCACTGCTGGCCAGGCGACAGGAGCCGGTAACGCGGGGGGCAGCAATGTGAAGGCGCTTCAGGAGTTCCTGAAGCTGAAGCCGCCTTCTTTTGATGCTAGTGGCGACCCACAGGAGGCGAGCCACTGGATCACTGCGATTGAGGATTTGCTGAGGGTCATGGGATGTGAGGAGGATCAGAAGGTTGGATTCGCTACTTTCATGTTTCAGTCTGAGGCGAAGGAGTGGTGGAAGACAGTTGAAGGGAAGTACCCCCACCCATGGACATGGGAGCAGTTCAGGGGCTGCTTCAATCAGCAGTTCTATCCCGATGTCTTCAGGGATCAGAAGATAGTTGAGTATGGGAGGCTTCGTCAGACGAAGGAGATGACAGTGGATGAGTACGTGCGTAAGTTTATCTCCCTTTCTAAGTTTGTGCCTGAGCCGGATGATAACCGGAAGGCTAGGAAGTTTGAGGCTGGTTTGAGGGGTGATATTCGAGCTGCTGTGGCACCTTTTCGCCACAAGACCTTCAGGGATGTGGCTGATGTGGCGTTGGTAGTGGAGTCTGAGCTGCAGGCTAGGCAGCGGTATGAGAAGAAGGACCAGAGGCCCGATAAGGGCAAAGACCAGAAGAGGAAGGGTCGTGTGGAGGAGCCCGAGAGGCGTGAGCAGCCTTCTTCTCAGAAGAAGAAGTATAGAGGAGACCGGGGTTCTTCTTCATCAGCATCTCCTGCTGTGGAGAAGTGTGCCGAGTGTGATCGTTTCCACCCAGGACGGGAGTGCTACAGGAAGTCCGGGGCATGCTTTAAGTGTGGTTCGCTAGACCATCGCATTGCCCAGTGTCCACAGGCTAGAGGTGGAGGTAGCAGTGGTGGTTCTGAGACTCGTGGTGCTGGTTCAGGGTCCGGGCAGAAGGCTGACCAGAAGAAGTCCCAGACCCAGGCACGTGTTTATGCGCTAGCTGGTGAGCGAGACCGTGGCTCAGACAGAGTAGTGTCAGGTATTCTTCAGATCTCTTCTCAGCCAGTATTCTGTTTGTTTGATTCAGGAGCTACCCACTCCTTTGTGTCTGCTGATTTAGTGGGTAGTCTCGGGTTGTCTGCTGTGCCCTGTGATGTGGATCTGTGTATTTCTAGCCCGTTGAGTGGCGTGCCTGCTTGTGTGCTTAGTTCTGTATGCAAGTCTAGTCCAGTAGTGATCATGGATAGGACCTTACCTGCTAATTTGATACCTATGAGTATGTCCTGCTTCGATGTGATTTTGGGCATGGACTGGCTAGCAGAGCACCATGCCCATATAGATTGTGCAGCTAGGAAGGTGTGTTTGATAGACCGGGTGAGACCCGTTTTGCTTTTGTGGGGAACTCCATTCCCTGTGCTCCTGTGTTGGTGTCTGCTATGCAGGCAGTCCGTTCCTTGAGGAAGGGCTGCCAGGTTTTCTCTGCTTTGTACCTGAGGTTAAGGAGGGATCCCAGTTGGAGGATATCCCCATTGTGTGTGAGTTTCCAGAGGTGTTCCAGGACGATGTGCCAGGGCTGCCACCCGATCGTGAGGTGGAGTTTTCTATCGAGTTAGCGCCAGGGACTCAGCCTATCTCTAAGGCTCCCTATCGCATGAGTCCGGCAGAGCTTAAGGAGCTGAAGGTGCAGCTGCAGGATCTTCTGGATAAGGGTTTTATCCGCCCTAGTGTGTCTCCATGGGGAGCACCTGTGTTGTTTGTGAAGAAGAAGGATGGCTCCTTCAGATTGTGTATCGACTATAGGGAATTGAATAAGGTTACCATCAAGAACCGGTATCCTCTTCCCCGCATTGATGACCTCTTCGACCAGTTAGCGGGAGCGACAGTCTTCTCGAAGATCGACTTGCGTTCTGGATCATCAGCTGAAGATTAAGGCCGAGGATGTGCCTAAGTCTGCATTTAGGACCCGGTATGGGCATTATGAGTTCTTGGTCATGCCTTTTGGTTTGACCAATGCCCCGTCGTTCTTCATGGATATGATGAACAGAGTTTTCAAACCTTTCTTGGATTCTTTCGTAGTTGTTTTTATTGACGATATCTTGGTGTACTCCAAGAGTGCTGAGGAGCATGAGGAGCATCTGAGGATGGTTCTGCAGACGTTGAAGGAGAAGGAGTTGTATGCCAAGTTGAAGAAGTGTGAGTTCTGGTTGGATAGAGTTGTGTTCCTTGGCCACGTGGTTTCGAAGGATGGCATTTCAGTGGACCCAGAGAAGATTAAGGCGGTTATGGAGTGGGCGAAGCCCACTAGTGTGTCTGAGGTGCGCAGTTTTCTAGGATTGGCTGGGTACTATAGGAAGTTTGTGGAGGGTTTCTCTAAGATCGTATCCCCCTTGACTCGTCTTCTTAGGAAGGATGTCAAGTTTGATTGGAGTGAGGCGTGTCAGGAGAGTTTCCAGGAGCTGAAGAAGAGGTTGACTTCGGCTCCGATTTTTTGCCTTCTGGGACAGATGGCTTTGAGGTGTTCTGTGACGCTTCCCACAGAGGGCTGGGTTGTGTCTGATGCAGCAGGGAAAGGTGGTAGCTTATGGGTCACGCCAGTTGAAGCCGTACGAGAAGAATTATCCTACCCACGATTTGGAGTTAGCTGCTGTGGTCTTCGCCTTGAAGATCTGGCGGCACTATTTGTATGGGGTGACGTGTAAGGTCTACACGGATCACAAGAGTCTCAAATATCTGTTCACGCAGAAGGAATTGAATTTGAGACAGCGGCGTTGGTTGGAGCTTCTGCACGATTACGACCTGGAGATCCTCTACCATCCGGGTAGAGCGAATGTGGTGGCAGATGCCTTGAGCCGTAGGGGTGCTCCTGGGCTTGCTTGTTCTTTGTCAGGAGTTCAGAGGTCTGCTATTGAGCTTCAGCGTATGGGGATTTGGGTTGTCGGTCCGACAGTGCTGGGATGATTGCTTCTATTCAGGTCCAGTCTACACTGATTGAGCGGATTAGAGATGGTCAGAAGTCTGATGCTGAGTTGTGTAAGGTCAGGGAGAAGTTGTCAGATGGTCAGGAGTCAGAGTTTCTGTGTCCAGCGACGACTGCCTACGCTTTAGAGGCAGAGTTTGTGTGCCTAGTGGAGGCGACCTTAGAGAGATTATGCAGGAGGCTCATGGAGCTCCTTATTCGGTACACCCAGGAGGGGTGAAGATGTACCGGGACCTCAGAGAGTCTTTCTGGTGGGCGAATATGAAGAGGGAGATTTCTGATTTTGTGGCTCGTTGCCAAACCTGTCAGCAGGTGAAGCTGGCATCAGCGGCCTGGGGTCTTCTCAGCCCCTTCCCATTCCTGAGTGGAAGTGGGAGAGCATTGGTATGGACTTTATTGTGGGACTACCTAGGACATCTTCTGGGTACGATGTGATGTGGGTGATTGTGGACCGGTTGACGAAGTCAGCCTATTTCTTGCCGGTGAGGAAGACTTTCAGCCTTGAGCGCCTGGCTCGGCTGTATGTTGATGAGATGTGAGGTTGCACGGTGTGCCGGCGACGATCGTTTCGGACAGAGATCCGAGATTTGTATCTCGCTTCTGGCGGAGCCTGCATAAGGCGTTGGGGACGAATTTGGCCTTCAGTTCGGCATATCATCCTCAGACCGATGGGCAGACAGAGAGGACGAATCAGATTTTGGAGGATATGTTGAGAGCTTGTGTGCTTGATTTTAGAGGGAGCTGGGATCAGCATGTGGCATTGATTGAGTTCGCCTACAATAATAGCTTCCAATCGAGTATTGGGATGGCCCCATTTGAGGCGCTGTATGGTAGGCGCTGTAGATCTCCCATTTGTTGGGATGATCTGCGGGAGAGGGCGATTGTGGGTCATGAGTTGGTGCAGGGAGCTGTAGATAAGGTCAAGACTATCAGGGAACGTCTGTTAGTTGCCCAGAGCCGGCAGAAGAGTTATGCAGATCAGAGACGTCGTCCGCTTGAATTTCAGGTTGGGGACCACGTGTACCTGAAGATTTCTCCAGTTCGGGGTGTCATTCGTTTTGGTAAGCGAGGCAAGCTGAGTCCTCGGTTCGTAGGGCCTTTTGAGGTGCTCGAGAAGGTTGGGTCGGTGGCTTACAGATTGGCATTGCCACCAGCTCTAGCGGGGGTGCATGATGTGTTTCATGTGTCGATGCTCATGAAGTATCTGCACGATCCTTCACACGTGATTGACTATGGTCAGCTTCGACTCCGAGATGATTTCACTTATGAAGCAGCTCCGGTTCGAATTTTAGCACGGGAAGTTCGTCGGCTCCGTAGCAAGACACTGCCTATGGTTAAGGTGCAGTGGTCTGATCAGTC